>MU182435.1:70913-96189 GCA_016904865.1 Pissodes strobi | reverse complement strand
CTCAGATCCCTTGAGCTCATTGCCTTCGTGATTCCTTCCTTCCAGGATTTCCTTGGTCTTCCTCGTTTTCTTCGGTTTGGTGGTACCCATTGCATAACTCTTTTCGGTAGCCGCTCCTCACCCATTCGCTGTACATGTCCGTACCTTATCAATTGTTTTCGTTCAATGTCCGTTGTTATTGATCCATCTATTTCCATTCGTTGTCGTGCATCATCATTTCTTACTCTTTCCCTTCTGGTTATCTGCAATGTCCTTCTAAACACATCCATTTCAGTCGCTTCCAGCTTTCTTCTATTGTTCTCTGTAATCCGCCATGTTTCCGCGCCATAAATCATGCTACTTTTTATCAGTGTTTCGTATATATTATATTTACGCTTCTTTCCAATTTCCTGACTCCAAAGTACTCCGTTCAGACATCCAATTATTTTTCTAGCCTGTGTTACTCGTTTTCTGATTTCTCGATCGACTTTCCCTATTCTATCGAATTCCATTCCCAAGTACGTGTATGCCTCACAGAATCCAACTTAATCCGTTTCTAATTGGATGTTTGATGTCTCTGCTCCTATTGGAAGGTATTTTGTTTTTTGGGTGTTAAGTTGTAGGCCCCATTTTTTGTATTCTTCCTGCAGTTTGCGCGCCATGTATTCGAGATCTTCTTGTCATTGGCAATAATCACCTGATTGATCATCGGCAAATTGTAAGGTGTACAGACAATTTTCGCCTAGGTTAATACCCATTCCCCCACATTTCCTTTTCCGCTGTCTTAAGGCTTTTGCCACAAATATCTTAAACAGTGTAGGGGATACGCAGCATCCCTGCCGGCGACCCTTATTCACTGAAAATGTCTGTGATATTATGTTGCCTATTTTTATCCTTGATGTCGTTCCCTCATGTAATTGTTTAAGAGCCTTTATTAGTGTGTAGTTAATGTTAGTCTCCTCTAGAGCCTTCCATAATCTGGCAACCGGAACAGTGTCATACGCTTTTCGAAGATCTATAAACATGAGGTCAGTCTGTTGATTAGTATTTAATCGTTTTTCTATTATCTGCTTCAGGCAAAACACGTTGTCAGTACAGGTTCCTCCAGCTCGAAATCCTGCTTGCCCCTCTTCTTCATGGTCTCTATACTCTGTTTCAATTAGGTCTCGTAGAATTCTTCCATATAGACGACTCAAAGTACTGGTCACCGATATTCCTCTGTAGTTTGAACTGTCGAGCATATTTCCTTTCTTATGAATACTTGATATATATGCCATCTTTCATTCATCCGATACCAGAGCTCCAGTTAAATATTGATTTATACACCAAGTGAGCAATTTGAAGAGCTTGTCAGTACCACACTTGATCAATTCCGCTGAAATACCGCCTGGTGCTGCTGCAGGTCCATTTTTAAACTTTTGTGTCGCTGTTTTTATAATCTTGACATCGATGTTGATTGTGTCGCCTTCGATTTCTATTTCTGTTGGAGAGTTTATCATGTACTCGTTCCTATTTTCGGTTAGTAGTTGTTCATAATAGTCAACCCACGTCTTTATTGGTATTATCTGTATATTTGTGTTCTGTCTTTCAGTTGACTTTACTCTTTTGATAAGTCTCCACGTTTCTGAATATTTCCTTCCACCTAAGTACGTATTAATTTCTTCACACTTTTTATACCATATTTCTCTTTTTGCTGTTGTAACTTTTCTTCTTGCTGTTCTTTTTATCTCCAGATACTTGTCTCTGTCTTGTCATTGTTTAGTACTCAGCCATTATTGATAACATCGTTTTTTTTTTTCAATTATAAGTGTCTCTATTTCATTGTTCCACCAGAATGTTTTGCTAAGTGCTTCTGTTTTTAAACCAAGTGCTTCCTCAGCCGCTCTGTGAAGACTATCCATTATGTTATTATAGGCTTGATTGACTGTTGTTTCGTCATTTATGTTAAGTAGTTTTTCATCTAGTCTGCATTGAAATAATTTTTGTGTACTGTCGTGTATCAAACTGTCTAAGTTGTACTGTTTGTCTGTTATCATTTCAGTGTCGTTTGTATTTTGATTGGTGTCTTCTTTCCTTTCCGTTTTGCTAAAAGGAATAACTGTTTTTGCTTTGACAATGTAGTGGTCTGATCCATATGTTACACCTCTATATGCTCTTAAATCGTTTACTTGTATTAGCGTCTTTTGCTTCATTATTACATAATCTATAATAGATTTTAAGTTTCTTGTGTGTTGAGTCCACGTGTACTTGTGAATGTCCCTATGCTAATAGAATCCATTTGTTATTTTGAGTTTATGATTTTGGCACATTTCGATCAGCCTGTCTCCGTTGTCATTTTCATGAGCCTCTCCATAGGAACCTACTATATTGTTGTCCTGATCAGTAATATACAGGGCGAAAATTATAAGAAATGGCTAAATATAATAATTATTGTTGATATTTGGACACAAGAAGGGAAAGTCGTTACACTAGAATATGAACCTACAGCTATCAATTTAAACTGGTCTATTTTCAAATTTCCGTCAATTTTCGCAAATACTAAAATTTTTCTCTTAATAACCAGGTTCAAAATGTCAAAAAATGCACGTCACCATTCAATTAATAACTAAAGAAGTCATATAATTTTGAAAAAAAAATTATAAGATTATATTTTAATATTCTATTTAAATTTTATTTGTAAACAACTTTACTTAATAAGCGTTTCACATTAAAATTAATTCGAAAGTTTTTGGTCCGCTTGTGTCTTTGGGTCACCTAACCTGGAACATACTGTATATTTTTGGTAATATTTTGGCATTTATTTATCTTTCCCCAATTGCACATTAAATAAAAACCTGTTTGTTTTATTTTATATAATCGAAACTTATATTTCCTTTTTCAATAGATCAAAAAATATATCAGTCGTGATTCTTGATACTTTTTGGTAATACTTTTTGGTTCCGATACTTTCATATGTTGCTAATATCGATGCTTTTATGCATTTTTTTTATTTAAGTGTCTGTATCGCAGGCCACCGTCCAGTTAACGGTGTCTGGTACACGGATGGCCCTAAAACGGATAGTGGTAGCAAAACAGGTGTGTATACAGAACCCATAAGGAAAATACTTGCTTTCACCGTTGAGACTTAGACAACAATGTTCCAGACCGAGATGTCCCCAAATGCGGGAATGAACACCTATTAAGAGCTTCAGAGGGGAGGAAATCTACTACTCCGACAGCAGAGCTGCTCTATCGGCTATTGCGTCTAATATAGTTTAATTTGCGCCGAAGCCGGGCATAAGAGGGTCTAATAGGGTCTGTCTTGTTTAGTTTGCGGGATACTCGAATGTCCCGAGGAATGAGCGGGCAGACCATCTGTCATATGAAGGTTTCACAATGCTTTCAATGTAATCTGGCACGTACGGTCTCCGACATCATAAGGAACGCAATGAATGTGTATCCAAAAATCTATAGCGCACTGCTCAAGAAATGAGGCAGGCTGGGCAACTCTTGGTGGGCACGTGGTGATCGGAGGATCAGGAATCGCTCACGTATGTTCTTGTCGACTCTCCAGCGTTGGCAGGGATAAAAAATGTGCACTTCGGAAGCTGCGTGCTGAACTTGGAGAAGAAGGATCCAGCCGAGTTAGCTGCGTGCCTTCGATAGGGAAGCTGAGTTGACGCACAATGGGCCTAGACTGATCGTTTACGTGCATGGGATCTCCTGCCCGCATTTTAGGTTCATTTATTTATTCAGTGTCGGTATCGCAACTCTAGTAGTATTGTGACATGCCTTCCTAGAACCAAAATTAAAAACTCTATAGATTTACGGGCAAAACATATATTAGCAATAAGAACTCCGTAAAGTCAATTTGTTGTATACGTGAATAATTACACAATACTTGACCTACATAGACACGGTTCCAGTTTCATCTCTCCCTATTTGTCACCTTGAAGGATTATCTCGTGTTTCTTCATAAATTGTCAGAGATTTCATGCTTTTGTCAAATTCTTTTAATCGAATAACTTATGATTACATTTTCAACCCATTCGCATTTGACCGACGGAACGAGTAAAAGTTTTTAGAGAATAGCCCTTCAAAATAACACGGTAGGCAGATAATATGCCGAGAGCTCGTTGTATATCGATTCATAAATATAATTAAGCGTCAAATGCAATTTTGTTCATTTGACAGCTAATTAAAAATCAGATGTAGAGAAGAATTATTACCCTTGTACACGGCGCGGGCGTTTACTTAATAAGATTAATTCGATTTTGTGTGGCCCGACAAATATAGGCCAATTAAGATTTTGCGCGTGTTCTCTTATGTGAATATATAGACGATGAGTCTTTTTAGAGATTGCGTTTCAATTAACGAAGTTTAATTAGTTTTTGTTTAACGAGGCTAATTGTTTTCAACTCGTTTCAAATTTAATAGTATTTTCAGACATGTATCCAGGAAGTTATTATAATCCAGCTATATTAATGTGATATTTGAAATACTAATTCAGACATTTTGTTGTAGTTTCAATATATCAACGGTTTGGGGAAGGTGTTCAAGTAAATTCCATCTGCTCCGATCTGACTAATGTCGTTGATGGTATTTGTCACCGGATGCTTATCCAAAAATTGACAGCCATAGGAGTGAAAGGGTGGATAGGTTCTTACCTAAAATATCAACAACATATTGCCTTGCGAAATAAAATTGTCTTTGGAGATGCTGCAGAATATTAATTATATAGCCTAGTATAAATTTCAATGACCTCCAAGAAGGGATTATTGCAGATATTAATATACTATATATACTAGATCAATGAGTTAACCTGTGAACTAAATGTATCTAAATATACAGCCGGTAAATATTTACAGGGAAATTTGAAGTTCGATACCGCTATGAAGGCGAAAAATTAGTTGCAAATTTCAGTTACGTGAAACAATTTATGGTCATGAGGCTTACAGTTAATTACAGTAAAAATAATCAATTAACTTTCATAAAATTAGCGAAATACATTCTCCACTCGAGACAATATCAGAAATGACAATGAATGAGATAAGTATCTCCAAAGAAAACATGATAAGAAACAGGAATAATTAATGTACACAATAATAGATAACCTAAAGCTATTTATCGGTAAGCTCAGTAGGCACGATATAAGATAGTAAACGACCTACAGTCGTTTAACAGTAATTTCATTAATCAACACGACAAATAACGGAAATAGATACTATATAAGATAGTGAACGACCTACAGTCGTTTAGCAGTAAGTGTGTTTAACGAAAGCTGTGAGCAACGGTAACAGGTACGATATCAGAAAGATACGACCTACAGAGATTTAACAGTAAATTCATTAATTAAAACGATAAATAACGGTAATCGGTGATATAAAAAATAGATCACCTACAGTCGTTTGACAGTAAATTTATGAAAAAAAAACGATAAATAACGGTAATAGGTACCATATGAGAAATATTACCTACAGTCGTTTAACGAAAAGATCAGACATAAAATTAAAAAGGGGTAGAACCTATTTGTATCTTGCACACGTGGAATCCACCGACGTTTCTTGCGAAGCTGCTTTTCTACCATGTATGTAGTCATATCACCTCGACAAAAGGTCTCTATCTGGCTAAATACGGAAAATACGGCGATAATTTCAGAAAAGACACCCTGGCAGCATATTTGCCAATTTATCTCGCGACAAAAACAGTAGGTAATTATACCTGATGGTCGAAAATACCAACGATAATTTCAAATATTGTAGACTGATCGTTTTTCACCTCCTACGCGCTTGAACGTGTAGGAGAGAAGGGCAAGGAACCCGTTAATTCCCAAAAAAATACCTAACTCGGAATAGCATTCATCGATACTGGTGGATTGCACTCGGAAGTAAGGTAGCGAGAGTATCGGTAACACAAATCGACTAGTTGAAGGAAGGAACTCGCACTACTTGATGTTGTAACATTTGCAACGCTACAGCATACCACCCGTAACTCTCTCTCCCCATATTTCAGCACATGTTTTCTATTAAATAATTATATATTATTTTAAAGGGAAAATCTTTAGAAGCGGCACAGCCTGGAAAGTAGCTGCTTAACATACGTAAGCTTATGCGTAATGCGCAATGTTACAAAATGTGTGATACGGCGAGATGATGGAAAGGAGAGAGGGAGAAATAGCGTCGGTAAAGATGGAAAGAGAGAATTACACGGGGATCCAGTGAGGCGATTTTTCATCCGTATCATCCACAGTTCAAACCAAGCATTTCGTCTCTTCCACGCCGTCCGTGCCTAACGCGCCATTTTTCTCTGTGTATTAGTGTCAGCAAATTTGCAAAAATAATATTTTTTATTTTATTCATGAAAGCATATGCAACATTTTGAAAATATTGTATTATTATTTAACATAAAAATGTGGTAAAATATGACGACAAGAAGGTATGCGCGGCTCTTCTTTGTTTTTTTGCGAATGGAATTTCACTTTGGGTGTGTGGTCCTCTAAAGGTGCGTATAAATATAGCGAGATGCACATGAGACGCGCGCCAGCCAAGCCTATTCTTGGAAATTCGTGGCTCGCGACTTTTTTGGAGCAGCGAGCTCAACGCGAGCCTACCGCGAATATCCTGTATCCATCAGGAGAAGCGCGCATGCCACGAGCCATCGACGAACTTTTGGATTTGCTTTTCAGCTTCAGCTACCTTCAGAATTATCGTGGTTGCGTGAAGAAGTGCGACAGAATAAACTATCGCTTCGTCAAACTCGCTGCAAACTAAATTTTGAACAAGCCTGCCACGAACCCGTCCCACTAGACGCGCAAAATCCCTTTGAGATCACCCCAAAAACTGACAGAAAACCGATCGCTGCAAACCTTCCTCGAGCGGATTGTTGGAAGCGCGGTTCAGGCGCGACTCGCGCGCTGCTTGCCATATTTATACGTACCTATACATACTAATTTGTCTAATTATATGCAAAATCGCTGATGCGAATGATAGAACATACTATACATTGATCCCTGGCTCATTCGTTGTCAGAGAAAGACAGACGAGTTTGGCACGAATGACGTGAAAGAGCCAAAGATAAAAGATAGTTATCAAATACTTGCTTTGAACTGTGGATAGGCTTCTTTACTTTCGACCGCCTCGCCGTATCACATATTTGATAACGTTGGCCTCAGCGAATCGTAGATGTTACAACGTTCCTTATCCTGCCTACCGCGAATGGCGCCGAGATCCGACAGCCGAAAATTAAAATATATTCATGACCAATGACGACTAGAAACTAGTGTAAGCGGACCATTGACGAGAGCAATAAGATATATATCGAGCAGCTCAAGAACCAGCTTCTCAACTGCTCTAACGGATCAAGATCCTTTTGGTCCGTTATCGAAGCTGTTAATTAGGGTTTTTCAAAGAAGTCAATCCGTCAAGATGATGGTTCAATAACGGAAGCGGCCAAAGAAAAAGCGAACATTCTTGCTGAAATGTTTGCATCAAATATTTCGTTAGATTCTCAAGAAAAGGCTACCCAACTATCCCAAGAGTGAATTCATCAATGCCAGTTCTGGTATTTCGCCAACGCGGAGTGAATCGAATGCTGAAAAGCCTAGACACTAACAAAGCTACAGGCCCGGATGGCGTTCCCGCAATAGAAATGTGCAGCTGAACTAACAGCGCCACTAAGCAGGCTTTTCTCCCTATCATACTTTCCTTCTAGCTGGAAATACGCTCAGGTGCAACCAATCCCGAAGAAATAAAAAAAAAAACGATCCCAAATAACTACCATCCAATTGCCTTAATTCTCATCATGTCCAAAGTCATGGAAAAATTGATCAGCGAACAGTTGTTAAAATATCCAGAATCGGCAGGCATTATAAGCGATCCTCAGTATGGCTTCCGTAAGCACAGATCAACAGGAGATCTCTTGACTTACGTGATGACCTACCAGCGGACCAAAGCCATCAAAGGGCTGCGACGAATCTCGTGCAGTGGTTCTCGACATATCCAAAGCATTTGTTAGAGAGTGGTCTGATGGATTTTTAAGCAAATTGACAGCATACGTACTACCACCAGCACTGCTTTTATGGCTTTTCAATTTCTTAAAGAATTGAAGCATCCGAGTTGGTGTTGATCGACATCTCTCGGGGGAATTTAGAATCAATGCCGGAGTTCCTCAAGGGTGTATATTATCTCCCGTACTGTTCCTGCTGTATATCAACGATCCGTTAGACAGGGCAAACAGTTCTATTTGCAGCTTTGCAGATGATAGCACTCCTATATCCTCATTCGTGTCACGGACTCCAATGACCGCTGCTCGTTCCCAAAGCGAGCGAGAAAATCAGGTTGCTACCATCAATAGGGATCTGAACGCAATCGTGAAATGGGGTGAGAAAAACAGCGTCCAGTTTACCGCAAGAAAGACTGAAGCAGATGTATTGTCAAAAAAAGCACCAGTGTACCTGACTTATCAATGACAGGGCAAACATTGACTTTAGCCTCATCCATAAACTTGCTGGGCATCAACGTATAAAACAACTTATCTTGGAGTAATTACGTCAACAAAATCACCAAGGCGGCAGAACAAAAGGAGCATTCTATAGAGCAAAAAGTGGTGTATCAGCTCTTACTGCTCTATAAGGCCCAGATAAGACCATTTCTGGAATACTGTTCCCATGTGTGGAGCTCGGCACCCAAACACTTGCTCAAAACATTAGAATCCATAAAGCGGAGAGCAGAGCAGTTCGTCTTGTGAATGAACCAGATTGACTAACGAAATTGATAGCCTTGAACGTGGAAGAAAAGTGGCGGACCTATCTCTTTACTATAGATACTACTACGGAAGGTGTTCGAAGGAGGTGGCACTTATGATTCCGCCCAGAGTTGTGCCAAACAGAAGCACTCGTCAGATACAAGCTGCTCATCAACATTTGCGATTCAGTTACGACCCCTAGGTCTGGTTCAAACAACAATCACTCTTCAAATTCTGCTAGTCGAAATGTAAAAACCGAATATTTAAATAGCATTGAGTTATAGATTTCAACCAATACCTCCTACAGAAAGGACTGAGGGCTTACGCGTCACGTCATGAAAACTAAGCAAAATATATTTACAGGGGCATATTTAAATGTGCAATTTCCTTTAAAATTTCACAGTTTAGTAGACATTTTAGATGTAAAAATCTCGAAAGTTAAACCTTGTTTTGTAAATTTACCTTTTTTAATTGGCCTAATATTACTTTAACCGCGACTATTATGACTGATAATATTTTTTCTCATTTCTTTTAAATCAAAAATTAAATTGCAGTTTACGTACCTTTTTCTACATACATAAAAATATTTAATGGCATCCAGTTAAAACAATGCTGCATGTCCTGTACTGAAAGGAGAATGAGGTTCTAGTTTATCAAAATAGGTTGGTGGTAAAATTTCAACACTATAGATGTCATAATATATTAGTGATGTTAAAGTTGACAGTATTTTCTCCATCCAGAGGACCGCGGAATATTTAATTGGAAATTGGTTACCAGTCATATTTTGATGAAATTTAGGTATGTTATTAAGGATGGCCTAAGCATCATTATTTACCATGGGCATTGGAATATAATGTTCAAGATCAGATTAACTATGACAGATCTTGATGATCGACATATTGATTTCTACTATAAGCTGACCAATGCAAATCGAAAAATGTCAACTATTTGGACACCTGCCAAACGACAGCACTCTTCTTCTGCAGTTTTTGATATTTTATCATTTGTCATTTTACCTTTTTTGACTTGTATAACAATGGCGGAGTTGTCAGATCATGTCACTTATTTTAATACAAAAAGACCTAAATCTGGTTATTTTTCATTTTAAGGTAGTTTATTTATGATAAAAATATGGAAAAGCTTTATACAGGTTTTAGATTTTATTTTTTGGGTTAGATTGTTTATATTATTGTGGTCTAATGTTTTTTTTTACTAAAAGTCTCCATATTCTTTTTTTTTACTCAAAGGATTATGATTATGTTTAAAACAATAATTATTATTAAGAAGTGTATTTGAAATGCTGCTAAGAAAAATAGTTGAAGTATCAATTTTTAGACGATTTTTACAATTTTCAAAAGCAGTCAAAAGGCTGTTTTCAGAGTTTAAAAACAGCTCACAAAGAAAAGTCTTTTTATTGTAAATTTCCAAAAATGTATCTTCGAACTCTCTACCTATAACAGAACATAATTCATATCAAATTCGTTAAAACAGTATTTGGTAATTTCAAGCAGCCCATGAAAGGTATGACTTAAAGCTTAAATTTACAGTCGGACTTGCCCCTGATGCAGTTCGACGGCTGAGGGGCAGAGGAGAAAAACCCTAGAAAAACAGGTGGCGACGAAGGCCGTCAGTAGCAGTAGTTTTGCTTTTAACTGTTTTGATAGGGTCTGAGTGAAATCAAAATTTTTGTATCCGATCAGATGAAAAATGAAACCTTTCCGATGTGTTTTCTCAGCGCAAAAGTCATGATTCCCGTATATTGTATTCGTTGCTTGGTAACAGACAATAACTGTACAGGAATAGAAAATAACTGTCCGGGAATAAACATTTCCGTCCTAGGCCGGGAATGTAACATTTCTGTCCTATTCAAACGCCTTGTTTGTCAGATCTGACGTCTATTAAAAAGTAACATTTAGCCGTAGTTACTAGTGCTGGCAACCGAAGACGGTTTTTCGGATAGTCGGTTAACCGGTTTCGGATTATCCGCGGTTTTTCAAAAAACCGAAACCGGTTAACCGGATACTCGGTTAACCGATTACGCGATTTCTCGTTTAACCGATTAATCGATTAACCGAACAACCGGTTTCTCGGCTAACCGATTATTCGATTATCTAGTTACATGGCACTGGGCCACCGTGTTCTCAAGTAATGGTAAAAAAGATAGAAAGTAAAGTAAAAACTGGGTATTTGGAATGGTAACATGCCACATACCTACTGGACGGTGATTATATTTGGAAATGCTTTTAGAGCGCGATTGAAAAATAATATCTACCTTTAATAGAATACCTTTATATTTATTTAAGTTTTAAAAAATTGTAATATTTTTTCTGCTCAGAATTTATATCGATTGTAATTTGTAATAAATAATATTTTTAATTTAATTATTACCTTGGGGTTTATTTCAATAACGACCAAAAACTGGAATAAATTTGGTTCACTAGAATTTAATGATTGTGCCCTAATCGGCAGGGAAACTGAACTAATGGAAATATGCTTAAGAACAAATTATAAATTATGTTTAGCCTATGATGACTGTGTATTAACCGATTAACCGGTTATCCGATTAACCGGCTATCCGATTAACCGGTTAACCGGTTATCCGTATACCCGGTTTTCACTATTATTCGAATACCCGGTTTTATCCGAAACCGGTTTTTAAGAAAACCGATTAACCGGTTTCAACTTTTCACGGTTTTTGCCAGCACTAGTAGTTACGTAATACACTTCAAGCTCACGCTATTCAAAAATTGATATTATGTTGAGTCTAAATTTAAAACACCTATTTTATTTATATTTGGCTCTATTTTTATAAGTACGTATTCTAGTTAATTTTGTTCGAATAAAATATAGTATATGCAACTGGTATGAAACGCACATTCCTGGACTCGTCCAGTAATTTTTTGCTTTTCCTCCTAGTTACACAACATACTATTATCGCATTCTTTTCGAAACTTATTACCCGTGCTGTTGACTATACGTCCTTTGGAAAACAGAAAACATGGACTTTAGGCCCATTTTTATAGTTTCTATTACAGCCTTTTTGAGGCATAATTACACTAACTATTAAAATACTAGTTCAAAGCAAGTGAAACGCATACAATTAAACACGAACAAAAAACTATAAAACTGTGCTGTAACAGCAAGCGGGTATCGGTTGTAAACAAGCTAGCCGAGCGGCACACTTTGCACAAAAGGAACAAGTATTTAAGTTGGATATACATGGTTTTACGAATTTAAAAATACGTCTAAAAATATAAATTGTATACCTAAATATACAACAAAATATTAGGTACATATTTCATGCACTTAAAAGCACATAAGTAGTTCCGATTTCAGAAAAATGCAAGAGAATAACACTAACTAGGGTAGCTCTTATCGTCAAATCCTCAAACTAATTGTTTGATACAGAATACATCGAAGCCAGCGACTTGGGACTCGGAATTCCAGTCGTCCAGCATAACATTAAATACGGAAGTAAGCACGATAAAATAGTCAATAATTTTACTGTGTTCAATGGTATTCTTATGGCAGAAGCGTCTCTCTAGATGTTATGAGGTCTCTGCAATTTTTATATTAGCCAGTAGGCCTTTTTGTAGGAGGTATTGATTCAACGCGTTACTCCGCCTTGAAGCTAATTTTAATTTATGATTTAAAGTAGTTAGTGCCACTATCATATCCGTGTATTAACACCTTTTATTTATATCAATAACTAGTAAAAAAATATCCCAATTAAATGCCGAATTAATTGCTTCTTGATGGGTGTTATTCTAAAGTGCAACTGTTAATTAAGTTTCATGAACACAAAATAAATAAGCTCTTACCAATTTTGTGTTGCTTAAAAACTAATTTAGTTTTTAATTAGTATTATAGCTCTTATCCTCGACGCGAAAGGGGATTATGTTGCCTTTTTTATAGCCGGCGCGGTGCTTTTAATAAATCCTTAGAAAGGTATAGAAAATTAAATAATTTGGATAGTTGGGATAATTTACTTCTTTTAATTTTCAAGTAGTTTAATAAAACACCCAATTTTTTTCAAAGGGACCCATAATTCCAGATTATGGAACAATTAAAAATAAATTTTTAGGATCGTTAAAAGGTTTGTCGGTGTCGAAATTGCTTATTAAATGGTTCTTGGAATATTTTGTAATTATACACATAGTCGGCTCGATAAATGAAGAGTCTCAGTAATCGGCGTTAGAAATTAGAATTGTACATAATTTGATTTTTAATAAATATTTTATTAATCAGTATTTTTTAAAAATTATTTAATTTGTCGGTATGTTATATGAAGGCATAATCCTTATATTACCTTTTTGAAAAAGCAGGGGCAAACATAAAGGCTAGGTTGAAAGAAAACTGGTTCTTGACCTAGCACGAAGACACTGCTGAACATAGCTAAGTCAAATCATTGTAACCCTAAAAGTTCTTCCGCTTTAAATGATTATATTTTATCGAATAGTTTTGCGATGCCACTGTAGCCCTTTTTTGTATTTGATACTATGCTTAAACTCTGCATTCGCTCTTTGCACATACTTGTTTATACTAGGTCTGAGTATTTTTAATAATGGATGAATTTGGATTATTAACTCTATTTGATCTATAATAACTGCGGAAGTTCTTAAGGAGATATGTGCTGATGTGTGTCAACCTATTTCATTTTTAATAAACAGAGTTTTTAGGGATGGTGATGTTCCGAATATTTTTAAAAAGGCTGTTATTAAGCCCATATTTAAGGCAGGTGATAGGCAAGATACGGGGAACTATAGACCAGTTTCATTGGTTCCCCCTGTAACAAAGGTTTCTGAATTGACACTTAAAAATCGGTTAAACAGTTTCATAAGAAGGTATGAATTAATTTCCTCCAGGCAGTATGGATTTTACGAAAATAAATCAACCGATGATGCATTATGTAATCTAACTTCGAGAATAGGAAAATCTTTGGATTCCGGTGAAAAGCCTCTGTGTCTGTTTCTTCATCTTAAGAAGGCTTTTATACCGTTAGCCATACGAAACTCTTGTAAATATTAGAATAATTGGGTTTTCGAGGTACAGTAGTTCTTAATCTTTTTAAAAGCTACTTAGCTCAGAGAATACAGGTTGTAAGTATCGATGGGACATATAGTACCGAAAGATACGTTGAATACGGAGTTCCTCAAGGAACAATTTTGGGTCCTATAATATTTATCCTGTATGTGAATTCTTTGTTGGAGTTGAGAATCAATGGAACTATTATAAGTTTTGCCGACCATGCGGCAATTTTTTACAGTTATGGACCGTGGCCGGAAGTTAAGAATAAAGCTGAGGAGGACTTGAGAACTTTAAAAAGGTACTATGACTAAATTGCACAAAAACAAAATATATTCCGTTTAGTTGTTACGCGACGGGAGTCCTGATTTTAACGAGCTTTCTTTAAATTCTGATAACGACTCATATAGTATATCTAGGGACATTTTCTTAAAATATTTGAGAGCTACCTTAGATTCCCATCTTATACCGGTTTAAAATCTTAAAAAACACACTACAACAAAAACATTTAAAAATAGTATATCATGCCTTAGTTGAGTCTCGAATTGCATCTGGTATATTAGCATGGGGTAGCATGGTTAGAAAATACATAAATAGTATTGAAATTCTTCAAAAGCCGATTATGAAGATAATGTTTTCAAAACACTTTCGTTTTCCAACTGATGAACTCTATCGTGAAACGAAATTGTTAGATATACGTCACTTATATTTCTACAATGTGGTAAAATACAAAAAAAAACATGCTTCCAACCTTATGGGCATACCACGAACAAGCAACTAAATCAATTGGTCAGAGAACATTTGGGTATTTATTTATCGCCAAGACTATATAATGTGCTTGCTGGTGAACTGGGCATTTTTCAAGAAATAGGATAGGGATTTTTTTATACAAAAGGACAAATATTTTTTCCATAATTTGAGAGAAATGAATATGAATTGATCGTTTTCAAACTATTGGTTTAAAATAATCTTAGTATTACCGATTTTTCTAGTGATACATTTTAAGTGTAAAATGGATATTATATATGTGTTTTATTTTTGTAAGAAGTATAAATATGTTTCATGAGCTATGTATCTTGTAGGTCTATATTTATGGAAGGAAAAGTGGCGCTAGCAGGAGACTAAAATCGACAGAGACCCACGTTCAGCTTAGGCTTTGTGGGGGTTTCTTCTTTTATTTGCTCCCTATTATTGGATATTTTAATCATACCATGTAGTTTTAGTATTATTAACATTTTGTTTTGCATTCTGTGTACCTTTGTACTTAATTTTTCCTTTGCAAATAAAACATGCATTCATTCATTCATATGTATTTCGTACAAATTGGTAATTGAGTCTGAACTTAGACAGACATATAAAAAAATCAGAGTGACTTATTGACGCTTGCGCATTCAAGCAAAATGAAGAGTTCTGCATATTTATACTTCATATCACCAAATGACTTTTAAAAATAAACTAATCTAAAAAAGCTAAGGATATTGTGAATTCTCTGAGAAAAACATATTTTTCAAAAAAAATACAGATTTTTTTTAAAATAAGAATTAACAGGCAACTTCTCTCTAATAATGCATCAAAACAGATAATTATCAAAAACAAAAAAAAAATATATTAATAACGTGTAATTTTACCTCTATTGGCTATTACTGGTTCAACTAGGCGAGGCATACTTAAAATTAAACGATCGAAGTAATTTTTATCCAAGATATCACGTAAAGAACTTGCCTCAGTGACCTTATGTTCTAAACAGGGCAACTGATGCACTGATGGGCAATTAGTGCCCTCCTGAGCATGTCCCAAACATGTTTAATGCATTTTAAATCAGGAGAGAGCTGGGGTAATGGCAGATGATTACTGTCATTGAGTGCTAGCAGTTCTTATATTACCCTGGATCTGTGCGGGCAAGCGTTATCATCCAGAAATCTGAAATTCCAACGACAATCATTCACCATGTTATCAATGGCGTCGTGGGCATAAATTTCACCTTATTTTCACCACACCTTCACAAACATACTCCGTTCGACCTCCTTAGAAAATTCCACCCCAGACCATTACACCTTCACCTCCAAATGGATGCTTTTCTTAAATATATTGGTCATTAACTTCTGCATTTCTTGGTCTCCAGACTCGAAATGTACGTCTATCAACACGAAGACAAAAGCGGCACTCCTCACTGAATATCACAGTACGCCACGTATCAGTTCAGTGGGCTCTTTCATTACACCAAAGCAAACGTTTAGCTCTATGGAATGCGGTCAGTGGAGGGCATCTTATAGGCCTATAGCAATGCAAACTTGTGTCATGTAATCGATTTAAAACCGTCCGAAGGGTAATACGAATTTCTGGCTGAGCAACGTGCAGTTTCTTGTAAGATACTTCCTAGCTTCTCGCACTAATCTCCGGTCTTGCCTAACATTTGTTGATCTTGGTCTACCCTCCCTCGGTCTGACCATGACAGATCCAGTCTCATTAAAGCGGTTATTAGGGGAACGAATTTTATGCACTCCTGGGATCATCACTAACTTTCATAAATTTTCTATTAATACCTATTCCACACAATTTGGTGAAATAAATATTAGGTCGTTTATAAAATCTTAAAAAATATATACTTCACTTAAATAATTCATAAGCCGTAGTTTATTTTTAAAAACATTTATTTTGCTACTGGCAAGTGCAATGGTTTAGCAAAAGTGAATTAATTTTTCAATTAAAATGCAAGAACACATAAAAAACAAGTTCGCTGATGAAGCATCCTAGTCCTTCTCATTTTTTGCTGAGTAGTGTATAGTCTTCGGTTCTTTTGAAACCTGCCTGCTTAACTACTCCCTCATTAAGACTTGAAAATAACGAAACGTGATTCTCGGAAATATGGGCTTGACTTCATATCGACTTGTTCTGGATTTTCGAGTTTCTTGCTACAGATCAATTTCCAGATCGATTGAAGTCTTATCGACTGGGCTGCTATTATTAATATTATAATACCAACATTCTAGGATGGTAAATAATAACGATTTTCGTGATGCTTGGTTGATGTCTTAAAGGCTGTAGTTGCGTCAAAATTGATTTTGATAATATTTGGTGTTGCCAAAATTTGGTGACGTTCAATATGTACAGCCGGATTTCGGGTAAAATTAACATTTGGCTTTTTCGAACTTAACGTCACTGAAGACGTTAATTGACATTAATGTGAGCCTTCCAAGTTCCTGGAAACGATTGTTTCATTTGGAAATATCGATCTTTGTTTCATTTTGCCAAAAGTTTTTCGGGTTTTGTTGTTAGTACAAGGATCATCTCTCTGGAGATTTGTTCAACGACTAGTTTGGACTTTTAAAATTTGACAATTTTTCATTTCTGAATCGTCTAACAAATTTTCGACACATCCGTCTTAACGATAGATTTCTTCTATGCAGAAGTACATTTATTCGATTATTTGGCAAGTATCAGTAGAAAACTGTCTTCTTATTTTTGATTGTTCTTATGATAGATAAGGGCATCTAGGAATGTATATGATTTGACCTTGGATTATTAGGACTTTGGATCTTAGTATGGATACATTTAAAGCAAAAATTCCATTTGTATTTGAAAAACTCACTTGATTCCCTAAAAATTTATAATAAGATAATACATGCTTGAATTTTGGGATTCCGTTTTGTTTATAAGCCTTCGTTTACTTTATCGAACATAATTGCATCTCCTAATCTATCCATAAATATTATTCGATTTTGGCAATCTTAATTAATTTTTATCACAATGCTTTGAAAGCTAAGGTAGTCTTGTAAACTAGTTATTGTGCTTTGTACTGGCATTGGAAACGTTTTTAAATCAAATTGAAGTGTTACTGATTTCTGTCAAGCCAAGTTATTGATTTATTATAACTCTCAATCAAGCTTGTTTGTTCCCATAATTTCATTGTTAACTCAAAATTTATGAAGTGTAAAATGTGCAAATTCGCGTTCCACAATATGTGTGTATCTATTAAAGACGTGGCAAAAAATTTTAAGTGATAAGCCAGGTTCAATGTGGTTTTGTGATATCTGCATGCCAAAATGTGTCCTGCTTCTTAGGAATGTGGCTTAAGACCGTGAAAGTCTATTAAAAGAGTTGGAAAACAATACTGAATAGCTCAAGAAAGAAATTTGCCTTAAGGATAAGCTAATGGCCGAAAAGGATTACTCCAATAGTCTCCAAAAGCTCTAATGAAGAACTATGAAGAAAAAATTGAGGACCAGGCAAGTATAAAAAACCAAAACAAACATTACCTGGAGCATGTCATCGATTTGGCGGATGATCAGCCCGTCACGCACTCGGCGCAGGTATATCATCGGCAAATACATGTCAAATTAGAGAAGAACAAGGTACCTCTCTCTTTAATACCGGGTCAACCGGGGTGCATCAACCGGGGTGCATCAACCAAAATTGCCTAAACCAGAATTTAGAAATACGTCGTCTTTGTCAAAACCGTCAACGTCAAGGCGATCTGTCACAACAGTCACTTCTGATATGTCAGAACCAGAACCTAAAAACCTGATATTTTCAAAAACAAAGGAAAACAGGGAAATTTTATTGATTCCAAGGCAGTAAAGGCCGCCGTATCACAATCACAGCAAAATGCGAAATTTCAAGAGCTGGTACGTACAGCAGCTGGCGATGATAAGGATTCATGGAAGTTAGTGAAACTCAAAAACAAACAAAGAAGCCGCAGGTTTGTTGTGGGGAGAAGCGATACTGAAACAACAATTAAGGCAGTTCTCAAGTATGTATCGCTTCATGTATCACGTCTGGTTTCTAATACTAGTCCGGATGACCTAAAGCAAATGCTAATTGGCTATTTCCCAGAGGTTCAATGTGAAACTCACCAATCCGAAAGGCCAAAGATATACACTTCAATGAAGGTGACCATCAATAAAGATCACTTTAAAAAAGCCGGGCGCAAAGAGGTATGGCCAAACGGCGCCCTAATTTCTAAGATTTTATGCCGAGGAGGGCGCCATAGAAGCAAATGGGTCCACTGGAAGAACGGGTTACGCAGAGGGGGTCAGTGCAGTTGATGGTACTAAGATTCTTTCTGCTAACCAAAACATAAATAATTTGAGGATCTACTACCAAAATATGCGAGGTCTAAGAACCAAGACGGAGACATTATATGCTAGTATTTTGTCTGAGGAATATGATGTTATAGCTCTCACCGAAACTTGGCTCAATAGCAGCTTTTATGATGGTGAACTTCTAGACGAGCGGAATACAGTACTCCGTAAAGATAGAAGTAATGAAGGAGCACGAGGGGGTGGAGTACTTTTGCATTGAAAAATGACCTGCCATATGAGACTGTCGATTTTACTCAGTGTGTGTTATTGCCTTCAAAGTTTATGTAAAAAGGTATATTTCTATATTTCTGTTGTTTATTTTGTCCCTAATAGTAATATAAATGAGAATGAAACCTATTTTAATCTTTTTGAAGACATAATTTTAAGAAAAAATGCCAATGTTTTATTGCTAGGTAATTTTAATGTATGTCTCTTTCATAAAAATTTTACACACAATCAAAAAATCTGTGATAAATGCATACTCATACATCAGTTTCTCAATATATATGGTCTGCATCGATATAATAATGTTACTAATCACCTGAATAGATACTTGGATCTTGTAATTTCAAATATGCAAATTCAAACTTTATGTAGATCAGACTTACCACTTATAGTCGAAGATAATTGGACCCCGTTATGCATCACTTGACCAAGCGACATAATAGAGTTTTTTGAGATATTGGTGCCATCTAGGAGGTAAAGGTGGTATTTATCTTGGAAAAAATCAAGAACGTACAGAACCCTACCATTTTCCTATATTCAACAATAAATCTAAACGCCAATCAGCCCATATGGTCAGGGCAATTTTGCATTACTCGACTAAGTGCAGCTTAAGCAGACAAATTTTAATTTCTCTAGATTGATTTTTGCATAAACGAACCAACCGCCAGTTACTGTGGCGCTTGGCCGACTGATGCAAATATTATAATTCGCGTCGCGGGGTTTTATCCGTTTATGAATACCTGGGTATCCACACATCTAAAAGGGATAAAGGACATTGTTATATGTGATTAGAAGGTGAGGCAGGTCGCGGGGCCCAAGAAGTTGTATTAAACAGGATACAGCTTCTTGCGCCCCGCGACCTGTACGATCAGATGTATGTCTTCTGTGGGGGACAAATCAGGAATAATAAGATCGTCCTTATGTTGAAAGCAATAATGGATGCTCACCCTACATTGACAAGCATCAGTATAAGGTTTTTAACATCTGGCCATAGCTACCTCCCTAAGGATGAAGATTTTGAGGACATTGAATGTGCTCTGAAACTACAGCAGAGACTTTAGTCGCTAGAGGATTACATCAATGTGATGACAATTTGTAGACGTAAAAATCCACTGATTGTACACTGAATGCAAAAAGAGCAATTCTTCAGCAGCGCCAGTTTAGGAAAAAACGATTGTGAACAGAAAAAAAGATGTTCAAGATAATAAAATAAATTGGCTTAAGTTCAAAGAAATTGAAATCCTAAAGAAAAACCTTTTAACATTGTTGTAAAAAATAACTTTGGTGATGAAGCGCAGTAGAGAAGAAAAGAGGCAAGCTTTCAGAAGTGAAAAAAAAATTCAGTGAATTTCCAAAAAACCTTTGGCCAAATGGTAAGCCAATCGCTGAAAAAAAAGCTTCAGGATTTGAAATTTCTCCTCAATTTAATACCGTAAAATGAGAAAAAGTTCTATAAAAATCTGATTGATGATCAAAATATTGATGAAAATGTTACTGTGGATGGGTATAATTATGAATAAGATTTTGACTATGAGAAGAAGACATGGAAGACTGAAAAAATGTTTTAGTACCTAGTTAAATCTTCTATTCAATGTTAGTTTCGGTTTAAATAAATATCTTACTTTTGCAGATACGGAATTTTTTTGTCACGTACCCTGTTCTTCAAAATTAAAAATAAACATTATAAAAAATATTAAGACGTAAAAATAAATTATTATGACTTCGTACCAATATTGCCACGTAGTAGTTTAGCAAAACATGACCAACCGCCGAATTTGGTTGATAGTCAAATAATGCAAAACGGCAAAAACAGGCAACCGCGAAAAACAGTGAATGACCAAGCGTCTTTTTTGTCCATAAAGTATATCAAAATGCGTTATTTTGCAATAGTTTTTTAAACTCAAATTTTATTCAATGTACTAAACTTTCATGCGAAAAAAAAAGTTCAAATGGATCAATATTTGATTTTTAAAGAAGCAAGAAAGTTAAAGCCAGTTTTCTCAAAACTATTGATTTGGCGGTTGGTCAAGTGATGCACAACGGGGTCCAATTATCATCCGGATCATAAAGATAAAGAACCAAAAATTTCTGTTAAAGAATTTAAATTTAAATATAACTAACCTAAAGCAAATATTACATTACTATATAACATAATTAAAAATTGTGATCGGACTGGTCTGTTTACATCTAGTGATATAAATGAATGTGTAAATATTTTTTATGATAAAATCATGTTTTCACTATTTGAATTTGTGTCTAAATAGCAATTTTAACGTCCAAAAATTAAGTTTAAGCAAAATAATCTGTCTCGCAGGTTTCCAACATGGTACTCAATTGACTTAATTAAGAATATAAAATGCAAAAATTAGTTACACCATTTTATTATAAAGGGTTGTGCATCTGAAGAACAGGTCACTAATTACTGTTTGCTAAGAATAAGTATAAAATCTAAAATTAACTCTGAACACACACTATGAATATAAGCAATCAGTTGAAGCAGACCTAGTAAACAATCCAACTAATTTCTGGTGCTTTTTAAGGGCAAAGAGGGGTGATCATGGACTGCCAAAGATCATGACACTTGGGGCTGAAAAATTTGAGAGTTCAGGGAGTATTGCCAATGCTTTTGCCAATTTTTTTTAACTACATATGCAAATAATCCAAATAATACAGATAAAGAGGCCAAACTAAAGGGGACTTTTAATTTCGCAATGGCAACTGAATGTGCTATCACAAAGAGTATAAAATGCCAAAAAAATGTACAGGGCCAGATGAAATACCATCTTACATCTACAAGGGATGTATAGATTTTCTTGCAGAACCTCTAGATTTTATATTTAACTTGTCACTTAAGCAAGGAAAATTTCCAGGTCATTTTAAAATATCAAATGTAACACCTATTCACAAAGATGGCAGAAAAGACCAGATAAATAATATGGCCCAATTACTCTCTTAGATGTGATTGCTAAATTTTTGAAAATATAATATATGATAATGTGTATAATTTGGTTCCACACTCAATATCCGAGCCTCAACATAGATTTGTACTTGGCAAGTCAATCGTAACCAACCTTTGTCTTTTTTCAGAACAAACTTCTCATGCAATAGCCAATAAATTGCAATTGGATGTCATATACACCGATTCTGCAAAAGCATTTGACAAAGTAGATCACTGCATACTCTTGGATAGGTTGGTTGATTTAGGCATTTCCGGGGAGATCTTTGATTTTATGAAGTCATATTTATGTAATAGAACTCAAGCGGGGTAAGTGGGACAAACACTCTCTGAAAAGTTTGTTGCAAGGTCAGGTGTTCCGCAAGGAAGCAAACTTGGTGCCTTGGTGTTCATTATCTTCATAAATGACTTGGCATCTTTGGTGATGGGATCGACCAGCCTGCTATATGCAGATGATTATAAATTATTTCGAGAGATCCAATGCTTAGAAGATTGCAATAGGCTATAGGCAGACCTAAATTTTGTGAGCGACTGGCTCAAAGCAAAAAAAAATGTTTCTTAATATTACCAAGTGCTCAATAGTTAGATTTACCCGTAAAGTAACCTGTATCCAGCATGATTATGTAATTAATGGGATATCTCTTGCTCGCAAAAATAATGTTAAAGACCTTGGGGTACCTTTTGAGTCAAACATGACATATAATACTCATTACTGTGATATTGTTAATAAGGCTTACAAGATTTTTGGTTTTTTATTGCGCAATAGCAAGAATTTTAGCATTGTAATGGTTATGCTCTTGTGAGACCTAACCTGGAGTATATCTGTACATTTGGTCACCAACAACAGCTGTATGGAAAGATTACATTGAAAAAGTTCAAAAGCGCTTTCTTAGATTTGTATATGCCAAGGAAAGTAATGTATATCCCTATATGATTTATTATGAGTCCATATTGGAAAGCTTTAGTGTCCAACGTCTCTCATTAAGAAGGGAAAAACAAGCCATTTTGTTCCTATATCATATGGTTAATAATCTTAAATACCAAAAGTCTGATATTATAAATTACATTAATTTTTAAGTACCACAGATAAACTTAAGATCAACACACCAAGATCTCTTTAGTAAAAGTAAAAATGGTGTCTCTCCTATCAACAACATGGTACTAGTCTGTAGTATTTTTTTAAATGAACATTCAATGCTGGATTTCTTTGGCACAGATGTAGACCATATTATTCATTATGCATGAACTTTTCCTAAAGAGTTTTTAGTTGTCAATTGGGGCAATTTTTGTATTTTGCTACCCTTTTTTTTACTTGTTTTCGTTTTTTGTTGTATTCTTTTATGTTTTTTTTTTTGTTTAAGTTTTGTTGTATATTTTACTTTTACACTTTACATGTAATTACTTATGGTGTTTGTAAAGTATTGAAATAAATAAATAAATAAATTATGTTCTTTTGATTACCTTGTAACGTATTGATTTAATCTTTTAGCCGTTGTCAGGATCTAACGTATCAAATAACCATTTATTTATTTCACCTACCGTATTTATTAATCCTCTTTTCTTACGAATATATGGGTGCAAATTCTTGAGTGTATCAGAAGTTATTTGTATTAAATATTCGGTTATTAAAAGTAAGTTTTGTGATAACACATAATTTGGAGCGTATGAAGGGTTCAAATGATTTCTAATAATAAGATAATATTTTTATATATTTTCTAAATGCTTAATTAGGTAACGTATCTACATAATGCAAGAACATATGTCTATTATAAACTAATTTGGCGGTACCTAATTGGACAGAAAGAATTTGATTTTCCGCATTATAGATACGTGTACATCGGGTTGTACAGTAATTTTACTTTGAAGTTCCAGGGATATCAGCGATATTGGCGGCATTGCTGGGATTCTGAAAATATTGTTTTTATTAGTTTTAGGTATTCGGGCAGAACATCTATGAGAAGAAATTTTATCTGTTTGTAGTTTAATATCTATCTATCCCACTAGTTGCACTTTGTTAAATTTAGATCTTTTCCGCGCGCTAGCTTTAATACATGCTATATTTTGTCAATGGCGGATTAAATCTGTATTTCATTTAGAAATTATATTACATGTTTAGTGTTTTCGTTAATTTGTTTTATCTTTTCATACAAGGTATTTGACGTTTCTATATACGGATATATATAACTAGCAATTATAGCATTGCCATTTAAATCAAATGGATTTACCCGTTTTACATGACCTGTAATTATTTCAAATGATGCAAACTTAGTCGTACTGTGAATAGAATTATTAGAGTCCATAACTACTCGTTTTATTAATTGATCGGTTGTTAATTGATTACCTGTCTCTTTTCGGCAGCGATGTCCTTCTATTATTGATGAATATGGAATTTTTGGATAGATGAATTTGAGTTTCTATTTTTCGCTATCGTCAAGTGTAACTCAAGTTTATAGAGTTGGCAAAAAGTCTTTCTTCTTAAATTCAGTGCCCTGATTAAGGTATTCTTGAGAGCTAACCCGTAGTGAATAATAAAGTTGCGTACATTTTCAACTACTTCCGTGTCGGTTATGGTCTTAAGAAGGTATGCTTGTTTGTACAGGGAAGAGTAATCAATAATTGAAACAAAAGCTTCTAAATTAATCCTAAATGTATCGACATGTATGTGTTCGAATGGTTTCGATGCTGTGGGCACAGTATAAAATTCTACCGTGCTCTTGGTGTCAGATTAAACTTAACAACATGTTCATCTCTCATAGGTACTTATACTTTTGACAAATTTTGCAATTATTATTGAAATATCCTTGTGCATTTTTGGCCAATAAAATCTGCTGTTGAGTTCAATTTTAATTTCATTCATTTATCTGTGACAATTTTTAGTTACACAATACCTTTACTGCCGTTTTCGGTCGTGAATTAAGTTTAAATAGACTAACATAACCAGTGATTTGTATGAATGGCTGTTGCCTGTTTTATATGTGGTCCACCGCCGTTGTTCTTAGTCGAGAATGCAAATATATAATTTTTGATTTGGGGCATGCCTTGTATTACCTACTTGGTACGTTCCATGCGTAAGGCTAAATATTAGTGGAATGATAAAAATTTTAAATATGCAATAATATTAAGTCCTTTAGTTTTAAAGGAAACACACCAATGACGAGATCCAAAAAAAGAGCAAAATTCTAAAAGTATGCTTAGTGTAGAGGAACGTTGTTTCGCTTACTCGGTGGACTACGAAAAGTATTCACCCATAGCTCGTCAGGGTACCGACAACTTAACTATACACCAGCAT
>MU182435.1:32213-65913 GCA_016904865.1 Pissodes strobi | reverse complement strand
ACGACTGGAATTCCAAGTCCCCGTCTCGCCGTCTTCGATGTATCAGTATGGCTCGTTTCATACGATACGGATTTTAGCCGGTCCGGTTCTATTGCTGTTACCGAATACCATTTTGCGCCTTTTCACACGAGGTTTTGTCAGTTTTAACGTATATTCCAGTAGTGCATTAAACTAAATGGCCTCTTTGAGACGATACGATGCACGGCGCCGCAGAATCCCAGTCAAGCATCGGGCAGGTATTTGGACGCCGTCCGCGATTGTTTTTCATTCCGTATCGTCTGAAAGAGGCCATTTAGCTTAAGGCACTACTGGACTACACGTTAAAACTAATAAAACCGCGTGTAAAAGGCGCAAAATGGTATTCAGTAAAAGCAATAGAACCGGATCGGCTAAAATCGGTATTGTATGAAAGAGGTCTTACGCTCATAGCACTGGCGTAATTTATCTTCGCGTCATGTGGGAAAATAATTTTTAGGTTCGCATTCTTATTCTTATCCTTGTTCGATTTTCGATTGATATTCGGTGAATTTGTTTATAATTAGTACTTTTAAATGTTTAAATTTATGTGAAAAATGCCGTTTCAATGTTGTGATCCAGGTTGCCGTGGGAACTACCACAAATGACCAAAAGTTCATGTCATTGGCTTCCTAAAAGGTGAAGACTTACATAAAAAAATGGCTACGGGCGATTCCGCGGAACGCCTTAGTACGCGATAAAAACACAAAATCCAGGGAGTTACATTTTTCTGCAGGTAATTGAATTAATTCGGAACAGGATCCTAAATTATTACAGCACATTTAAAAAAGAACCTCAATTGAAGGAAAATGCCATACCAACTATTTTTCCAAATTGCTCCAATTATTGTTTTAAAAATGTATTTGTTCATAAAAGTAAAGACCAAAAGAATAAGGATTTGGAGGAATTAGAAATTTTGGAAGCAATGGAGCAGAGTAAAGAGGAGCGTAATAGCCATAGAGATGCTACATGTTTTCAAAATTTTGAGTTTTTAAAACTATTTTCAAATGTTATTGTTAATGAAAAGTGGTTTTCAGTAAGGGGTATTATAGATAAAATAACTTTATTTAAGCTTGAATATACTCCTGGTTCTATAATAACATGGGGTTTGTAGGAGGTATTGGACGTAACCTGTGGTTCTTCTACCAATACTCTTATCCCCAAGCCTCAGGAGCTGCAGTTCATAGAATACAACCTCTTTGGGGATACTCGTCTACAGTTTAAAAGTTAAATAGTTACAGGGCTGACTATGAACAGTCCAATAATTACCTAATTGAGATAATCAAAATTAACCAGAAGTTAAAACACAACAGGCTCTTATAAAACTTTATTTTCTTCAAACGTCAGTAAATCCGTCATTACTCGACTGTGTAGGCGGCCGTGAAGTTTCATTTTTCCTCCGCCGGAGCTTTACTTTTCACTTTTCCGCCGGCGGAGGTAAAAGTGTTACCATAGCAATATAACAAAACAACCGTCAACATTTCAAGAATTATTAAACTAAAATTTGTATTTATCCCCCAATTTGTGCACTGCATTTCTAAAAATCACTAATTTAGGAACAAATTGATTAGTATTTAATCGAACTTACTCAATAACTGCTTATCAATACGGAATTAAAACGCAATCGGAGATGCAATTTTAAAAAAATAATTATTGTTGGCAGTGTCCACTGACAGCTTTACATTACATTACTATAGCAACAACCTGTGCCTATTCACCGACATCGGTCTAAGCCGCCTTGCGAACCCACTTATCTTTAATAATTATTATTTATACTGTTAAAAAGAGATGTTTTTGCATTAATTTGTCGACATTTGAAGAAAAAACAGCATATTTTATTTGGAGGAAAAGTTACTCTTCATGGCTTGCTCTCTATTAACAGCCTCACTCCGTTCGGCTGTTAAACACGAGCGCGCCATGAAAAGTATCACTTTTCCTCCATATAAAATAATATACTATTACAAAACAGGGATCAAGACTCAAATACAACTCAAATTGTACCTCAACTGAAAAGACATGAGTGTGTCAGTAATGAGTTCAGAATAAAATTTTTGAGTCTTTGACCAATAGACATTGTTACTGTTTTCCCGATGTGTCTTCTTTATCGCCTATTCCCACCTGATGTAGATATGTCCTGACTGAGCTATATAATCTGCCTGCCAATCAAGGTGATCTGCACGTCGAAACAGGACGTGCATATTATTTAAATGCGCAAGAATTTCAATTAAAAAATGATTATTTAATTTTCGTGCAAAGCTATACCGTGCTTAAAGAAGCATATGCCACTATCGATATCTCTAAGAAGGTAAGAGTTACGAGATCTGTTGCATGAAATGAAAAGTGCGATTTTTCTTGACCATTCATAATACGTTTACAATGGTTCTAAGTTACTCTTGGCGTGTAAAAGTTTGGGGAAAATTTGAAAAACGTCGAAAGTGAAATCTTGAAATAATTGAGGTGACCAATGAATACTCTTCTTTATTCTTTGGAGGTGACTGAAAAGAGTTAAATATGTCAAACCTGTTTTTTAAATTGACGCTTACCATTTGTCTTTCTGTTTGCTTTTTGACACCCTTAAATAAATTTCTAAAAATGCCGAGGTATACAATGAAACTAAATTTTCACAAATTTGTTAAAGGTCTTATTTTTGTTTGATTTACGTGGATCACAACAACCAACTATTTAATACCACGTTACACATTATTAGAATATAAGCTGAAATAGAAGAGAAATAAACAAAAGCAACAGCAAAACTTTAAACGGTTTCATTCTCTCAAAGACTCAAGGTCTCAAAAAAAATAATTATTTTGACGATAAATCCAGCTATATTGGGTGTTGGAAATGACCACGCTTTGTTGACGTGTTTATAATATCTTGAAGGTTATTTCGTTGCGTACCTCTTAAATATTTCAAGTCAGATGCGGTTAATTTTTTTATTAACAGTCTTCGACTTTTCGTGTTAAGCGTCAGAAAAAAAACCTTAGTATCAGAGGATAATAAAGAAGAAGATTCCACCGATGACGATGAATAAGGACATGCAATATACTCAGTATAATAATTTTTGTATAAATCATAATAGATCTATATTTAGGAATAGACACCTAATATATTTTCCTTCATAAAGTAATTTTTACTAAACGCGCATAATATACAATTTAAAGAAATCCTTAGGCAACTTAGGTGAAGGTGTCAACTTTCTATATCAGAGTTAGGAAGATATATTACAAAAAAAGCAAAGATAAACGTAGCGTACAGCAGAAATAAGTTTCAATTTTAATCACACATTGATGCCTGTATCAAATATTTCCAAACAGAAAGTTCCAGGTGTACTGGTTGATCGGTGAAAAAGCAAAAATGTACCAGCAAATTTGAACACGCGAACATGGAACGGATAACTATGCAGAGAAAACATACAAGTCGAGAAAAGCTGCCTCTTTGTCGGTGTTGCGAGGTCACGAAGCGGAATACAAGAACAATTCGTGAGGAGAAGTACTCGAGCCATTGATAAAATAGCTGGCTTTACGTGTCACTCGAGATTGTTCGGTCGGAGTATGTGTTTGCTACACTTTCCTGTTTTATTAAAAAGTTTTTAAGGTTTTAAGTTGTATTTGCTTCATATGAAATGTGTTTTTATTATTATGATATTTGTATGTACGCTCTTTAGTATTAAGTTTCGTATTTTTGGAAATATATTTTACTGCTTCGAAACTAGGCGACAGTCATACTACAAGTTTACAGTTAATTTATCTGTTTTAAATATTTAGTTTTCTCACTTCCCCCTAATTTTTCTCGTCCGTTGTTTTCAAGCGACCTTCTATATTCAGATTAACCAAAAATCGACCTCTGTTGATTTAAAAGAGACATAGTTTTGATCCACTGTCAACTACAGAGCAATCCAATCCACTCTATCCCAGGATGGTGATATGGTCCACCATCATTTTACCATTTTATCGAAATTTCTTAAAAGTTGATGCTGTAGGATAGCTAGTAACATTGGCCAAAATGCTAAGGCAATACGATTTTTTACTCTAGTAAAGGTTTATGAAAAATATCGGATCAACTGTCACATTATATAAATATAGTGATGATATGATTTAGGTGGATGACATCAAGATCTACCTACCAATTACTGGTCCAGATTCTGCTTTGAAGCTACAATCTGGCCTTAATAGCTTTTATGAATTGTGTGTTTATAACAGGATGATATTAAACATAGAAAAAGGTAAGTAAATAGGGTTCAGCAAGGTAAAAAAAACAATATAGTCGATAACTATATGACATAAATAATAACTACTTGGAGAAGGTTAAAGTTATAAGGTATCCTGATAGCATATTTGACAGTAAATGTTCATTTAGGCAACACTTGTAGTTGGCAGTAATTAGGGGATGAAAATGTTAGTTTGGGTTAGTGTTACTCTAGGACGGGGCGCAACTTGATAATTTCTCTGTTGTTTGTAATTCATATAATATTGCGATTTATATCGGCAAAATTCATAAAGTTTTGAAAATTAGTAGGAATACTATGAATGACAAAAAAAATACTAAACCGAAAACTTCCCACCCCTAAATAGTTTGCTTCATCTCCGACGACGTCGTTTTTACCTCCTTTTTCAACTTTTCTAGATTATCTCGAGAATCGTGCACTTTTTGATAAAAAAAATATTCCTTACAAAATTGTCTCTAAAAAGTGTTCCTACATATTGTCACGATTTGCATTTTTACTTGTGATGCCTTACTTAGCGTGCAGGAGCGTAGCCCAGGTTTAGGATCGCACTACGCCAAGTTGAGAAGAGATAAATAAAGGAGACACAAAAATAATAACAAGTTTATTTACAAACAAACTAAACAACGGTTAGACTGTATATTATTAATAAAGGCGTGTTTAAGTTTATACATGAATTAAGAGTTTACACTACACCCAATTAGTATAAAATACATGTCTCCTCTAGGGAGGCTTAGTTCAAAGTTTTTCTAGAAAGCGACGTGACTATTTTATTAACAAAGTTTATGTGAGCGGGGTTGTCTTTTATTTGAGTATTCGTTTTGATATTTATATAGTAAGTCTTTCTGATTTAAGTTTGTTACAGATTTCTTAGGCACTTGCATTACTTTTAAATCATCCCCAAAAATCCCTTTACTGCAAATTTTGATACTTCACTCGTAGATTGAACTCTCTCTACTTTTTAGAATCCCCCGGTTATCGTATACCTGTGCATACATCCAGCCAGGTTAGGTAAGGACCTGATCGCCTTATCCAGGTGTTCACAGGTGTTCACAGATATGGGGTTTGTGGGATAGAACAACTAGAAGTGCGCTGTACCCAACTAGATTGAGCGGAGTTGAGAGAACCGAAAGTCTGATGAATTTAGCGTTTGCCTGCGAATTTACATGTTACAAAATGCGAATGGGTGCATCATTAAGGATTAAAATCGCTCCCGTCGACCGCTCTAGTTGTTTATAATTAACTGTAATATTTATATAACATTTGTCAAGTTCAAGTTCAAACTTAGGACAGAGTGATATTTAATTAGCAGGTCTATGCTTTTTAGTAGTTCACAATATTTTTTCATAAAATTAATAATAATATGAGAAATAAAGCGTATTTTACCAAATGGTTACTTCCGGGTAACACAATAAATGCAGTCTAGTATATAATATAAAGTCCAATGCTGGACGTTAAAGATTTGGCAGTATGCTACTTGCCTCACTTAATATTAGAATAAATTTATCACTTCCACTCTGTTAATCCTATAAAACCTTAAAAATTTTAGAGAAGAGGAAATATTGTATATAGATGTACTTGTTTCAACACCACCCCAGAGGTAAGGTAAAGTACTTGACGCTTTTTTTCACGTGGTGTCCCCAGTAGGCATAATCAACTTGAAGTGAAGCTTCTTTACGGACAGGGCGATAATTTTCGAGCGTTACGAAAATTAATATGGCGTGAGGGGAGTTCGACGAGGAAGCCAGCGGCGAAAGATTGGAGAATCCGAATAGCCACATGTCTGATTGGGTAAACGGCCGGCAGGAGGGGAAATAGATGCGTAGCGTTGCTTATATAGCATCTAGGTATGTGTTAGTGGGAACGAGTGTAAGATATACTATATTCACGGATCCTACCTAAAGGTATAGTAGTACTGCGGTGCTGCGATTCATGTCGTCAGCTGAACGCGAGCAAATAAAAGATGTGTTCTTTATCGCTTAGGTAATAGAATTACACGCTGCTGACCTCCTCGTAATCAATCTGGATGATCGGAGCAGAGGGGATAATATATAAGCAACACGGTACAAAGTGCGAATTCTGATACTATGGAATCAAATTTGCAACATGCGACGGGTTTTTCGTCAGTTAATGAAATGGCTGCGAGGAGAAATACGCACATGCTTGATTGGAAAATGGCAAGCAAGAGGGGAAATATATGCTTAGCGCTGCCCATATAATATCTATGTATATGTTAGTGGGAACGACCGGAAGGCATATTCATGGATCCTATACCTAAAGGGTATAGTAGAAATGCGGTGCTGCTACTGAGGTCAGGGGGTGTTGCACTTTTTGCCGGGTATTAGAATTACCCATGTCTTTACGATGCCGCGATGGTGCAGAAGTCAGTGCTTGTGATACAGATGGCCCGCATTCGATTCCCGTCGATGGCAAAACATTTTTGTAAAGGAATAAGTTTCACTTCTAGCAGAAACTGACAACTTCCCGCATCTACATTTGGCGCCCGCCCTAAAAAGAATGCATCATTGTAGTGACCTTGAGTGGCCACAGTGGGCGTAATGGAAGGGAATAAAACTTATTACACTGTCGAGTGGTAAGCAGTGGTTATCGATTTACATTTTTTACTTTTTTGGATGACTTTGGGCGCTTTGGATAATAAGCCATACATACATTTAACGAACTATACCTATATCCCGCCCTGATTTCGTTTGCACTGTATTTACCAGAATATTAGACATTTTAGGGGAAATTGTTATACAGCCTTTTTTGTACATAATTTTATGAGGAACAACTTTGTATTGAAATACTCTTACCTACCATGCACTGTTGTAGATATTCCTAAAGAAATTAAATTGGGTAGGAAATAGAGTTGTAAAGGATGAATTACCTGCTTTAGGTGTGGGAACTGGTTATTTGAATTGACTTGACATGATTTATTTTGGTTATTTTGATACATTGAGCTACAAAACTTAGCCTAAGTACGTCTTAGATATTTTATTATCTACTAAAATTAGTAGTTTTGCCTGGCGTTGTTCAATCAACGCCGTGGCCTACCAAAATGACACCCATAGGGTGCTGTTGTATTAGCCTACTTAAAACTAAGGGCAGTAGTACTGCTGGCAACTTGTACATTCCGTGGGAATCCCCTCAATGTCGCTGCGTTCTGAATTAGCCGGGGCTGTAGTTAGAGAGTGCATTCTTACATGTGATATTTTATTATAGGTTTGGTTATGCATGGAAAAATTAGCAAAAACCATGCTTGAACTGCTCTCGTGGGGCAGGAGCTCATAATATTAAAACTGGGACAGCACACTATATACAACATGCACATTATATACAAGACTATATACAAAATATTAATGGCTTGCTTTTAAAAGACAACTCCAATAAGCTATCATAACATCTAGGTAAAAAAGGAACTAGTTAGTTTACTAATATTTACGTTATTCTTAATATTTCTACCAATTCTTAAAACTTTATAAATTTTGTCCGATAAGTATATTACAATTAAACGGTAATATCATTGAATTATTGGTCCTCTTGTTTTGGTACATACAATGATATGCTTGACAAAGTTCAAATAAAATTCCTCAACTTTATAGCCTTTTAGTTAAACATACTGGTGGATGACAACAATTATGATCAGCTTGAAAATTTTCGTAAAACTAGCTGTCGTAAAAGTAGGAGAGATTCAGCTGATGTAAACTTTTATTATAATTAAAATAATTAGATATATGAAATGATGCATAGTAAGTAAATAGATTTTCATAAGTATTAAATATAGAGACTTGGTTTTGCTTGTAGGTAAGCCGATATACTCAAAATTTTACTGCCAGGCCCTTGGTGAATTCTTTCTAGTCTCCAAAATAAGATTAAGTATGCGATTTGAAAGCAGCAACTATTTGTTAATATTATTATTATAACTGACTTCAGAATTTGAAACGTAACATTGAGATATATCTGAGACTTTGAAGGCCAAAAATTAAATAAAATTTATAGGTGGCTATAACTACATGTAAACTATCGCTTTATAGCATAAATATTGAATCCATGCACTAAAATATTTTGATTAAAATAATTTAGACCTTAATTCATGTTTTTAACAACTGATCAATAGTTTTATTATTAATACGATTTAGATTGATTTAATTACTTCCCTATGGGTTATGCATGTACGATTATTTCGAATATTTAGTTACATTTCAAATGTTGAATTTATTGTTATTTAACCAAAAATACACTCGAATGCTTTTATCGAAAACGAGTATAGGTATATGGACCGGCAGAATACATATTCAATACTTGATTATTGTGTTTTTATGTACTCTTACGATATTCCGTGGGTTCGGAACGAAATTACAACTTTACTGTTATAAACTAATACTCTCTTTATTCTCTACCACTGTATACAATTAAACACACTAAACTACTCATAACTTTACAACTAATACTCCGGTCGAAGCGAGGCCACTCTATAATATTCTCGACCAAGGGATCGAGAGAATTCCACAGTTCCTGAACCTTCGCGGCCGTCGTGACACACACGTGGGCGCGACAGGGCTAGTCTATAGGGTATAGTAGAGTGCCCAACGCAGTAAAAGCCTTCTGTAAAATGATTTCTGTGGGCACCTCGGGGTTACAAGCTGAAATTTTCACAGAATGAAGGCTTTATTATATTAATTCAAAATCCGAAGGTAATAAAAAATCATAACGGGCAAAAGGGCAGTATACCTAAAAATCGAGATTATTATATGAACGTGTAGGATATTAAATTATGAATGTTTTCATATATAATTCATCTACATTTTTGTACGAATTATATTTTTTATCCTTGCTTGAAATATGCAGTTTACATTGGCCCTTACGGAAAAATAAATCAAAAAATTGAAATATCTCGCTTCGAACCTGGGCAAAATCTGATTGAAATATACTCATTTTTGTATTCACCTCGCATTCTCTCCGAAATGAAGGCTCAAATCAAAAATTTTTATTCTTGCAAAAAGTTTGCCTTAAGTATTTAGAATACATAGGTGCATGAACACATTTTTTTTTCTCAAATGGTAATGGAAAAATAGAATTAAATGTAAAAAAGTAATTTTCTTCAAGCAGCGACCGGCCGATCTCTCGCTTCCCGAGCACTCTAGTATCTCACTTTTCTTAACAGCTTTATCTCTCTCGCGCCTATTATATAATACAATAAGTGCTTTTACACCATTACCGGTTAGAATACTAATAATAATAATATCTATTATTAATTGAATAAAGTCAATGAAGACATTTTCGATTATATACTGAAATTTGTTTTTCCTATACGTTGCTAGGTAATAAAGAAGTAGAAAACAAATCATATACTTAATGCAACTGCTATTAAAAAAAAAGACTAGCTATTTAGAATAGAAAAACTGAAAATGTAAAAAATCTTTATAATAACAAAATCTATTTATCTTCAGTGTCTATCTTATTAAGGAATATACACAATGACTTCAATATTGCCTTCCAGTATTTTTGTGCATGATCCTATGCACGCTATTTAATTTCTTCTACGTGTACAAGCTTTGCTTTCATACAATCTAATAAAAATTTATTTAATTAAGTTTTATTATGTACCGTTTAATCTAATAATAAGTTACCTTTTTACATCCAAAACAGTGGAGTTTATTTATCCACTCTGTTTTTAGTTAAAAAAAAAAAACAGTTAACGAACCTTTTATCTGAACGAGCACTCTTATAAAAAGAATTTCAAGTTCGCAACTATAGTGGGGGATTTACCAATATTTTTGATAAGAAAACAAAATGCGAACCAATTGACAACAAATTACTATCCTCTATAGTCACGAAGAAGCTGATACTAGGATTTAGTTGCATTATACTCTCTGCTAAACATTGTATGTATTATTTGACATGCATCGTGGACTCCAATGACACTGATGTACTTGTACTTCTGGTACATATTAAAAATATACATATTTCTAGAGAATTTGGGGTAAAATGAGGAAGAGGAAATTCGGTGCGATATGTGGCCGTTCATGACATCAACCTAGAAGAAAAACTTGCAAAAAAATTACCTGCATTTCATGCTCTAACGGGTTGTCATACAACTAGCCAGTTTTCAGGATTAGGAAAAATAAAATGTTGGAAAATGTATCTAAATTATTCCGATTATTTAGACGGTATTGGGTCCAGGAATTTTCAGATGGCATGTTCAATAACAGAGAAATTTATCATAAAATTATTTTCAACAAATCCAAACATTTCGTCTATTAACATTTTCAGGACACTATTGGCCTATTCATCGCTAATTGAAAAAACTAGCCCCTACAAAAAAAATAGTTTAAAATTTCGCAATATGAGGGAACATTATCAAACTAAGGTGTGCTTCAGTTCTTTAGAACCAAATCCCCTATTACCAGAGGTGACAGAATGCGGATGGAAATTTTAGGAGGCAGGTGATATCCAAATTATCCTCAATTTTAACAACACCAGCATTTCCTTCGGATGTAAAAGTATTTATTGCATGTGGATGTAAAGAAAGGTAAATTATTATTAGATTAAATAGGTACATAATAAAACTTAATTAAATAAATTTTTATTAGATTGTATGGAAGCAAGCTTGTAGACGTAGAAGAAATTAAATAGGTTGCATAGGATCATGCACAAAAATACTGGAAGGCAATATTGAAGTCATTGTGTATATTCCTTAATAAGATACAGACACTGAAGATAAATGAATTGGTCAGTGGAAAACGGGCCCATATCCAAAAACAAAATTTTACAGGAGGGATAAAAAACTGAATATCTAGAGATTTAATTTTAATGCCCTTTTTTAAGAGACATATTTTATTTTAATATCTCCTAACAATATCAATTGATATATTTTTAAAATATATTGCTTTTTGTTTATTTTATAAATAATTTTAAAAGTTATATATTTGGGCCCTTGTTCCACTCAAAAAGAAAAAAATATATATTTTATACTTACTATATTTTTTATTTTTATTTTTATGAATATTTATATTTATATATTTTGACAAAACAACAAACTAACTATATTTTTAGCCGTCAGTATCATCGCCGGCATCGTCTTCGTTTTCCATACTTGATCTAAGGCTATGGTAGAAAGTAATAGCTTCTGGATCTGTAAGATACTTAACGAGTTGCAAAATGTTTTGTAACTTTTCTTTTTTAATTGGCAAGTCAGAATTATTGAGTGATTCAATAGGTAACGGGATCGGACTTTGAACCCCTGGCTTAAGTAAAACAAATTTATCACCAAATAAATTTTGGAGCAAAGCAGAGGCTTCCATAAACAAGTATGTAGCCTTAAAGATAAATAGTTTGTACTTTGTAATCTGAAATTTTAATCTCTCCTTGCTTACAGTTTTTTTAAAGTATCCGTCAAAAAAATCATTAAATTTGTTTACCATCGTCTGTTTAAGCAATTCAACTCGAAAATTTTCGTTTATAAGTTCAATCCCTTCGTCCAGTTTTTCTACTTTTTCTATTTTTCTTTGTTTTTTCTCAATGACTCCAAAATGACACATACCGATGTGGCTTTATTGGCAATAATTATTGGTGCACTGTGTTATAGTATTGGACGGTCCGTGGACTACAGGCCCAACTACACCAATTGGGCCCTTGTTCCATTCTCCTAAAAATTGACATATGATTTCCTCCGTCTACCGTACACATAAATGGGCCCTTCTTCCGTTCACTTATGCGTCTTGATAAGTATTAGCAAAAAATAAATAAAACTGAAAATCGAGAATTTATGTATATGGGCCCTTGTTCCAATGATCGATTCAAATAGATTTTGTTATTATAAAGATTTTTTACGTTTTCAGTTTTTCTATTCTGAATAAAAGCTAGTCTTTCTTTTAATAGCAGTTGTATTAAGTATATGATTTGTTTTCTACTTCTTTATTACCTAGCAACGTATAGGAAAAATAAATTTCAGTATATCGAAAATGTCTTCATTGACTTTATTCAGTTAATAATAGCTATTATTATTATTAGTATTCTAACCGATAATGGTGTAAAAGCACTTATTGTATTGTATAATAGGCGCGAGAGAGATAAAGCTATGAAGAAAAGTGAGATACTAGAGTGCTCGGGAAGCGAGAGACCGGCCGGTCGCTGCTTGAAGAAAATTACTTTTTTACATTTAAATCTATTTTTCCATTACCATTTGAGAGAAAAAAAATGTATTCATGCACCTATGTATTCTAAATACTTAAGGCAAACTTTTTGCAAGAATAAAAATTTTTGATTTGAGCCTTCATTTCGGAGAGAATGCGAGGTGAATACAAAAATGAGTATATTTCAATCAGATTTTGCCCATGGTCGAAGCGAGATATTTCAATTTTTTGATTTATTTTTCCGTAAGGGCCAATGTTATCTGCATATTTCAAGCAATGATAATAGTATATTATGATATAAGTGTATAAGAGGGCCTTTAAAGCACGCGCGACATATTTCAAAACACGACGCGCAGCGGAGTGTTTTGTAAGTCGCAAGGGCTTTAAAGGCCTCTTATACACGTATATCATACGCTATTTTTTATTACGAATGCATCATAATCTCAAAAATGTTTTAAATATTAAACTTAAGGGATATATTGACGAATATATTAATCTGTCACATTTGACATGATCAAGTGTTTCTATAGCAACCTTTAAAAAAGTAAGCGCATCACAAATATCATTTTAAGCACGCTGCAGCGTGCGATAATCGTTGATTATGATGCATGCGTAATAAAAAAAATATAATTCGTACAAAAATGTAGATGAATTATATATGAAAACATTCATAATTTAATATCCTACACGTCCATATAATAATCTCGATTTTTAGGTATACTGCGCTTTTGCCCGTTATGATTTTTTATTACCTTCGGATTTTGAATTAATATAATAAAGCCTTCATTCTGTGAAAATTTCAGCTTGTAACCCCGAGGTGCCCACAGAAGTCAAGATAAGTTATAAGTAGCACTCTACTAGTAGTACAAAAACATTCGGATGGTTGCTACAGCCGGGACAGTCTATATTTAGGCAGTTAGGTAGATGGTTATTTAAATTAATGTATGATAGACTGACAAAATATTTGGATCATCCAAATATCACTTTAAATGAGCGTTAAAGAGGGGACGTGATGGCTTAATTTGAGTCAATACCCCAAAACGCATGCTAAACGCGCTTAAATAAGTTATCACTTCAAAATTTAAATGTTGTGACATTTACCCCATCTCATACCAAGCGTCCTATAAGAATATTGAATATTTTAATAAAATGGACGACATTTTTCTCTCTCCAGATGTAACATATTCAACGCAGGATCTAAATTGACTATGAAAAAATTCATATTTCTTAATTATAATTAAAATTCCTCATCACAAGATAATAACTTAACAATGATACGCTAAGAAAATATTTTCCTGTGAATAAATTTATAAAAAACAATCGATTTGCAAAGGTCCATGATTATTAAATAGGATACGAGTACCTTCCAACTTGAACTTCATTGTTACCAACCAAGCTAATAACACATTTTCGAAACCTAAACGCACTCATAATCTTCCAATACTCAGCTTGTTGTTACTGTTGTCAATATTAAATGTTCACCACTTTCCTTTGATTTGCATGGACGTAACAAATCGTCCATCATACATCTGAATTGATATACGGCCCTACAACTCAACAGATAGCTCGATAATTACTATTTAATGTAATAGATTATGCGCATCTCTCACAAGTATAGTGTTTACTTTACATTGATTTATGACCAACAATTCAGGCTAAAAAATGATGCATATTAACATTGAAAATGTTTTCGTTTTCCTAGTATGGGGCATTAAATCGCGAAAAAGTGCATGCTACATTTGCCACATCACGTCATATGCGTGAGAGATCGTGTTAGTTTGTTTATGTGAACTAAATCGGTTCAAATGACAAAAATAACTTAAAACTGACTAAAACTAACCGAAAGCTGATTGAACGACTAACCCAAGCTAACCAATAGCACTCGAAAGCACTGAAAAGGGTTAAATTGTATCCGAACAGATTTAAAAAATAAAATTTAGTCAAAACTAATTTAAACCGAACATTGGCGACTAACCGTAACTAATCAAAAACATTAAAATTGTTTATAACGTATCGAATCCGGTTCAAATTACTAAAATAAATTGGAACTAACTGAAACTAACCGAGAGTTCATTAGTCGATCAATGAACTCTCGGTGAGTTTCAGTTAGTTCCAATTTACGTCATAAACAATTTTAATGTTTTTGGCTAGTTATGTTTAGTCGCCAATGTTCGGTTTGAATTAATTTTAACTAAACTTTATTTTTTTAAATCTGTTCCGATACAATTTAACCCTTTTGAGTACATTCGGGTACTTTTGGTTAGTTTGCGTTAGTCGTTCAATCAACTTTCTGTTAGCTCCAGTCAGTTTTAAGTTATTTTTGTCATTTGACTAAACCAAAAGTAATCAAAAGCACCAAAAATAGCTAAAACGAATCGGAACACATTAAAAATATTAAAGTAAGTTAAAACTAACCAAAACGAACCAAATTTTGGCGACTAGCCAAAACTAACCACAAACATTAAATTTGATTATACCGTATCGGAGCTGGTTCAAATGATTAAAATTATTTAAAACTAACTAATATTAACCGATAGTTGATTGAATGGCTAACCAAAAGGGCTAAAGCATATCGGAACAGTTTAAAAAAATTAAAGTAAGTTAAAACTAACCCAAATTAACCGAATTTTGGCGAATAACTAAAATTATCAAAAAACTTAATATTGGTTATAACGTACAGGAACCGGTTCAAATGCCTAAAATAAATTAAAACTAGCTGAAATTAACCGAAAGTTGAACGACTTACCAAAACTAATCAAAAGTAACAAGAAACACCAAAATGGGCTAAAACGTATCTAAACAGATTAAAAATATTAAAGTAAGTGAAAACTTACCCAAATTAACCGAATTTTGGCGACTGACCAAAATTATCCAAAAACATTAGAATTGCGCATCGAAACAGGTTCAAATGAGTAAAATAAAATAAAACTAACCCAAACTAATCGAAATTTGATTGAAGGACTAACCAAAGGTAATCAAAATCACCAAAAATGGCAAAAAAGTATCAGAACAGAATAAAAATAATAAAGTAAGTTAAAAATAACTTTGGCGACTAACCAAAATTAACCAAAAACATCACATCGGAACTGGTTCAAAAGACTAAAATAAATTAAAACTTACTAAAACTAAACGAGAGTTGATTGAATGGCTAGTCAAAACTAATCACAAGCGGCCTATAATGTGTCGGGATGTATCGGACTATATGACTCAAATTATGGTAAGTTAAAACTAACTAAAAGGAACAGAGTTTTGGCTACTAACTAAAACTAGCCAAATCTATTAAAATTTATTATAGCGTTTCGAAACCGGTTCAGATGACTAAAATAAGTTGAGACTAAGTGAAACTAACTGAAAGTTGATTGGACGACTAACCAAACTAACCAAATCTGTGCAAATTGATTATAACGTATCGGAACTGGCTCAAATAAGTAAAATAAATTGAGACTAAGTGAAACTAACCGAAAGTTAATTAGACAACTAACCAAAACTCACCAATTACTCTATTAAAATTGATTATAACTTATCGAAATCGACTCAAATGACTAAAATAAGTTGAGACTAAGTGAAACTAACCGCAAGTTGATTCGACGACTAACCACACATAACCTAATCCTTTAAAATTGATTATATCGTATCGTAACCGGGGTCCAAATGACTAAAATAAGTTGATAATAAATGAAATGAACCGAAAGTTGATTAGACGACTAATCAAAACTAACCAAATTGATTATAACGTATCGGAACATACTCAAATGACTAAAGTAATTTGGGACTAGTGAAACGTGAAACTAACCGAAAGTTAATGACCATCTAACCAAAGTTAATCAAATCCATTAAAATTGATTATAACTTATCGGAACCGGTTCAAATGACTAAAATAAGTTAAGACTATGGGAAACTAACCGAAAGTTATTTGAACGACTAACCAGAACTATCCAAATCTATGAAAATTGATTATATCATATCGGAACCGGCTCAAATAAGTAAAGCGAGTTGAGACTAAATGAAACTAATCGAAAGTTGATTAGACGACTAGCCAAAACAATCCAAACCTATTAAAATTGATTATAACTTATCGGAACTGACTCAAAATAAGTTGAGACTAAGTGAAACTAACCGAAAGTTAATTCGACAACTAACCACAAAATAACCTAATCCACTACAATTGATTTTAACGTATCGTAAAATTAAATTAACAACGTATCGGAACCGAGCCAAAAGACTAAAATAAGTTGATACTAAGTGAAATGAACCGAAAGTTGATTAACCCAAACTAACCAAATCTATTAAAATTGATTATAACGTATCGAAACCGACTCAAATGACTAAAATAGTTTGAGACTAAGTGAAACTATCCGAACTTTAATTGAATCATTAACCAAAAGTAACCAAATCCATTAAATTTGATTATAACGAATCAGGACCGGTACAAATGACTAAAATAAATTAAGACTAAGGAAAACTAACCCAAAGTTGATTGGACGACTAACCAGAACTAACCAAAACTATGAAAATTGATTATAACGTATAGGAACCCGCTCAAATTAGTAAAATAGGTTGAGACTAAGTGAAACTAACCGAAACTTGATCAGACGACTAACCAAAAATTATCTAATCCATTAAAATTGATTATAACGTATCGTAACCGATTAAAATGACTAAAATAAGCTGATACTAAGTGAAATGAACCGAAAGTTGACTAGACGACTAATCAAAACTATTAAAATTGATAATAACTTATCATAACTAACTCAATTGATTAAAATAATTTGAGACTAAATGAAACTAGCCGATAGTTGATTGAACGACTAACCCAAAGTAACCTAATTCATTATTATTATTTATTAGAACATATCGGAATTTGTTCAAATTACTAAAATAAGTTATGACTAAGGGAAACTAACAGAAAGTTGATTGGCTGACTAACCAAAATTAACCAAATCTATTAAAATTGATTATATCGTAACGGAACCGGCTCAAATAAGTAAATAGTTGAGACCAAGTGAAACTAATCGAAAATTGATCTGACGACTAACCAAAACTAACCAAATCTATTAAAATTGATTATAACGTATTGGAACCGACTCAAATGACTAAAATAAGTTGATAATAAATGAAACTAACCGCGTTAGATCGGGAATAGAGAGACGAATCCAATGCAGTTTTTACAACCACCACTAATATAATAAATTGTAATAACGTAGAAACTTTAAGTAATATGCTTTTATGTGGTATACTTTGGTAAACTAATCTTACGTAATCTGCTAAAAGTAATTTTTTACATTAGATTGTGTTAACGGTGGGTGAGGGTGACTCTTAATTTCTCACGACAAACTAGTCGTCTTTCATATCGTTAGATTGATGAATGTGAGACGAATCGAATGCAAATGGTATTTTGCTTTTTGCAACCCCGCTTATAACGTGACAAATTGTAAAAAAGAACGAAACTTGAACTAGTATGCATTTGTTTGATATATTTTGTTAAACTGGACTTACGTAATGTAATCTGATCTCACCCAAACTTCTATCAAGTATCATATTTCCACACACTTATGAGTTTTCTCAGATCTCAAATATAATAAGCGTTGCATTCTGCTTCGGCATTTTCAATGTCTCCCGCGGTTGCATCTTTGTGAAGGACTGTGAATTTTTACAAATATATTTTGGAAACAAAACGAAACTGATTTTATATATCTAGTATCTAGACATGTATATCGGAGTGAACCAACACAAATAGACCGTCAGCTCGTGACAGCAAAAAGGGACCCATTGTTTAAACTCTGTCTTTGATAGGGGAAATTTGTACAGCCGTAAGCCTTCAAAATATGTATTAAAAATTTTTCGCACCGCGGTAATGCCTGTTGAAATATTAATGTTAGTTTGCAAAAAAGGTCTCTCCAACAACTTTTTACAATCTGCCAATTAAATTACATGAACACAAATTGAATTTGCCTAATCGAGCATAAGCTTATTTACAGCCGTTTTTCGCAATTGATGAGCGAGACTGGTCCTGATCTTGCTCTTGGTCTTGCAGAAAAAGCAAGACCTAGACCAAGACTGAGCAGTACCAGACTTACGCAAGACCAAGACCTAGCATTGCAAGACCTACGCAAGACCAAAACCGGGCATGCAAGAATCTTGTGGCCTTGCGTTTTTTTTTGCATTTTTTATTTGTTTACATATTCCTCCTACTTCTGAAATCGACATTTTCGGGTCGAAACATGGAGAAAAACCATGTCAAAAATTATTTTAGTTGTGAGATACATGCTGGGAAAGCTATATCGTATTCACTATTTGCCACGCCGCATTGTACTTATGTAAATGCATAATAATGTATTCAAGTAAAAAAAGCAGTCAAACTTTTAAAGAAAATTATACTCATAACAAAGTGTACTAAATAAAATATAAGTTCCCGCATTCTCGAAGCACGCAAAACCAGCCAGACACCTCCTTCTCGTCCCGCTCGAGGGAACAGCGTCCGCCGCTGCATACGCATACATTTTTCACGGTATTTGATGAAATATCTGCGGCACGCTTGTGATCTCAATGCATCAAAGTTCCGATAGTGAGTGAGGCAACTTATATTTATTACGTAAACTTTGCTCATAATTAAAAAATCTAATTTAGATTTTAAACAAATTACAAAATGCCAATAAATTTCTCCATGCCTTGTTGCATATAGGCCATTTTTTGGATGTGATTTTGAGCAATATGCCATTTGTAGGCTATAATAATTCTGTTAACTGATACCCATATTATTCAGTCAACGATAATACGCATATTCTGATGTTACAAAGCGGTAAATTGAAGCATCATCTTAGGTTCTTTGCATACAGGGTGTCAGAAAAGGATATTAATCTATTTGAGATCTTGAAAACTATAAGAGATAAAAAAATTGATTAAATGGAAAACGTTGGAAGATATTTTATTGCTGGTTCAAACGTGCTTCGATAATGAATTAATCTTAATGGATTTTTAACTCATAATAAAGAATTTCAAATTGATTTTTATTTATCTTTTTTCATTTTCGACATATTTTCAACAGTAGTCCTTGCCCTACGCTGTGTAATATGGTTATTATTTTTGAATTGTTCTTTGTTGTTTGTGATGCTCATTGTATGTTTTCTTTATTTTTTTGAATCAAAAGAACAGTTTATTTTATATACCCACTATTACACACCTATATATAGGTACTTTTAGGATATTTTGTACTTTGGTGTCCTTTAGTTGAATGCGTTTTTTCCAATTTTTTCTAAAGGTTATTAAAATTTAGTATTTATTTGCTTAGAGTCGAATATACCCATCTAAAATATTACCATAAGCTCTATTATTGGTAAGAATTCCCAAACACAAAAAGACATAATCTAAATTTCCAATGTAATTTAAATTGGTGTTAAAAAATAAAAGATTTTTCTGTCATTTTGTCCATAAAAACGAGTATCTTTTACATTATTTTTGCTTTTTGAACATTGTAATCTCCGTATAGTATATTCCGTATAGTATGCGGTAAAGTACTACTTACCGCACACAAATGAGTGTGGAAAAGTAAACTTTACCGCACGCGAGTAGGTGAAATTGTTGACGAATTTGTCATATGCGGGGAAACGCATAAAACTGATGTGCAGTTCTTCATAGAGCAATAATAAGTTTGCTTTATTTCAATTCCCACCTAACGGGCCTGCTAAGAATCGGTTTTTATAGAAAGACGTAAAACCAAGTGTCTTTGCTATATGTATTTTTTCAAACTTTCGGAAGATTCACTATAGGAAGATATATTTAAAAAAATGTCAAAATGAAAAGAATAACTGCATCCGATTATCAAGGTAGATAAATACTTACATTTCAACTCAATTATAGGTAACCATGTTTTAAAAAATGAAAAGTCCGTATAACTAAAAGAGTTCTGTGTTAACGCTGCAATTTATAACTGTAAATACACAGGATTTTTCAATATTCGGACACACTTAAACAAGTGATCCCTTAACTAGAAATGTTTTTTTTGAGAATTTTTACTTGAAAAAATTGCCTGATTTACATGTTCAAATTTGTCGCTGTGGTACTTAATATCGGCAAACCAAAATTTTCATACTGACAAATACTGTTCCTCTTTTACTTGAATTGACTTGATAAACTTGTTTTTTAGTTTCTTTATAAAAATTGCCTCCAGTAAAAATCTACCAAAAAAGTGCATGACTTGCAAGAATCTTGGAGCAAGATCAAGATCAAAACCAAGACTGGACCCTGCAATACCAAGACCAAGACTAGACCCAAGACAAACCCGGTCTTGGTCTTGCATTTCGCTGGCACAAAATAGCAACGCATGCTCGTGTACCTTTTAATAAATCGTGTAACTGAGAATATTTTTTTTACAGTCTGCCAAGCACAAGTTAGACTGAGTTATCATTAATCTTATAACAATTAGGCAGACGTTTTGCAGATGTATAAATAATGTCTCAGACGCACTAGTTAATTAACGACATTTTTATGATAACTCGGACAATTTTTTACGGTCTGCTTCTATAATATCCATGACTATTAGCAGACGAATTCGAATAGTCTGAATTATAGGTAGACGGAGTTGAACTTGTAAAGAAAAAAAAATGGCAGGCAATGTTTTCCAGTCTGCCTTTTTTTTCTAGTAATGTTTAGTTACTAAATAAACGTAATATTTAAAGACAGACGATTTTTCAATGTACAAGTGAAAAAAATTGTTCCCAAAAAACTAATCCTAAACCAAAAATGGAACAATTTTCTTCAATCTGTCATTTTTATTTCTTTACTTTACTTATAAACTGAATATGGAGAAGCCGACGATTTAGACACTATTAATGTGAATATTATATTTTAAAGTAAAATATAAAAAAATTATGTTTTTTTAAATCTCTGTACTTAACTATTTTTTACAGTGTGCTATCATTTTTAAATATTGATACTTACACTTATACAATAGTGTTTATTGTGATTTCATATCTATCTATAACTGCTGTCATTAAGATCAAAATAAATACGAAGCTCTTTCTGGCTCACTAATTAATGAAGATTCATACATTAAAGGAGCACCTACGTTGGGGTTTGCAACCTTCGGCAACATGCACTAAAACAGAGTTTTATCCACAATACCGAATCAGAATTTTTGCACTCGACGCGCGTTTCGCTAACCATGTTAGCATCATCAGGAGATGATTAATTAAAATCTACCTAACTCTCACTATCCCATAACTCTCAGCACCATGCCTAAATTCACTTTTTACAGGCCCTCCACTCGCTACGGGGGCTCAAGAAAAAGAAACTAACCAGGTGCTAACCCAAGACATACTCAAAATCAAGAAAAATAACTGTTTGGAAATATAACCTTAAAAAAAATAAAAAGAAACCGATTGGGTTTAAACTCGCGTTGCCGAAGTAAAGGCTAACCATGCAAACCTCTAGACCATCAGAGGCATAAAAACGATTTGATATATCACGAAGTACATGAAAACAGCCGACTGCTGAGAGTTATGGGATAGTCGCCAGACATAATACTTTTATACTACTGTTTGCTTAATCAAGCGGAATTAAAAAGAAACAATCCTGGAATCCCGCTAGTCACGCTTGATCAACCAATACAATGGACTATACGGAATAGGCCCTCTATCTCTTTTTATACTATTCTTACATTTAATAATTTCCATACTTTCATATGCGTCTAATAATCTCGTATCAGTTATATTATGAATTAATTTTAAATTTTTAATTATTATTCTATGATTGTTATCAAAAGCATGCTCGGCAACACTGATTTTTCTATTCTACCATACTTTAAATGAGTTATGTGTTCTTTGAATCTCGTTTGTATAGACCTTGTAGTTTGCCCAACATATTTTTGGTAACAATCCATACATCCAATTTCATATATTCCACTTCTGCCTAATATTTCAATTTTATCCTTTGGACCACCTAATATTTTCTTAATGTTAAACTAAGTCTGGCATACTAATTTTAAACCTACTTCCTTAAAAACTTTTTGGAGTCCTCTAGTATACTGAGGATTATACGGTATCGAAACACATTTTGTATTTTTATCCTGATTGACGAAAGAAGTGGAATCACAAATGGTCTTTCTAAACAAATGCCTATTAATTAGCTTATTTATTAAGTTAGTATTAAAACCATTAACTTTCGCCATATTCCTAAATGTTTCCTTTTCATTATTAAATCTTTCTCTGCTAAGAGGAAAGTTAACCAAACTGTGTACTAAAAAATGAAAGCTAACCATTTTATGTTGGTTGCAGTGGAAGGAGTCATTAGGAATATATCGGTTAGTGGCACTATTTTTTCTATAAATATCAAATTCTAATGTGTTATTATCGTTCCTAATCACTAAAGTATGCAAAAATGGTAGCTGACCATTGTTCTCGACTTCATAAGTAAATTTAATGGTGAGGATATGGTTATTTAGTTTTGTTACAAAATCTTCAATATTAGCGGCTTTTGTGTCGAAAATGTACCATGTACCATACCCTTGGAAAATATTCGAACTCCTGGCTGATTTCATTTTCAAATTTACTAATGAAAAGATTAGCTAAGAACGGCGATAAACAGTTGCTCATTGCCGTGCCTTCAAGTTGTTGTAATAGTTATTTTTATATTGAAAATAATTTTGATCCATGCAGAGTTTGTAAAAATAATTATTGGTTTCGGTCAGTAATGGTTAATACAGATGAAGAACACAGTTGGTGACAGTATTGCGCCACGTTAATGGTGATCTGAGATGTGGCCATCAAAACTGCAACGTGCAGATATCGGGTCTTAAGGAAACTGGTAAGCCAACTGCAGCTTTAGGCTGACAGTTCGAAGGACAGCAGTTTGTTGAGTAATCCGTTATGCCAAATTTTGTCGAGTACCTTCGACTAAAACAGAGTTTTATCCACAATACGCAAAGAGAATATTTGCACTAACATGGTTAGCGAAACGCGCGTCCAGTGCAAATATTCTGCTTCGGTATGGTGGATAAAACTCTGTTTTAGTGCATGTTGCCGAAGGTGTCCAAACCCCAACGTAGAATACCTTCGAGATATTCATGGCAATCGCTCGAGATTCTACGTAGTTCTAAATTGCCCTACCCCAGATATGTGTGACATAGGCGAATATATCCCCTGTCGATCTGTCTTTGCAAAAGACGTATTGGTTTTCGCTGATTATTCTGTTGGTCTCAAGGTACTTGAGTGAGTAGTTGCTGCTTGACTACACCTTCCATGACTTTGGAGATTATTGGAAGCAAAGGCAATTGGGCAATAGTTTGAGGGCATGGTTTTCTTGCTTTTTTTGGAACAGCTTGTACTTGAGTGATTTTTCAAGAAGATGGGTAAATCCCTTTTTCGTAAGGCAGAGAAGAAGAGAAGGTCTGGAGAAAATGAGTGTAAGAACTTTGGCGCAGTTCTGTAACACGATGGCTTCTACATCTCTTTGTCAAATCAACAAGAATCGAGTTGCTACCGGTATCCTTTTTCTGGCTACAAGAAATCAAGAGTCATCAGGCGATTTTTCCTATAAATAAAATTTAACATATAGAACTTCTTTCAATGGCGAAAATTTAAATTCTTAGACATTTACTTCAACTGAGATAAGGACAGACAGGGAAAACAGTTGAAATTATAATACTTACAAAATATCCGACTCAACATCCTCGAGATTCGAGCGATGCCTGGGATTTTTGTTAACTGGATATTCCTAACAGATTTTTAAATTTAAGCTCCTAAAAAGTTTCTCTCTATCTTAATGTCTTAAGCAAGAATATTGTTTTGACAAATATTGCTGTTTTTGAAAGGGTTAAAATATTGAATTCTTTAAACAAGTGCTAACCCAGACTATCCCAATCAAAATGCCTGTCATTATCCAAGTCTATACCGCAGGATACGTGTCGTATGGCAAGAGTTTAGACAATTTAAGTGATGGAATAGGGCTAAATTCCATTTGAATGCCTTTATGTTCTTTTACACTTTCGCATATTCTTACATCAATATAACAGGTTCAATACTATTATTTATTAAGAAGTGAATAAAGGCCACAGATAATATTCTGTTTGTCTCATCTAGGAGAGCTAATCTTCCATGTTACACTGCCACGTTTCTTTATGTTCAGGGCTATCAAGTCTTTAGTCAATTATGGGTCATCCGCAAGATGGACTGCTCTCCTCTGTATGGAGCCTAATATCTTGAGCAACTTTTTGGGTTTGGGCCTTATAGAGCAGTAAGAGCTAATGAGACAGGAGCAGATTACAGCAATAAATTAAGATCTGGAGAAGGTTCGAAATTCTGGCGACAGTAATTTTGTTCAGTTCAATGCAGCAAAAGCCCAAGCGGCCACGTTTACCAAGAAAACCAATACGACAGGTCCTGACATCAGGGGCAGGGCCGACCATTCCTTCATTTTCGTCAATCGGACTACCGGGTGTCTTGGTCAACAGCAATATGTCCTGGCATGATCACGTTGCTAACATCGCAAAATCAGCCTCGCAGAAGCGTGGTGCGCTATTTCGCAACAAAAAGCTGTATACACCGCTTGCTCTACAAAGAGCAAATAAGGCCTAAAATATTTCTCACACATCTGGGCTGCTCCACCGAAGCACACCCTATAGCTGCTGGATTCCATTAAGATAAGTACTGTGCGTCCCGTCGACAACCCGGAGTTGACCAGGGATATCGATAGTCTGGAACACCGAAGAAATGAGGCCGAGATATCTCTGTTTTAAATAAATTTTAACTGTTGATGCCCCCAGGATTTGGCCTGCCTCATACCGCCCCCAGCAACGAGTGTCAAACAGACGGCAATAGCGCACCCGTTGTACAACTGGAAACACCTAGAATAAAGGACTCGTTGTCTGGCGCACTGCATCACTGTGGAACTCACTCCCAGGGCATCTGTTTCCCCAAGCTACAACCTACAGTTATTTAAGAACCGATCAATCAACATCTTCGCATGCACACCATTCGTCGAGTGCCATAGGATCTCCCTTTAGTGTGTGTGCCATGGCCATAAAAAATTCTGAGAACTCAAATTCCTTGGCACATTGATGCTTAAATTAAATTCTGGTTATGAAATTTCACTGGTTGGTAATAAATATTTTTTTCTGGATTGTTTTTATGTAACATTACATAATGTTCATAAATATGTATTGCTGAAACTGTCAGATAAATTTGCTTTCTAAAAACTTCCCGGAATGACTTTATAATTTAGGTTTAGCAATATTCTTAATGCTCATTTTTGAATAATAAAAGTCTCTTCCAGATTTGTCGAGTTGCCCTAAAATATTACATTATTTAGCCTAAAAAATGGCATACTGGGACTTGTTGGCATTGTGAATGAGTCCATTTTATTAGAACCATTCTTTTATTTTTCAATAAGTTAGAAAAAAATGCATTAATTACGCCACTCTGTGATCTGTCTCGGAATCTCTCAGATACGTTTTGAACCGCAATAATGCACAACCCTTCATGTCACATATTGAGCCTAGCCTACATTCCATACTTGTGTGCTGATTTTGTCCTCTCACAAAATTGCTACTAGACCTTATAGCATTATCGGCTGTATCAACAAACATAAAAGTAAATTTATCTGCGTTTACTTTTAGATGATCTTCAGGGATGCTTAAGCTATCCTTTGTAATACCGCTACTAGACAGACTTATGACCTATTTCCCATGACATTTTGTTCCTATTATCAGCGCTGAGTATTTGGTTAGTAAAACAATTATGACCTTTGACACTTTTAACTCATCAATTTCAGGCGAATTCATATACCATGTCTTAATGCCGCTTCTCTAATACATAAGTACGTTCATAAAATTAACGGTGGTTTTTCTCATAACATCTGAGTTAACAATTGACTATATGGATCTGAAAGCAAAGTAATTAAACCCGATATGACAAAAGTGTACCATAATATTCTCACTAATATCAAACCCCGAACCAGGGATACGAATCCATCCTCCATTTTGATGCGATTTAGCTCAAACTTTCTTCAGAAAAGTTTTATTTCTAAACAGCTTAAATCTGAAAAATGTTGAGGCCAAGCCGCTCAAATTTTACAAATAATTGAGCAATTACAATGAGAAATTGGACACTAGAAGAAAAAATTACCTTTAACTAAACCAACCTAGATAACAAAAGATGTAATATTGTTTATCAAAATAAATATTATTTGACGACATAATTATAGTGGCAACGGATACATTGGGTTCATTGCACGATCAACTGGTACTTTCTGAGTCTGTTAAACGATAATTAGTATTTGCTTATTCATAGTGACAACTTGATTGTTACCGACTCATTTAAAATTCAATGCTGCTCTTCAAGGACCCATAAAAATTTTAAAAATTTGGTAGTCATTAACCTTAAACGTATAATAAAAATATTTACAAGTCCCAATTCCTTCGTAATAAAAGCCAATTAAACATTTATCTGATTGGCTATTTTATTGCTTTCTTGAGTTCAGTTTAAGAGTGCTCGAGAGCTACTGCGTAACGACAAAATATGCCCTACTATATGCTCGAAAATTTTTCGTTTTTCAATAATAATTTTACCGATCATTTTAGAGCATCACGTCTTTCTGAAAAAATATTAATTAATAATTAAAAATATCATGATCCTTTTTAGTACTACCGTTTTAGTTTAAAATGCTTGATTATCAGGACATTAATTATAATTATTAATAACAAGAATTGTTAGAATGTATATGCCACTAATTGCTTTGCCATGTAGAGATAAACAGTTATATTTGCCTAGAATATATAGCAATAAAAAATATATTATAGTACCACTATTTTGCAATCATCAATTAAAATGAAATAACGCATTACTATAATAAATAATGAAACTTCTACGTAATTGACGACATTAGTGTTATTTATATAAGAGAGAGGAAAAGTTTATATTCAGGCAATTAAATGTGGACATGAGTCAATTAATATAATTAATTGTCAGTTTTTATTTACCAATCTCTTGGAATTGGATTAAAAGCAGATTTACTTTAACATTGCAGTCGTGTCAGCTCAGTGTCTTTATACGAGTTTTTGATTTTGTTTACCATGCCATTAACATATAAATTAAAAAATTAAAGTCCATTAGCCTTGGGTATTAAAAGATCCAAGCAAATGTAATTTCCGCGTGAGTTGAAGGTTGAAGATTCATCAAATTTGAATTTGTAAATAACACCGTTAACACCTTGATTTACCTTAAGTCGACCCGGTGTATATGACACGACCGAGAAAAAACTTTAACCCCACGCCGCGCCGCGCCACCGCGCCGCATCGCCCAGGCTCGGTTTATATAAGACCAAGTCAGTTTTTCGAGCCCCACAGGCCCGACGCGACGCTCAGCATCTAATGGTTTTGGCTATGACAGGAGCACACCTGGAAGAAACTTTAATGGCTAAGAAACAACAATTAAAAGGTGGAAAACATCATAACTTACAGAAGGCATATGTAAATTAGTAAAAAATAAAAGCACTATTTCTAAATTTGGAAAATATACTATAATTAATTCACACAATATCGATGTTTTTTGTTGAAATAGTCAATACACAGATGAGGCTCTCATTCATATCCTTTATAGTCCGTTCGATTCTCTTTAGGTTCCTCGCCATGCGCCAGGCATGAACTGTTATTGGCTTATCGTAACACGTCTGGCACGGTTTTTCAGACAGTGAACGACGATTTTGGCTTAGTCCGGCGGCGACGCCGACGGCTTCTTCTTCTGCTGGAAATCGGGGTACGATGCCTAAACCATGGGCAACTGATCTGCGAAATTCCAGGATGCCTGTAACCACATATTGAAATTCTTTATATACCAACCACGCATTTACCATGGCAGTTTTCAGAATGATCTCGTACGTCAGTATTCTATACCACTTGATAGTTTTGTAAGCGGTGATTGGTATGCTGTGATTTGATCCGACTGATCAACAGGCGATTTGCCTTCATTGTAGGCAAGTGCCATTTCGGTTTTTTCTTTGATTGTCCCCAACGCGACGGTTTCGCAGCTCAATTTGTGAATCCGATTTGCTTTGTAAAGAGCATCAGGATGTACTTCTTGTCACTGCAAAAAAGTACAGTTATTCCCTCACAATTTTCTTTTGCAATATGTTTTCCAGACATAAGTTTTTTTTCGATTACTTTGCGCGGATTTTCATTGCGGTTCTGCCTCAACGTGCCAAACAAACACACCTGTTTATCTATCCAGCAACTGTTCCGCTGGTGTATTGTTTGTGGTTCTTCCACAATCCAGCAATAGCTCTACTAGTTGCATCACTACTTTGGGTGAGATTGTTTCATATTGATCAAGATTCTTGCCGGAGTAAGTTTGTAGGTTATCACGTTCGGCGCCAGCTCATCTTTTAAGATACACTTTGTTACAAACTTTGTGTATCTAAAAATATAGAAATACTAAGTTTTGTCTTTGGACTTATGCATCGCTAACATACACACTTTACAGGCATTTTATATGGGGAAACGTAAGCTTTGACCTAGTAGAACTTATTGTTTAATTGAGGTATAGATGGGATGAAAGTTTTTGAAATATTATTTCGCCCAAACAAAATAAACTTATTTTGAGGATATATTTATAAAAAGGCAAAACACTTAAATAGTGAACTAAATATAGAAGATCAAAAGGAAATTTGGCTAAAAGTAAATCTTTATATCTAAAAGCTGACAAAGGTAATAAGGTTGTTATATTAGACAAAAGTGAATATTTTCAACGGGTTGATAATTTAATCGAATTCGGACCCTATAACAAAATCTCAAGGAATCCAATATCTAAAATGGTAACACAAGTTAAAAACACATTGAAGAAATATAGCAACCTTATTTCTGATCAAATTAAATACAAATTATCTGTGAGTAATCCTACTATGCCGAAACTATATTGTCTTCCCAAGATTCATAAACCTGGGAAGGCAATGCGTCTCATAGTCTCGGCAATAGGATCGCCAACTTATAATATATCCAAGTGGCTAGCAAACCAGTTTGAAAATTTACCTATAAAACAACAGAATTCAGGAGTACTAAATTCCTTAGATTTCATAAACAAAATTAAAGATACGATTCTTAATGAAGGTGAAATTTTAATCTCATTTGATGTTAGCTCATTGTTCCCTAGTGTACCAATTCCACAGACCTTGCAATACCTTGGAGAATTATTTGAGATGAATCGATTTGATAACGAAATCAAACAAGAATATTTAACTTTAACCAAACTTTGCATGAATCAAAATTATTTTCAATATAAAAATGACTATTACCAACAACTTGAAGGCACGGCAATGGGCAACTGTTTATCGCCGTTCTTAGCTAATCTTTTCATGAGTAAATTTGAAAATTAAATAAGCCAAGAGTTCGAATATTTTCCAAGGGTATGGTACAGGTATGTGGATGACATTTTCGCGATATTCGACACAAAAACCGCTAATATTGAAGACTTTGTAACAAAACTAAACAACCGTTTCCCCACCATCAAATTCACTTATGAAGGCGAGAACAATGGCCAACTAGCTTTCTTGGATACTTTAGTGATTAGGAACGATAATAACACATTAGAATTTGATATTTACAGAAAAAATACTGCTACTAACCGATACATTCCTAATGATTCCTTCCACTGCGACCAACATAAAATGGCCAGCTTTCATTTTTTAGTACACCGTATGGTTAACTTTCCTCTTAGCAGTGAAAAATTTAATAAGGAAGAGGAAACAATTAGGAATATAGCGGAAGTTAATGGTTTCAATACTAACTTAATAAATAGACTAATAATTAATATGCATTTGTTTAGAAAGACCATTCGTGATTCCACTTCTTTCGTTAATCAGGATGAAAATACAAAATATTTTTCGATACCGTATAATCCTCAGTATACTAGAGGACTCCAAAAGGTTTTTAAGGAAGTAGGTTTTAAATTAGTATACCAGACTCAGTTTAACATTAAGAAAGTATTAGGTGATCCAAAGGACAAAATTGAAATGTTAGAAAGAAGTGGAATATATGAAATTGGATGTATGGATTGTAACCAAAAATATGTTGGGCAAACTAGACCATCTATACAGACGAGATTCAAAGAACATATAGCTCATTTAAAGTATGGTAGAACAGTAAAATCAAGTGTTGCCGAGCATGCTTTTGATAATAATCATAGAATAACAAATAAAAAATTAAAAATTGATTCATAATATAACTGATAGGAGATTATTAGACGCATATGAAAGTATGGAAATTATTAAATGTAAGAATAGTGTAAATAGAGATAGAGGGCCTATTCCGTACAGTCCATTGTATTTGTAAATCCAGCGTGACTAGTGGGATTCCAGGATTGGTCCTTTTTACTTCCGCTTGATTGAGCAAACAGTAGTATAAAAGGGAGTTAGGTAGATTTTAATTTTAGTTTTAATCATCTCCTGATGATGCTAACATGGTTAGCGAAACGCGCGTGGGGTGCAAAAATTCTGTTTCGGTATTGTGGATAAAGCTCAGTTTTAGTGCATGTTGCCGAAGGTTCCAAACCCCAACATAGTAAAAATAAAATACCTAATACCTAAAAGTTTTTTAGTGTGTAAGTAGCATTGAAACACTTGTGAGAAATAAAAATATCCCAAACTGAACATCTTTATAACTTGGGAAGCTTTAACTAGTTTACTGCTGATTTGCATTCTCTTCCTTCCATATTTCATATAGCATTTCGTACACCTTCGACGCTCTGTCTTTCCTTCCCTTTAATTTTTTATCAAGTAATGCTCTACAGTCCGTAGAACGTTCCAATTTCTTGATAGTATCGCTTCAGCTTGACTTTCAGCACCTTTTCGTTCAAGCATTGCAAGAATTACCGCTTGCGTAAATTCTGTAATTATTATCATCTTTCTTTTTCTTGTAGTGTCATTATAAATATAAAAAATGCGCTTTTGCCCGATTTGTTCTCCAAACGACTCCAAACGCCAATTTTCGGTACCATTTTGTACATCGTCGTAAAGCTGATCCGTAAATGGAAATTTGATCACTTACATCAATTGATGACTTGTCCTTAATGTAGTCTGAAATGCATTCCGGCTTTAAGATTGGTATATTTTTCCTGCTTTTATTATCTGTTGTTTTCAGTCCCGAGGTTTTTGTCGAGAGTATTCGTACATCTCATTTATCATGCCATTTTGTGATCACAATGCCATCTTTTGTCTGCATAACAGATACATGATCAACTAAATAGGTATTTCTACGCCTCAAACGAGAGGCAAATGGTACGCTTGTGTAATAATTATGAGTGTAGATAGTTACCCTTTGCTATTGTCATGCCGTTTTTTTTTCAAGAATATCCGTTGCTCAATTCTTCAATATACCACAGTAAACCATCAATCAATGTGTTTCCTTTTCCTGTGCAGACTTTGTAGACTTTGATTTCATACTTGGCGGCTTTATTTGGGATATACTGCCCGAAAAACAGCCTTCCAGCCCAAGGTATCAAGGACTCGTCGACACGGATTGATTCTCCATGAGTTTAACTCTTCTGAAAAATCTGACTAAATCAATGTTCATATTGTATTCAGTCTTCATCTGGACCAGCGCTTGAATTATCAGTAAAAGTGTATATATTTTAGTACCAGTTCGAATCTATTTCAAGGCATTATTGCAGGAGCCAAGAGAATGCTGTAAAGTTTATGCTTCCGCCAATAATTCTTTATTGCCGGCAACTTTAATATATCAGGGCTAAGAAATTTTGGAATTTCGTCAATAGTTATGGGAACCCATTCATGTATTCTGGAATTGGCAAGAGTATCACTGGCCATCAAGTCTTGTGTTGAAAATAGATTTGTTTGCCCTGCGATAAGTTTCAAAATACCATCTATTCTAGATCGTAATAATCGATTGGATCTGCTTGAGCAGGTATTCCAGAATATATATCCTTCAAGCAGCCGAAGTATCGAATCGTATAATCCATAAGTGGTCGATCGTCGTTGGTGGGCATTTGCGATTCGATGTTACTTAGCTTTTCATTCAGCCATACAGCTTCAGCAGTTGCTCCAGAAGTACTTGGGATATTATCGTTGGTCATAGGTCTAGGACGGCGGCGGCGCGCGATGTTGGTCAACAATAACAGAGTCTGCAGTGTCATCATCCGATGATTCTTCTGTACTATCATGCTACTGGTTTAGGGGATCAAAGTCGGGGTTCTGGATGGAATCATCACTGCCAAAGTCCATTTTGACTATTGAGTTTATTTGTGATTTCAAAGACTAATAGTACCACAAACAGTTTGATTTGTTACTTTCAGATTTACTTAGTCACTATCACTCTATAATAAAAAGATAATTTAGAAACAACATTTACATTAAATTAGGAAAAGCAATACCTATGTATTGTTTCATAGATATCGATCTTCCGCAGCTGTTTCCAAATTTTCTTCGCGTTTTCTTTGTTTCTAGCACCTTTTTCTTTATGCCCGTCAATCTGTATAAGGAAAATCGGATAAAGGTAATAATAAAGAGCTTGTATCTTTAATGATGCACATAGCCTAGGAATTAGTTTATGACCTAAATCTTTTGCTATAAGCCAGTATATGATACACACTAAAAAAATTAAAAAAAGCAAAAAAAAACGTTACAAATATTAATTTTCTAACTATAAAGTAACAGAAAGTCCCGAAGTTATATGAAACAAAAATGTAAAAGAAGTCGAAATAATAAACACATGGCTTACTCTGCAAGATATTTTGGCACTTCCTCCATTTTTCTATATATAAAGGGTTCTAAAATTAAAATTCTCCTAAGAGAAATAGCATGCTTTTAATTACTGCAAGTTTGTTGTATCGCTTCACATTTTTTAGAGGATTCATCATATATTTTCTACTAATTATGATTTTCATTTCTATTCTGAGTCAAAAGTTAGTGATGACTTCTCATAACATTTGAAACCTAAAAACTGCAATTTGTACTTGCAATTCTAATGATAATAATAAATGCAAGAGGCTAACAGAAGAGTCAAATTACAGATTACTAAATGGTTTGTAATTTGTAACAGCTGTTATAGTCTGGTCTATTATATTTTATCATTCCACCCTGTTTTGTTTATTGCAAGTCCGCCGCAAATAAAGCGTTTTATTAGCAAACGGGCACTTTCTACCTGTAGAGACGTACCTTTGGGTAATACCATATTAATTTTAGATATTTCTGAGTAGATTAAAATAAGTTTGATATAATTAAATTTTATTTAAAATACCTACAAAATAAAGTAAAAAAAATAAAATTTTGAAACGTTTTAATAAACATTTGTATAAAATATTATTTACATTTTATTATATAAAACATTAACATA
>MU182435.1:15664-31813 GCA_016904865.1 Pissodes strobi | reverse complement strand
TATATACATATATTGAGAATTTTGAAACTTCCATCATTTGTGAACACATTTGCTCATCCGTTTCACTAGAGCAAAAACACTGACACAATAGATAATTAGGACAGGTAGTAGAATGGCCAATTACCAATACCGATAGGTTGATTCACTACATCATGACGGAATTGAAATTTGACAACTGCTTGAATCCTAAGCTGGTGAATCTCAAATTTTTTGCCTGACAACACTGGCTCAATCCATCGGGTATCGCGCAATGTTCGCACTTTGTGTCTTTGTTGTGTAATATCTGTGTCGACGATATTTTTTCATTTTTTTTGTGACTGGTAGATTCTTATGTTTTGCTGTTTAACTGAAATTGTTTCGCAATTATCTTCAACCGAGGACTACATTTTCTTTCCATTGGAATCTTATTAAACGTATAATTGGTGTATGTATAATTGAATGTATATAAATCCAGCTAAAATGCAAAATCTAGCGTTCTTATATCAAAAGCGTAATAGATTGGTGTTTGATTATAGGTTAGATTTGACTTAGTCTTCTAATTGACATATTTGCGAATCGGTTTCAAGTTCCCACATACCAAAGGCTCCAACAATGTTGCCACAATACGTTGTTCATCAGATTCTGTCTGGAATCTGAAATGTACCACACGAATATACATGCCCTTGAGTAGGTTTAACATCGTTTTATTCGCTAATTACCTTTCAAAGCTCATTCCATTTATGCTTATGAACCACTCTTGGAATTAGGACGTTTATTCTTTTTAGAAAATGCTCTGATCAATTGTTCCGATCTCCTTCTTTTGTAGGTTTGCATGTCCCCTTTAAGTCAACCCGTCTATAGTGACATGTTCTGAGGAAATTTATAGATCTAATTGTGGTTTTGATGTCCTATCTCGGAAGTCAATAAATTGGCTAACCATCAGCAAGAACCATCATTGAACAAATGTGTTTGTAGTATTTTTGTTTTATGACATTTCCCCTCGTACTAAAAACATCGTATATTCAACTAGCAGACAAAATACACGTCATACGGCAATAATTTCTCTTGATTCTTGAAAACGGCATTCGCGGAACAATTGGGCGTCGTTTTTGGTCTTTTTTAGCGCGAACGTGAATAGCTTTACTACTTTATTGAAATGTCCATAGCAAAACCCATCAGGCGGACATAAATGCTATGTACTGTCATTCGCATGCTTAAACCGATAAAACACGGCCTAAACGGTCGAATAAAATTATACAGATGAATTTAAAAACTGCCTGAATATACGACATAATGTACTGTGAAGTGTGCATGGCTTTAAAATATGCTTAAATTTTGCAAATGCGGTTTGCAATTGAGCATACCATATTGTTTGACAAGGGCGTTGCAGGAAGTTTTCAAAATATTTATTTCTAAACATATTTATTTTTATTGAAAATAAAAAATACATCTTGATTTTATGGGTACTACTGCGATTGTGACACTATCAGTTAGCATTTTGTTCCGCTAAATAATATAATTTGGTAATAACCAGTTTTTAAACCAAAGTTTATCATCGGAGTTATTTAATTGAAGCAGTCGTGCATATCTTTGAAAACCAGCAAAAGTTAGTTTGGGTTAGAAGCTACATTCTGGCAACCTTTCTGACAGACAAGTTATCTGGCCGTTAGTTTCAACCATTAGTCAACAACTGTATTATGGCAAGAAAACCCACCGTTATATATGAAGACCTATTGTGACGAAACTGGTAACCCTGTTCCTTATCACTCTTTCCAGGGCATGGTCTTAAGTGGAAAAATCATTAACCCAGTACACTTATATAACCAACTCACATCATATTAATATTAAATAAATTGAAAAATATTTAAATGGCATTGAAAATTCACTAGTAACCACAAATCTGATTCTAAACAAGAAAAGAACAAACGAAAATATTTCTAGTAGCAGTGAAACTAAACCAAATTCGTGACTTCTTATACACCTTAAAACTCGACATATATTCATTTGACGAAAAGAGGCTTAATAAATGCTGTCTAAAACAAAAAATAAATGGTTGTTCGGCACATTAGATGCACATAACGAACAAAAATACGATTAGTACCTCAATGTTATTTCTACTAATCAGAAACTACTTCAAAAATAAATGAAGCAGTCGATTTCAATTATTAATATCACAAACACAAACTTACACCTCATATTTAATTAAGATCGATGAAAATTAAAAGAAAATTTAAAACAAAATTGATCATCTAGAATTGAAAGAAATAACTATCTCCGATGCTTTGCACTTTTCTCTCATCATTGACAACATATACAATCAACTTCTAAAAATAGAAGCAATCGAAACTGCTATTAACTTCGCAAGACTAAATGTAATGCATAATATCATTCTAAACGAATTTTAACTCAAATGCAATCTTTTCTGAATAACATACCAAAAGAAAACATCATTCAAGTTGAAATTATAAATGTTTGCTACATTTCCTTAATGACATGCTAATATTTAAGAAGGTGATTTCTAAGCCTATTAAAAAAAAAGCTAACTTCATACGAATGTATGTTCTAAACGTCCTAACTTTTCAGATACAGGGTGCTAAAATTTTCAGAAAAAAATATATTTTTATAATATCTGTCATACTATAGTAGATATCTTTATGATATTTGGTGCATTTCTTCTATGCATCAAGATGCATTTTCTGATGTACCAACAATTTTATTGTTTCTACCAGTGGCGTCCGTGCGAGTTTGGCATTGAATATTTTTGGAGTACGCCACTGTTTTCTCTTAAAATTAAAAATATTTTTGAAATTCTCATTTATTTCTGAGCAAATTTAATTTCTTGATTGTCTTTCGTCCGACGCATGGTTTTCGCATAACAAAATAAAATTCGTTTTACTTTAGGGTCAAATCGCTAAAAGTTTGTGTGTGGAATTTTTTTTTTCTTTTCTATTGACTTCATCTAATATCAATTGTCAATTAATTTTAAAACAAGCAGCAGATTTTGCTGTAGGAAGAAATAAAAGAAAACTTAATAATGACTACCACATTAAAATTTCAGCGAGGATTTCAGCTTGCACAATTTTATTTTTTTAAGCAAAAACGACGAAAGAGAATCAAGAGTACAAATTTGCACAGTGATGAATGATAATTTCAAAAATAAATTTTACTTGAAGAAAAAGCAGTGGCTATATTTAATGCAAAACCCGAATGGACGCCACTGGTAAAAACAATCAATTTTGTACATCTGAAAATGCATCTTGATGCATAAAAGATGTACAACAAGTTTCATAAAGATATCTGCAACGGTATCACAGTTATTTTATAAAATGAATTTTTATCCGAAAAATCTACCATCCTGTATCTCAAAAGTTAAGACGTTTAGTACATAGGCGCATATAAAGTTTTTTTCTTGAAATGGATCCAAGAATCACCCCCTTAAATATTAGCATGTCACCCCCTTAAATATTGGCATGTCACTAAGGCACAATCTACATTGTATAAGATATTCCCCATTTTTATCCTAAACAAAACCTAAATTATACCAAAACTCGATATTCTACTCAACGAAAGAAAATACTATCTCAAGAAGAAACCTGCCCAATGGCTAAAGTCCATTTCACCACTTCAGTTATAACAAAGATAAACAACAAATAAATCTTAATTATTCCTGCTAAGCCACTATCCATAATAATTAGCAACAGCCTTTAACTAAAACGATCTGCAAAATTAAATATACCTACACTTGTAGGCGAACCAACTCGGATCTCAGAGAGGGACGAAATTGCCGCGCACCTGGATCATTTTCTAACCACAAATCCTAACCAGTACACAATTACAGTTGGTCCGCCATTAGGTACCTCCGACCACAAAATTATTACAACGGTTTGTCTTGTGAGCTGCTACTCCTACAGAAAGATCCGTTATTATCTTGTAAAATCTTGCATTACAATTATGCATGCTGGGACCCTCTACCTAGATTCTCCTTGGCTCGACGTCTGCTTTGGCACTGATTGCCCATCAGTCTGCTGCGAAAAGATTAGGCAAGTAATCTCATCATGAATGGAAACATACATCTCAAATTCCATCAAGTTACCGTCAAAAGGAAAACCCGGATTCGACTGACTGAAGATTAGAAAGAGCTGTAGGTACAGGTCTATCTACATAATGGTATCAAAATCAGACCGCTGAAAATAGCAATTATTTTGCCATAGCGAGAAACGGTTGCAAACATGTGATTGACGAAACTAAGGACAGACACAATAAAATGATCAGGAGTAAACTTTTAAAATGCCCCAGTGACTGCAGGAATGTCAGGTCTGTAGCAAAGGCAGCAGAGATAATAACTTTACAAACGCGTCTCTCCCACATTTGCCAGATGAACACGACACCACGGCAACTACAGCCATTACCTCCTATTGTAGTTTATTTAGTGTTTACCGTAAGGATGGAAGCTGTGATACGAGTAACAAGCAACGTGGGGGGTGGCGTCCTAATTGCTGTAAAGACTGACTATGATTCTTCTGTGATTTCAGTTGAAGAAGGTATTGCTACAGCCAAAGAATATTCTACTACGACTGCAGCTAAGGAAAAACAAGCATGCTCGCCAAGATGTTTTTATGACACTCTACCTTATGCATTCCCCAAAGCAAGACTTTCCCCACCATTTCCAACATTAACACTGCTATGGCAGAAGTGAAGTTTCATTTTCGTGATATTCGTAAAATTCTCAAACATCTAGATATGCAAAAGGCATCAGGACCGGACGGAATAACTGCAATCGTGGTAAAGAACTGCTCCAATGAACTAACACCCATTTTCCCGATTTTTTCTCTGTCTTACTCAAATGGGATATATCCATCTTCTCGGAAAGCCGCTCGAGTGCAACCGGTTCCAAAAAGGGAAAGAAAACCACGCCCTCAAACTAACGCCCATTTGCCTTACTTCCAATAATCTCCAAAGCCATGGAACGTGTACTCAATTAGCAACGACTCAAGTACCTCGAGACTCGAGAGTAATAGAATAATTAGTGATAACTAATTCGCAAAGAAAGTTCGACTGGTGATATATTGGCCTATGTCACTCATATATGGAAGTGGGAACTACGGAGAATCTCGAGTGACCGAATTAGATATTTCGAAGTCATTTGATAGAGTTTGGTATGACGGATTGCTCAACAAATTGGCTTCTTTCGGACTTGAACTGCCAGCATATCTCTGTAGTTTCTTTAAGAGCCGATCTCTCAGGTTGCAGTTGATGGACACATCTCAGACACATTTACCATTAATGCGGACGTGCCTCAGGGCGCAATACTTTCACCAACACTGTTCCTTAACTATAATAACGACCTGCTGACCGACACCAGTAATCCTGTTTACAGTTTTGCAGATGACAATACCCTTGTCTCCCAATTAAGATCAGAAAAACCTTTACCAGTTACTGAGACTAATCACCGCAGACTAGAGCAGATTACTACAATTAATCAAGATCTGGAAAAAGTTCGAACTTATGGCGATAGAAATTTGGTCCAGTTAAATGCAGCAAAAACGCAAACAATTGCCAAGAAAGCTAATACGGCGGGCCCTGACATTATTATGACAGCATCGACCATTTCCACATCCTCGTCAATAGGACTACTGGGTCAACAGCAATGTGTTCTGGCATGACCACATTCGCATCGTTAACATAAGCCTTGCAGAAGCTTGGTGCGCTGTTTCGCAGCGCAAAACTATACTGCAGCTGCTCCTGCTCTACAAAGCGCAAATAAGACCGTGCTTTGAATATTTCTCACATATCTAGGGTGCCGCACCTAAGAAAACCCTAAAGCTGCTGGATTCTATTCAGAAGGGAACTGAGCATTTCTTCGGCGACTCGGAGTTGATCCGAGATCTTGTTAGTCTGGAACACCGCAGCAACACCTGTCGAACAGTCACGACGGACGGCAAGAGCGCACCCGTTCGTCGTACAATTGGAAACATCTAGATCATCGATTCATAAGGACTCCTTTGTCTGACGCACTGCATCACTGTGGAACTTACGCTCAGGAGACTTGTTTCCCCCAAATTAGAACTTCCAACTATTCCAGAACCGTGTCAATCAACATCTTCGCAAACACACCGTTCGTCGTGTGCCATAGGATCTCTCTTTAGTGTGTGTGCCACTGCTATAGAAAAACTTATTGCTGTAAGTAAATGTCCACTGGAAATCGATAATAGATTTTGTCTAGTTGTAAAATCAAACGACCCATACTATACTTTGGAAATCCCAAAAATAGATATCTAAATACAAGAAGAATTATTACCGAATTCAAAATTGCAGGAAATAAATCTTGAAGAAGTCAAATAAGCTAACAAAATGATTTAGGTACACTATGAAAATCTAAATCATGCAAACAGCAGAAATCTTCACTAACTACTGGACACTTCGATTTTAAATTATTGTTATTTCAAGAACAGTCGGACTGTCAATAACTCTCTGAAGGATATTACGAAGACATCGTAACCCAGAGAAATTAGATATCTCATGCCCAAATCAGTATCGAACTCCTGCAATCCAAACAAGCCGAAAACCGTCAATCTCTGTTTTCCGAGTTTAAAGAGAGATGAATTACATAGATAGAAACCCCTAGCACTTATTACATTCTAACAACAGATCTACTAGATCTGTTATTCTAACACTCTTTGTTGCTATTATCCTAGACTGTATACACCTTCGGACTAAGGAATTGGTTTCGGTTAATTTTCGGGTTTTTCGTAGTTAAGATGTCACTTTATCAGTTAGTATTTTTCACTGTTAAATAATATGATTTGGTAACAAATGGTTTTTAAAAATAAAGTTTATCATCCAAGACATTTAACTACCGTTTAGAACATCATAGCATACATACAAACACCCATACATGTAAGTCCTACCATGTAACGGGTGAAAATACTGTCCTTTTAGTTCCATTTTTATATTTTGCACTATCCTTTCACATGCCTAATTTAAATGAATCAAAATTAATTCTGACAATATTCCTTCTCTTCATAACCATGTTCTTCTAAATTAAATACGGCATTTAAAAAATTATACATCAATTGCACTAAGCCAAAATTGTACAATTATTTTAAATAAATTTAAAATTAATTCCTACAGATTTGCATTGTTATGTCTCCAGTAAAATTCACCAAAAGCTATAATAATATTATTTTGTATTGTAGCCGACGAAATACTGCTAATCATAGCCTTGCAACTGCAAAATGTCGTAAATATGATAATACGCACATTGCAATATTTTTGAAAAATTATTTGGCTCTTGTTTCATATAATAGGCATTCAAAATACATACAATTGGCTCGTGATATGCATTTCATCTATTATATAGGATATTTTCAGCAAATCAGAATTTTATTATTCAAAATATTAATTAAAGTATTGTACGCTAACATGTTAACCCTTGAATTGCGTATTCCATTATCCCTTTGCGGACTAGTGTCCCCGCGGTGAAGCCACTTGAAAATAAATTTATTTTTAAGTTCCTACTGTCTCCGCGCCGAGCACACTTATGATGACGCGTGCTGCAGATGCCCCTCCCGCCACTAAAAAATTCGTTGAAGCAGTTAGGCGCCATTTTAATCTAATTAAAGTGGGTGTTCGCACGTTCTTTCGACAGGTGCTCTCTGGCAATTTGTTTATAGCAATAAAAACGATATTTTATAGGAATGGCGGGTAAGTTCTTTGTCGTTTGTTACTTAGGGCGTTTTACTATAGATTTATAATATTGCAAATAAATAAAAGCAAATTAAAATATGGGTTTTTGTGGAAAATATGTGGTGGCTTTGTCGTGGAGACACTAGGAACTTACGTACTTATGTCTTGTTGTAGGGAATAAGGGCGATATTTATGCACAATTAGTTCAGTTGAATTCAGATAATTTGTTTGATCTCATTGAGGAGCTTCCTGATGACATTGTGAGTGAACTAGGGGATGCTGATGATGATGACATTGAAGAAGGGCAAAAATCTGATGCACTTGAAAATTCCGAAATTTTTGACATTGAATCGATGCCCATTATTTTTGCAGATGATCACAATGAGCCCGAAAACGATAATAACGAAAATTTGGAATGGGATAGCGATGACGAAATACCTCTTTCTGTTATTCGAGCTCAAGAGATTCAAAATAAAACTTTGTGGACAAAATCTGCTACAAATAATTGTCTTCAAAATATAAAACAATTTGATGAAGTATCTGGGCCAGCAGTTGAAATCAATATAGAAAGTCCCACCGACATGTTTTTATATATTTTCCCTGAAAGCATTTGTAAGAACCTCGTATTTCAAACAAATCTGTATGCCTTGCAAAAGGCTGGTGGAAACGTCCGTTCATTTCTGCCTACAAATTTGAAAGAAATTAAGGTATTTATAGCCATAAATTTATTAATGGGTATAAAGAAATTGCCAAGTTACAAAGACTACTGGTCATCGCGACCAGAACTAAGAGACTCATATATAAGTTCATCAATGTCAAGAGATCGTTTTACCTGGTTATTAGCACATGTCCATGTAAATGATAACTCGTTGCAGCCAGGCAGAGATTCACAAAATTTGGACAAATTATATAAGTTGCGACCTTTACTAGATAAACTATCCGAAACCTTTCTAAATTCTTTGAAACCTAGTAAAAATCAGGCAATAGACGAATCAATGATTCGCTTCAAAGGTCGCAGTTATCTCAAACAGTATATGCCAAACAAACCCACAAAAAGGGGATATAAAGTTTGGATACGAGCCGATGAGTCCGGCTACGTGTGTCAATTTCAGATTTACACAGGGAAGGTGAAAGAAATCGTAGAAAAGAATTTAGGTCACAGAGTAGTTGTTGACCTAACACAATCATTGGTTGGGAAAGGTTACCATGTCTATTTTGATAACTTTTTCAACTCCATAGTTCTTCAGAAAAAATTACAGTCAGAACATATATACGCATGCGGAACAGTAAGAAAGAACAGGAAGGACTTACCTATAGATTTAGCCGTAGACAAAGTGATGAAAAGAGGGGAATCGGATTGGCGAGTGAGCACTGACGGACTGGTTTGCGTAAAATGGATGGACAATAGGCCGGTATATTTTTTAAGCAACTACTTGGATCCCACCAATATGGAAACTGTAACTAGAAAAAAGAAAGATGGCACCAATGAGGACGTTACTTGCCCCGCACTAGTTCGGAAATATAATGAACACATGGGATATGTTGACAAAATGGACATGCTGAAAACGTTATACGAAGTTGATCGGAAATCTAAAAAATGGTGGCACCGAATATTTTTTTATTTTATCGACTTATCTGTCGTAAATGCATTTGTCTTATTCAAGAAGAGAAGTCCTAATTCAAATGCTCAGTTGAATTTGAAACAGTTTCGACTTTCTGTGGCGCTAGGATTGATTGGAGCAGAAGAAATAAGTACTAAAAGAGGTCGTCCATCAACTGGTACAGTAAATCATTTCAAGCGGACTGTGCCCTACGAAATTAGGTACGATTCATGTGCACATATGCCGCAGCATATTGATAAGCCCAGAAGATGTGCTTTATGCAGCAGCAAATCGGAACCCCACAAGTCAAGATGGCTTTGCACAAAGTAATATTATTTTTTTTTTGTTATATTTCCGAATATATTGATTTTCGTTTATTTTTTCAGGTGCGACGTTGGGTTATGCCTCACGGATAAAAAGAACTGTTTTTTAGAATACCACAAAAAATGATAATAATTATAATTTTAAATTATTATGGAAAACTTATGAAAATATAACTTTTGTAAAAACAATTTAGTTTTTCATGACCATTCTTTAGGCCTAGTGTCTCCACAGTGAGGACATCTAATTACGACGTAATTAAAAACGGAAATTAAAAATAAATGGTAAATACGCACTCCAGACATCAGTATTAAGTAAGTTTATTACAGTTTTTATCTAATTTTTACTAAAAAATAATTCCGTCCTCAAAGGGTTATTGAACACCAGAATTGTTTCATAGTCTAAAAGTATATCCAATTGAAAACCAATATTTAGGTAATCATACAGTCCGAATACAAATTCGTTTTTTAATGAATTTTATATTTCAATGAAAAGCATTGTGCTCGTAAAATGATTAATTAAATTATTATATATTTCGTTTAGTAATTTTAAAATAAACTTTTTATCTTACAATTTACCAGTGTGAGCATGAAACGGTGCCGAGTTAATTAATTGATAAATTGATCAAAATATACTTTATTTTTAATCATGATTAATATTTTATGGTTAGAACGGGAAAAATTAGGCATCGTCGATGTAGAGCGGTAAATATTGTACTATAATAAATTATTTATTTTTAAATGAATTAAAAGAGTTAAATTTTCAAAGATAATGTAATGAGGAGCAAAATGAAACAATGCTTAAATTAATACGCGGCAGTATTCATTCAAAATTGAAAGCCGGTGATCAATATCCAATGCTCCATTTTGGCTTCGCCATATAAGCAATATAATGATATTAATATCGCAACTTTCCTCTGTTTAATTTGTGAAGTGAAATATCTGGTGAAATCAAAGTAAACCAAAGGTATTCCTAGAGTATTATGAACCATTATATTTTGATTATTCGGAAATAAATTTTTGGAATATAATATAATATAATAGCCAACACAAGGAAGTTATTCCTGGAACACTTGCGTTTGTTGTAGTTGGTTTTAGCTCAGCGCACTCTCTAGCCGACTTTATAAATGTTATTCTACTGACTACATGTTACTGTTACATATCACACGTTGAAGCTTGGTTCCCTCCAGTCCCATATGAGCCGTGTTTCTGAAGACATTTTTCCAAATGTTCTGGTGTTAGAAAGGTGAGAATTTGTTAACGTCGCGAGTTCCGTGTTTATTTTTAGAATAAGTTTTAGCAATGGTGGTTTAATTTTACAAACTTTGTTTTTGACATTTGTGAAACCAAAAATTATCATTTGCCAAAATTGTTATTTGATGTTAGTCAAGAAATATTGAAATTTTTTACATTTGTCAAAACAATTCTTTTGACGTTATTATGAAAATATGCTTATTGGCTGCTTATTGACATTTGTCGCATTTTTCTTTGTTAACAGAAATTTTGTTACATTTTTTTGTCAAAACAATTCTTTTGACATTTATGAAACTATATTTTATGGTATTTGTAATTTTTTTCCATTCGTCAAAAGAAACAACTTGGCGTTTTATTGTAATTTTACACCAGCCGGTTGAGTAATGTAATAATGCAGCAGAATTTTTTTATACGATAAGTTCCACAATGAGTAATAGATCCAGGTGGATTGCTGACATTGGCAGACAACTATATGATGACATGAATAGGCAGCCATTATAGATGGTAGGTGAAACACAGCAACGAGATGTCAGAAACGTAGTGTCCACAACACCTAATTCGAAGTATCACATGATGGTTTCACAAAGAGTGATAGAGATCCCGATTTGCGTCAGCATCATTTTTGCGGTAAGAGCAGAACAACTATATGGCTAGCATATCAACCTCCCCTAATCAACATATAGCAAAGCGCAATATAGTCACACATTTCTTTTTCTTCTTATAGTGCATAGCCGTTCCGTATGTTGGTTATCATATTGGCTATTTGCACTTTATTGACTGCAGCTTGGAATAGCTAAGTATTTGTCTGGTTAAATCAAGCTCTCTAGTTTTTCAGCCACGATATTCGTCCTTTGCCTGCTCCTCTAGTTCCATACACTTTGCATTAGAATAGAATATTTTGCAAAAGTTTGTATCGGATCTCATTACACATTACATGTCCTAGATATTGTAACTTTCGTGCTTTAACCGTATTGAGGACTTCTCTTTCCTTGCCCATCCTTCTCAGCACTTCTGCATTGGTAACATGATAACCCGGTCCGTCCAACTTATTTTTTGAATTCTCCGGTACAGCCACATTTCAAGTTTCTTGGAGAAAGTCTCCGTAAGCGTCCACGATTCAACTCCATAAAATAGTATTGAAAACACGTAACAACGAAGTAAACATATATTCGTGGTTAGCTGTATGTTGTGGCCCATAAAGACTTTTTTCATCTTGAAAAATGCGGTTCTTGCTTTTTCAAAGCGTGTCCGACCTCAGTAGAGTGGTTCCACTCATCATTAATGTTTGCGCCCAAGTATACGTAACTAGGTATTAGCCATTTCCAGGGGAGTTCCATCTGCTAATAAGTTTCCACGGATGTCTTGGTTTTTACTTATTTTCATAAACTTCGATTTACTCTTGTTGATTTTCAGACCATACTGTCAGCTGAAAGCTGTGATTCTGTCCAACAGAAGTTGCAACGTAGCAAGGCTGCCTGCGAAAATAACAGTGTCATCTGCATACCTTATGTTGTTTAGCCGTTCCACATTCAGTAGTATTCCTGCCTCAATATCTTGCAGCGCCTCTCTAAAGATATATTCAGAGTATAAATTGAAGATGACTGGGGACAGTATGCATCCTTGTCTTACACCTCTTAGTATTTTCATGTATTCTGTTCTGTCTCCGTCTATCCTGACACAAGCCACCTGGTTCCAATAGAGATTTTCGATGATCTTGATATCTTTTTCATCCAGGCCAATTTTTTTCAAGACTTCCCTCATTTTGGTGTGTCGTACTCGGTCAATCGCTTTTGAGTAATCGATAAAACATGCATACACATCACAGTTGACATCCCTGCATCAATGAAACAATACTTGGACTGAAAAAAGATGTGTGGATTATTTTCAAAAATATCTTTAACAGATGAATGGCTCATCAAGCTTATAGTAAGAAAATCATTACATTTTCTAGCATTCGTTTCTTTTTGGGAAGGATAATATATTCAGACTTCAGCAATTCACCCATTTACCCGGTGTCAAAGCTGTAGCAAAGAATACTGAACCAGCTAGACAGTGCTGGGAATTCGGGTTTCCACCGGAAATGATAGAGCACATTGTGAGATTTAAATATACAAATATTTATCTGGACAAAATACGTCAAAATATCAGGGGGAGAGAGTTTGCCGTCCAACTGATCTGACAGAGGTATATGCTTTCATTGGTCTATTGTATATGCCTGGGGTGAAGAAGGCTCATTATTTGAACACAAGAGAGCTTTTGAATGACGACGATACTGCTCCAGAAATATTTAGATTAGTGATATCTAGGGATTCTATCTTTTACTACGGGCACTAAAATTTGATGACATGAATTACAGGGAAAAAAAGAAAATATATGACAATTTAGCAGCGATTGGACAGGTATTTGAAATTTGTGTAGACAGATGCAAAAATAATTATCAACGCGGTGAATATTCCACAGTGGACAAAATGTTGGAAAGTTTTCGAGGCAGATGCAATTTCAGATAATATACTGCGAAAAAACCCACCATATACGTCTTGAAATTGTCGGCTTTAGTTGATTCAAGGGTGTTAGTGTTAGCTAATTCAAGGGTTTGGAGGTATAATACGCCAGGAGACAACCCGACGGCCCATACAAACTCGGTAACCCTGTGATCCCAGTAGGATATGATGATGTAGATGAGCTCAAGTCTTTGTACTTTGTTTCCAGGTGGCCTCTAAGAATATTCTTGCCAAAATATTTACAAAAGTAATACGGTCATTCTTCAGGATCGAAGGTTTTATTTGAAGCAGATGTCTCAAGAGTTGATGAAGCCTTATTTGGTCACTCGATTCTCAATACAACATCTGCCAATATTTCTACGTTTGAGAATACAACAGACTGTGGAGCTTACAGAAGCAGAGCGAAATGAACCAGTCCTTGATGCTGCCTTTTTTACCTTTTTCTTTGAGAGAAAAAAATAAACGTAGACGCTATCAAACATGCAATTGTGCTCTTTGTAATGGACATGCAAAATATCCTTGCCCAACATATTCTGAAACAGGTGACAGAGAAAATAATTCTCGGCACTGGGCTATTTTTCTGAATCTTTTTTAGTTTGGGTTTGATTACTTACTAATAAGGTTTTACCCCTCATATTTATTTTTCTTTTAGTCGTAAATGGTTGAATAAATCTATTGATTTCAGTACAGGGTCAGTTTTCTGTTACTGTTTTTAATTTAGGTTAAATTATAGGTGCCATGCCTAACATCTACTGTTATTTTTTTTTTAATTAAAATAATAATACTTCTTCAATTTTGTTTTTTTTTTTTAATTTATTTGAACTCTCATGACTTGAGTAAGACTATAAAAATACTAATTCTTTTATTTCCTACAAGTAAGGTGTTGTTATAAAGTTGAGTGAAAAATGTAAAAAATTTATATTTTTGTAAAAGTGTGATGTGTCTCGTCAAAGCATCGGAGTCCAATGCTTACTGAGGTTGAGGGAGGAGGGGCGCATGTTTCGAATAACATTCCCTGTAATATAACATAGCACCAAGCTTCTGGGAGGCTGCTGTTGACCGAGACACCCAGTAGTCCGATTGACGAGGATGAAGAAATGGTCGATCCTGCCATAATGATGTCAGGGCTCGCCGTATGGTAAACGTGGCTGCTTGGATCTTTGCTGCCATAAATTGGACCAAATTTCTATCGCCCCAAATTTGAACTTACTTCAGATCTTGACTAATTGCTTTAATCTGCTCCTGTCATCGATGATAAGTCTCAGTCGCTGGTAAAGGATATTCTGATCTAAAGTAGGAGACAAGGGTACTGTTATCTACAAAGCTGTAAAGAGAACTATTCGTTTCGGTCAGCAGGTCATTAATATAGATGAGGAACAGAGTTGGTGAAAGTATTGCGCCGTGAGGCACGCCCGCGTTAATGATGAATGTGTCTGAGATGTGTCCATCAACTGCAGCGTGCAGATATCAGTTACTAAGGAAACTGGCAAGCCAGCAACTGCAGAGAGAAGCTGGCAGTCCAAAGGACGGCAGTTTGTTGAGCAATCTGTTATGCCAAACTCTGTGGAATGCTTTCGAAATATCCAACGCAATCGCTCGAGACGAGGGCTATTGAGACGTAGTTCCCAATAGCCCTAGTCCATATATGAGTTACATAGGCCAACATATCTCCTGTCGATCTCTCTTTGTGAAAGTCATATTGATTATTGCTGTTTATTCTATTGTTCTCGAGGTACTTGAGTAGTTGCTGATTGACTTCACGTTCCCTGACTTTGGAGATTATAGCAAGCAGTTGCATAGTTTGAGAGCGTGGTTTCCTTGCCTTTTTTGGAATGGATGGATATATCCTTTATCGGTAAGACAGAGAAAAAGTCTGGAAAAAAGGCTGTTTGTTCATTGGCGTAGTTCTTTAACACGATGACAGGTATTTCATCCGGTCCTGATGCCTTTTGTGTATCTAGTTCTTTAAGGATTCTACGAATATCACGGTGATGAAACTGAACTTCTGCCATGGTTGCGATATGATGGGGAGAGCTTTGCCTTGGGGGACGTTTGAAGTAGAGTGCGATGAAAACATGTTGGCGAGCATGTTTGCTGTAGTCGCCGTGACGCCACGTTCGTATGTCAAAGGTGGGAGAGACGTTTTTGTAAAGTTATTACTTACTGCCTTTGCTACCGTCCAGAGATTCCTGGGTCCACTGGGGCATTGTAAAATTGTATCCCTAATCTTTTGATTGTATTTGTTCTTAGTTTCGTCGATCACACGTTTGCATTTATTTCTCGCCTCGATAACATAATTTCGATTTTCAGCGGTCTGATTTTGCTGCCAGTTCTTGTAGGCTTGCTGTTTCCTACCTACAACTCTTTCGCATCTTCTGTCAAACAAGGGCTTTCCTTTTGACGAAAACTTGATGAAATTTGTGATGTATGCGTTCATCCCTGAGGAGATTAATTGCGTAATCTCTTCGCAGCAGACTGACGGGTCACCAGAGCCATAGCAGACATCGAGCCTTGGAAAATCTAGGTAGAACTGCCTTAGATCGTCTCAGCTTACAGAATTGTAATGCCAGGTTTTGCGTGGCAATGGTGGATCCTTCTGAAGAAGTGGCAATTCACAAACCGTTGTAATAAGTTTGTGGTCGGAAGGACCTGATGGCGGACCAACTCTAATTGTGTACTGGTCGGAATTGGTGGTCAGGAAAAGATCCAGGGGGGCGACGAATTCGCCCCTCTCTGAGATTCGATTGGTTCGTCTACAAGATGAGTAAGCCCACTGCTGATGGCAAATACTTCAACTTCTCTCCCTTC
>MU182435.1:0-15654 GCA_016904865.1 Pissodes strobi | reverse complement strand
TGAGTAAGCCCACTGCTGATGGCAAATACTTCAACTTCTCTCCCTTCTGCTGGTCGGTCTTGTTGTGATGTTTGAGCCAGTTGGTATTGTGGGCATTGAAATCCCTTAGAAGAAATCTCTGAATTGGGGTGATCGACCTGTATTGAGTTAAAAGTGGTGTCTAGTGTTGTAAAAATGTTTTCATAGGCTTTATTGTTCTATCTGATATTATCTCGAGTGGCTAATATATTTTGCTAATGATAAGATGATTTATTGATTTATTTTTATAGTAATTTACAGTAAGCCACATGACAGTAAATTGTTTCACATAACTGCAATTTCCAACTTTAAGTTTTCCGGTTTCGAATTGAGCTCACTTCGTATTTACCTGTAGATACTTATCCGCTATCTGTAAATAAATTTACATCTTAAGTTAATCCATTGATTTAGTTATCTTTATTTACTTTTTACTGGCATAATAATATTATCGCTGCCATGGTTCTAATTTAGATTAGTTTTTGTTTGGTAAACACTGCTTATTTTTGGTACTTTGTGACTAACTTCGTTTTGTCAGAACCCCAACAATTCAAGGTTTAGTTAAAACTATTTCCACAGAGGGATTAGGCCTAAAACTATTCAATGTTCAGCAATTAGCAAATCGTGTTACACAAACAATGAAAACTTTTTAATCACATGACAAATGCCTGTGCTAAATATTTTCCTGAAGCAAAACCTGAATATGCAACTCTACTCGATAGTTTGGAGTGGAGCCTAATAATCACTCCCTCACTAATAAACACTCCCTTTTGTTCAATAACTGAAATAATTACAAAGATATTCAAACATCTGTCTGCTTTAATCAACTTCTACATGAAAATAACGTTGGCCAATGGTGCTGGTTCTATAATTTAAATTTCTTCCTAACTACAGGTTGTGAAGTAGATATTTAAAGCTGTGCAATAAAAATAAGCACTTTTGTGGCATTTGCGGCATTTTAACTAAAACTTGGAAATAAATTACTCAGGCACGTAGAAAAATTAATAAAAATTAAAAATTGCTTAATTTTCACACGCAGGTGGAAAAAATATTGTATAACATGCCTGTGAGAAGTTCATTTCAGCATTTTGGCCCTCTCCTTATATTAACCGAGATATAAAGGACTTTTGCTGCTACGTTTACCGATAAATTCAAGTATATTCAACTGTGACAACAAACATATATTTTATGAAAATAGTGTATGTGTATAATGAAAATGCATTTAAACCCAACGTTTTAAGAAACTCGTTCATTTAAAAATACTTATGATTTAATAGTTCAGTGACCCAATAGTAAAAAAAGGTAAAATGATTTCAACATCTTTGTGTATCTGTTTACGGTTTCCTTAGCATTGTTTCAACTCAAGCAAATCACGTAATATCTAATTCTATTACTCAAATTTTGCATTTCAAATTAACAAATTAATTATAGAATCAATGAAGTACGCTTAATGCAATATTAGATGAAATAAGACCTGCTACAGTTGTCTGCAATTTCCTCGACAATTTTAGAACTTTACTACAAAAAATGAAGTGTACATAATGTACTTCAAAGAGGAAAAGTCATGGCGTTCTTGAGTTTTATATTGATGAGAAAATTTTTTTTAAAAAATGTTAATAGAAGGTGAGACTCAGCAAGTCGTCATTATTGCTGAATGATGCGTTTTGCAACATTTACTTGTCTACTACAAAGTACAAAGATTCTAAAAATGTTTGACGTGAAGTATATTATAAACACACAACATGTAATAATATGGTTTTACATCAAAATTATGATGAAAAGGAAGCCAATAATCTATATTTAGCATTCTCATTTTTGATGAATTAGGACCATCTTAATAGCACTCAGTGCTTTTATAAATTCATAATAAAGGCAATTTTTTAAATAAAAACCAGACAAAAATTTCACAGTCCTTTACAAAGATGCAACCCAGGGAGACATAGAAAATGCCGAAGCAATTTGAGATCTGAGAAAACTCATAATTGTGTGGATATATAATAGTTGATAGAAGTTTGGGTGAGATCAGATTAGATTAAGTAAGTTTAGTTCACCAAATTATTGTAATCTACGAAAAAGCATAAGCTACTAAACAAATATCACCCTGTCGCAAGTTTGAACTTGAACTTGGAGATTGTTATATAAACATTAAAGGCAAACTATAAACAACGCGAGCAATCAACGGGAGCGACTTTGAACCTTATGCATGCAATGATCATCACTTTGTTTTATATAAATACGCTACCGAACCCTCAGTTCGGCAGACTTTGGTCTCACCTCCAGCTCCCAAGGTTAGCCACTTGACGACTGCCTTCTGGGTTCTATCCGCTCCTAAAATTAGCCATACGACTGCTTTAGGTTCTATTCCTTTCCTTCCAAACCTGGCACCGGTTAGTCACTTGACGACTGCTAGGACCAGGGGTTTCACAACCTTCATAGTAAAGTCTTGACAAGAAGTTTGTCAGAGTGCTGAAAAAGACAAGTGTCTAAATGGTCAGTTAAAAAGTTTAGTGAAATCTCTTAGTGCTCTTAAATAAAACCCAACTCTTAAGAAAAACTATAAATTATAAGACAGTACACAAATACCTATAAACGGCACCTCAAATCGAGAAAACATGCGCACCATAGTAATCGGGTATAATAGAATGAAGCATTGAGGTCCCGTCATTGTACTAATCGCGACGCGGCTCTTCTCTGAGAAGTTATTCTTTAAATAAACGCACTACCCCCTAAGCTACTCGTGCCAATATATATTAAATAAATGCATATTACTCCAAGTTTTGTTCTTTTTTACAATTTATAACATTAGTGGTGGTTGTAAAAAGTGCATTCGATTCGCCTCTCAATTCCAGATCTAACGCGGTTAGTTTCACTTAGTATCAACTTATTATAGTTATTTTTAACTTATTTTATTATTTTTAATCCGTGTTTAGTCCTTCAATCAAATTTCTATCAATATCGGTTAGTTTTATTTAATTTTAGTCATTGGAACCGGTTCCGGTACGTTAAAACCAATTTTAATATTTTTGGTTAATTCAAGTTAGTTAAAATTCGGTTAATTTGGGTTAGTTTTAACTCACTTTATTTTTTTAAACTCTTCCGATATGCTTTAGCCCTTTTTGGTGTTTTTGGTTAGTCGTTCAATCAACGTTCGATTAATATCAGTTATTTTTAATTTAATTTAGTCATATGAACCACATAATTTATAATCAAATTTAATGTTTTTGGTTAGTTTTGGTTAGTCGCCAAAATTCGGTTCGTTTTGGTTAGTTTTAACTCACCTTAATATTTTTAATCTGTTCCGATACGTTTTAGCCCTTTTTAATGCTTTTGATAGTAGATCAAACTCTCGGTTAGTTTCAGTTAGTTCCAATTTCTTTAGTAATTTGAACCAGATCCGATAGCCAATTTTAATGTTTTTAGTTAATTATGGTTAGTCGCCAATGGTCGGTTTGTTTAACTTACTTTTATTTTTTTTAATCTGCTCCGATACAATTTAACCCTTTTCAGTGCTTGGTTAGTTTGGGTTAGTCGTTCAAGCAACTTTCGATTAGTTTCAGTTAGTTTTAATTTATTTTTGTCATTTGAACCAATTTAGTCCGCATAAACAAACTAACACGATCTCTCAAGCGTATGACGCGTGATCTAGCAAATGTAGCATGCACTTTTTCGCTATCTGATGCCCCATACGAGGAAAACAAAAACATTTCCAATGTTAAAAAGTTAGTCTTCATTTTGTTATTATTAATTTAAAAAAATAGGTTTATTTATTGGGGGCATTAATTAAAAATTATTTGCAATTTGATAAATTAATCCTTACAGATGTGAAAACGGCTGAATTTTTAGAAAAAATTTATTTCCCGAGTGTATGAACTTGTTGAAAGGGCATGAGAGAAATATTATTCAAAATATTATAAGACACTTTCTTCTTATTTTCTTTGGAATATTCTAAATAGTTTTTGCAACTGTTAGAGTCTTGAATCTACATGCAACATCGCAGACGGTCTTCAGTATATTGTTGTGGATGTGAATAGCATCCATTTCTGAACCCCACAAAAAATCGAAAATGATCCGTGTTGCTTGGCCGCATCGCTATATATCTCAAGCTATTATCAAGCTATTTCTACCATATTAATTTATTCCTCCACCATTCCCGTTTCCAATAGAAAAAAATCTTGGAGGTTTTGTTTCCGTAAATGGAAACATAATATGAATACATTGCCTTCATCTTTAGCATTTTGTAGGTGCTGATTTGCCAATGTAGTATGCATGCAGGCCCCACTGCCGATGCAACTATTGTCATAAAATAAGCTGCGCTACGTCGTGGGCTTCTAGCAAAATGTTTATTCTGCTTTGTTAAAGTCTTTCATTTTTTTTTACCAAAATAATTCCGATTTTCTTTGTAGAAACGCAATTAAATGGACGTATTTATTAATATATCCGTATTTTTCTTCACTGACATAACTCAACGAAGCAATAATATATAGGTACCCAAAGCGACGAAGGCTTGCTATGTTTCGAAAGATGTTTGAAATATACCAGGACAACTTTGTATTTGCTGATTCCATTTCCCATTGGTTGTATGTACAATTTTCGATCAATTTCTTCACTGGCGATCATCCCTAAAATAATTTAAAAATATATTAAAGCCTGCACATATATCATAATCTGACAATTTGGATGTGAATACAATAATCTTTTCTATACCACGATCGATAGGGAGGTTTTCCTAAGGATATTTTGCTACTTAGCAAATGATTTTGATTGCGTCAAGTACGGAAGCTTACAAATTTCGCAAAAGTAAAAACATTAGTTTTATTCTGTCTTGATGGATGTAGCGACACTGTCATATGTATACAATCATATAATACCAGTGTCGTTTTGCAGAGATTTGATGCTTTTTTTTCCTCTTAAATGACATATTTTACCTTACAAATATTTGGGTTTTCTCTCCAATTACAGCTACTTGCTCTGGCTCCGGGGTGTAAACAGCACAAGTGCTAGTTAAGTGACTCTAACGAAGCTGAAAAAATCAACAGAAACAGGGAAAATACTCAACGTTTCGAGGAACAAATCTGCCTCCGTTAGATGATGTTACATGTTATTGGTTTCGGATAATACAAAAACATGTTGACAAGCGGGCAACCCAAATTAACGCAGTAGATGATAGAAATCGACTCCAGATGAAAGCTTAGTTTGATGCCAACAAGTATGTTCCGAGCTTTTAAAAAAAAAAAATACCAACACACTTTTTAACGAAGCGCTTGGGTGAATGTAATGAAAATTTGACTATCCTTCTTTACTATCATGTAGTTTTGAGTGTCCAGATAGAATAGTGCCGAGGTAAAACGAGTGGAGATACAGAAGACACAAGTGTAAGTCGAGAAGAGAAGAGAAGAGACGATGGATCCCCAAGCATGTTTGCAAAAAAATGGGGGCCTTATTAAGAGCATTCAAGAAAAAATATGTTCAATTGATCCGTTTCGAAATGTTATAATGATACATTGTATTACACACCAATATGTGTTGTGTAAAAATGTTTTAAAATTTGAACACGTAAAAAAACTTACCGTCAATCTTGGTAATTTAATTATCTTATATCAAAAATTAAAGCAGAGGCACTTTTTTAGTCTCCTTGAAGAACTTGATTCTGAATATAAGGATGTTTTATATCACAATTAAGTAGGAAATGCCTTCGATATACGAGGGGGCATTCTCGGAATCTTAATCACCCGTATCAATATTCTTTTTCACTAAAATTGAACGTATGGCGCAAAATTGAACGCCAAAAATGTTTAGCCAAAGTTAAAATCGCAACGTCAACAACCGCGATTTTTATTAGTGATTTGTGCTATGATTTAATTGATAGTTTTAAATGTTTTAATATACATTTTAACATTGAAAATGTTCCTGTTGTCCTGGTATAGGTCCTCAAATCGTGAAAAAGTGCATGCTACATTTGTCACATGACGTCATACGCGTGAGAGATTGTGTTAGTTTGTTTATTTAAACTTAAATTTGATAATAACGTATCGAAATCGGTTCAAATAACTAAATTAAATTGGAACTAACTGAAGCTAACGGAAAGTTTATTGAACGACTAAACAAAAGCACCAAAACGGGTAAAAACGTATCGAAGCAGGTTGCAAAAATTTAAGTAAATTAAACCTAACCAAAACAAACCGAATTTAGGCGACTAACCAAAACAAACCTATCACATTAAAATTGACTATAACGTACCGGAACTGGTTCAAATGACTAAAATATATTAAAACTAACTGAACTTTACAGAAAGTTGATTGAACGACTAACCAAAACCCCCAAAAAAGACTAAAACATATTGAACAACTAACCAAAAGAATCAAAAGAGATAAAACCCATCGGAACAGATTACCAAAAACATTTAAATTAGTTATAACGTATTGGAACCGGATCAAATGACTAAATTAAATGGAAACTAACTGAAAGTTTGATTGAATGACTAACAAAAACTAATCAAAAGTACCAAAAAGGGCCAAAACGCATCAAAACAGATTGAAAATATTAAAGTAAGTTGAAATTAATCCAAATTAACCGAATTTTGACGACAAAACTAAAATTAACTAAAAACATGTAAATTGGTTATAATGTCCGGAACCGGTCCAAATGACTAAAATATATTAAAACTAACTGAAATTTATCGAAAGTTGGTTGAACGACTAACCAAAAGTAACCAGCGGTAACCAAAAGGAGCATATCAGAACAGATTAAAAGTATTAAGGTAAGTTGAAACGAACATTAACTGAATTTTGGCGACTAACTAAAGTTAACCAGAAAAATTGGTTATAACGTTTCGGAACCTATGACTAAAATAAAATAAAACTAACAAAAAAAAACGAATTATGGCGACTAACCAAAATGATTCGTATCGGAGTCGGTTCAAATGACTAAAATAAAGGGAACTAACTGAAACTAACCGAAAGTTGATTTAACGACTAACCAAAAGTAACTAAAAATAAGCAAAGGCACCAAAACGGGCTAAAACGAATCAGAACACGTTCAAAATATTACAGTAACGTTCTGGCTAATTATATATTAATAGATTTTCTTACCTAAAAGGGGAGGGTAATTTTATTAAGTCTTTGGATCTGCACCTTTTTTTATTTATCTTTTTTTTATTATGATAATGCTTAATATTAATGTTAAAAATTCATTTCTTTAATTATGTATATTATAAACACTCGTGTTTATATTTATACTTTTTTAAACTCTGCTCTTAAAAACTTTTTAAATTACAACACAATCTCATGTCCCCCGGTTGCATCTTTGCGAAGGACTGTGAGTTTTTAGTTATCTGTTAACAAGATACTCTACTAAATCCAATGTTAAGTTGGTTCCTAAATCCATCTAATTTTATTTCTATTTTCAAATTCGTGATTTGTTATGAACAAGCCGAAGCCTGTTTTATTCCTTGCAATTTATTGGATTGGATACCGTTAAAATCTCATAAATATCTATTCATTAAGGAATTGCAGATAAAGTTTAAGTAAACATATTTTCAACATTTCTGCTTGATTATTTCACTTGACGAATTAACTACTATATTATGCAGATATATTTTGGGTAAAATCATTAACATAGCAAACACGTAATTTAATATAAATGTGTTATTAAAGTCCTAATTAAAACAATTTTTAATGACGTCGTTTTTGTTTTGTATATTACAACCAGCGGCAATACATTTTTTTTAGAAAAAAATTGGTTTCTGATCATAGTCCATTTTTTATAAATATAAATATAGATCTTTTATGTTTCTACGTAAAATATCTGTCACTGTCAGATAAAATTGTATTAGATAATGAACAAACGCATGTAATAATTTTAAATATATTTATTAGCTTCTTTCAACTGAAAAGATAATCGCATTTCAAGTTGAGAATGTACCACACCAATTACAAATAAAGTACGCATCAATTGAAACGATACATCTTAAAAAAACACCTACTTTTAAACGTTGCAACTCAGCCAAATACAGTTTAATTTGGACTTTTTGCACCATGCCTAAAAGGGCGATTCTTTAGCTATAAACTGCTTGTAAAACCAAGTTAAAATATTACACGCTGTCAATTATACAGGGTGTTGAAATAGTGAGTGTAAAAACCTTCATTTTTGACCAAGAATATCTGCTCGGTGAGGAAAGTAATTTTGGATATTACTATACTTTCTCAAGTATTGGGCCTATATCTCGGGACGTATTTGCAAATTTGATCTTACCTTATATACCGGCGGAGAAATCGTCAATTTTTAAAATGTGTGCATTTTTTATGTGTGCGTTTCCGTGTGTTTTAGCCTGGCATTGTACATACGACTCTAAATTTCATATTAGGGTTATACAGTGTCACCAAAACAGTATTAAAATGTTGCTCAGCGTTATTTATACAGGGCGACAAGAAAAATTGTGTTTTAAATCGCTTTTCGTCAAGCTTGTTATAGGAGTTGTCGGAAAATGATGTAAATGAAAATTCTTGTTTAAAAGCATCAGCAAATTTATTAATATAACCTAAAAGTGCCTAAAAATGTTTTGCACGCGGAAAATAAAAATGATTTTTTCACTCATTATTTTTTCACCACCCTATATAATTGACAAAATATCTTTTCACGTTTTTTTTTGTGCTTTAATTTCAATTCAATTTTAATTCAAGGTTTGCCAAATTTTAGGTGTATCGGTTTATCGAGTTTTTTTTAAATAGAAATACCATAACCTCAAAATTGCAAAAACGGTTTTACGGGCCACTCTTGTAATTTAAACAAGAGTTTTCATTTACAAAATTTTCCTATAACAAGCTTGACGAAAACCGATTTAAAACATTTTTTTTGTCGCCCTGTATAAATAACGCTGAGCAACATTTTAATAATGTTTTGGTGACAGATTAGCACTGCGCACACTAATAACTGTTAACCTAAATAAGACATTTAGAGTCGTATGTGCATTGCCACGCTAGAATACATGAAAACGTCATAAAATTCACACATTTGAAAAATTGACGATTTCTCCGCCGGTATATAAGGTAACATCAAATTTGCAAAGACGTCCCGAGATACAGGCCCAATACCTAAGAAAGTATAGTAATATCCAAAATTACCTTCCTCTCCGGGCAGAAATTCTTGGTCAAAAATGAGGGTTTTTGCACTCACTATTTCAACACCCTGTATAATTGACAGAGTGCAATAATTTCACTTCATTCTACAAGCAGTTTATAGCTAAAGAATCGCCCTTTTATGAATGGTGCAAAAAGTCCAAATTAAACTATATTTGGCTGAGTTGCAGCATTTCAAAGTTGGTGTTTTTTTAAGGTGTATCGTTTCAATTGATGCGTACTTTATTAAGATAAAGGGAATAAAATCAGACAAAAGTTACGAACCTAATATGTTTTTAAAGAAAATCAGTCAAAACCAAAATTACAAGCTATTTAAGAAATGTAGTTCGGAAGACAATTTATTCTATGTACAGGGTTATTAATTATATTTTGACACCCACCTGCAGTTGTAATTAAAGGTAATAGAAAAAAAACTTAAATTCAAAAGTTGTATGGTTTTTAATATATTATCTTTTAGATATGTGAAAAGAAAAAAATTGCCTGTCAAATGTCAAAAAAACGCATAACCTTTATTTTTTTAAATGGAACACCCTGGAAATTATTAAATATTTGGATTGTGCGAAAAAGTGTAGACATATTTCATGAATAATGTCCTATAGGTATCTCTAACGGTTTTTGAAATATTGTCAGTTGAAAATCGACCATTTATCAAGTTTGACAGCTTGTAAAATCTAAACGGCTAAAGATAGAACAAAACGGTTTGCACTTTCCTATATTGATTTTTCATAAGCTATCGTATGACACTAACTTCTTATTTAACTGGGATTTTTTTATCCTCTGGCTAAATCTAAAGTTAGTGTCATACGATTATGAAAAACCATTATCGGAATGTACAAACCGTTTTGTTCTATCTTTGGCCGTTTAGATTTTACAAGCTGTTAAACTTGGTAAATGGTCGATTTTCAACTGTCAATATTTCAAAAACCGTTAGAGATAGGTATATGACATTATTTAGGAAATATGTCTAGACTTTTTCGCACAATCCAAATATGCAATAATATACAGGGTGTTCTACTTAAAAAAAATTAAGGTTATGCGCTTTTTTGACATTTGACAGGCATTTTTTTTTCTTTTGACATTTCAAAAGGTAATATATAAAAAACCACCCAACTTTTGGATTTAAGTTTTTTTTTGTATTACCTGTAATTACGACTGCAGTTGGGTGTCAAAATATTATGAATAACCCTGTACGTACGCCAGAAGAGAATATGCGGCATTGGCAACAAAAAGACGAACTTTTGCCACTAGTTAATTAATTTCCAACTTCAACAAAATACAATAGTAAAGGAAATTCTTCAATACTACTTCAATTCAGTGGCGGCTATTCAGCGGAAGTAGGGGAAGTGCCACTTCCTCAAGAAAATTTAATTTAAAAAAATACAATTAATTCAGTCAGTAAAATAATAATATATTTTAAGATTCAATGATAAAATTTTCTTAGTTTAGGAATAATCTGTTTCCCGTTACCCCCCTAATAACTAATAATTCAATTATCTTCAAATATTAAAATCAAAGCTTCATGAAACAAGAACAAGAATCTCGCCACCTGCACATTCCCCGTTAACACCATTATGGAATAAAACAGAGGTGAACCCACATGAAAATGTCTATTTCTTTTCGCGTACGCGCCGATAGCAGTGACAATCTCATTATCATTTGTGTAGACATTTAAGGAAGAGGCTTCGCTCGAGAGCCGTCGAGTCATCAAAAGTATAAGCGCAACTAGTTGGTTGCCATGACAACGATGACGTCGTAATGCTCGTACATTTGTTTGGTTTGCAATGATTGGAAGAGCTGGCGTGTGGCACTTCCTTTCCCAGATCACCGCGAAAGCACGTTGTTTCGTTTATTGCGAGTTTATTAGGGGACATTCCGCCGTGAATTCTTGGAATTATTTTTTATTTACATTCCATTATAGTATTATACAAGAGATATGTTCTATATATTCTAGTTTTAGTGTGATTTTCCTAGACATGTGATTTGCAACAAATCATTTTGTTGCTAATAGAATATGAATATATTTCATTTTTTGATGCTTTACCTAAAAAATACCGGTAATAATTATTAAATAATTTTGGCAGATTGGGCGTGGACCCCAAAAATTTTTCACCTGCGGCGCTGTTCTTTCTTCTTTGTTCTTTCTGTCGATGTCGGTAGCTCTTCCCCACTTTTCAAAGCCGCGAGCCGCCACTGCTTCAATGAGCTCCATATCAAAATTTGCTTTTTGGTTAGCCGTTGTTTGTACGATAAATTGTTGCCCATTTCTCCACCTCATTTTTTAAGTCTTTTTAAATAAGGCCGTTTCAGCTCTGGCTCCAAGGTGTAAATTGCACAAGTACTACTTTAGTGAGCCTAAGTAAGCTGAAAAACCTAAAAAATCTGGAAAATGCTCAAATTTTCTAGGAGTAAATCTGTCTGGTTAATAACTGCAATTTTATTAAAACCCTAAAAAGCTCGTGCACTTTGTTACGTTTTTTTCTCGTGCATGACAACGGAAGCAGATTTGTTGCTCGAACTGTCGACCATCTTTCAATCTTTTAGGTTTTTCAGCTTTCTTAGGATCCCTAAACTAGTGCTTTTGCAATTTGCACCCTGGGGCCAGAGCCGAAGCGGCCCTGTTCAAAGTCTCAATAAAACTAATGTGGAGAAGGGCAACATGAATGCTTCACAACAATATAGAACACATCTACAAGAGGTTGCTATCAGGAAAAAGGAAATATATGATCCAGAGTTTCAGTTCCATTTTAATGTGCTTAAGTTTATATGAACTTTATGAAGAAAAAATATTAAATTCGACAGATGGATTTTTATACCATTATTCAAGTCCGATGATTTTCTCGCCTGTTTTATTTAGAAATATAGCTTATATCTGATGAGGGCTAAGCGTAATAGTATAATAAATGAGTATTTAATAATATCTATTTAGGAACGAGTATAAGAATTTACTAAGACATGAGTCGTACCCTACAATAAACTACTAATAATGCCCTGGAACGAGTAACATAAAAAATTGTAAGTGAATGTACTGCAATAAGCACTCGAAAAAAGAGTCCTGAATAGTTACTCATACAAAAAGTTAATACAACTAAAATATGGTATTTACACAAAGAAATAAAAAATATATAGATATCAATTGTTATCAATTGTAAGGAAGCTAAACGAATACTTTAACATAAATTTGTCGGCAGGTAATGTTGAAAACATATATCAAGTTATAGATAGGAATTATAAAAATTACATTGGAAGGAACAAGCAGACGGCTAGAGGAGACAAATGTTTCCTTTTACCGAACAAATGGAAAAAATATATATTTGGTAGAAAAAAACATCAACCATCTGCCTTTTGATAAAATACCGCAGGATCAAATGAATCAGCGGGTGATCAAAAAGAGATCATTAGTTCTCTTAATAGTGTAAGTCAAAGTGAAGCAATAAATCATTAGATAGTAGTATCATTATATTACCAGCAATAAAAAGGGACCAAAATTAAGCAAAAAATAATGCTGCAAATTGAACTGAAAAATTAAAAGTTCAGATCGAAAAATTAATAGAAATGAAAAGAAAGAACGGTGTTTTAGACATGCAGGAATGAGGTGGTATTCAAGTACTTGAAGTAAATGAAAAATTCCTCAATTGATAATCTGCGCTAATTCCTTTGTGTTTTGTGTTATATTTTTTATGGCTCTTTTGCGCACACATATTGTGCTTTAAAATTTCAAAAATCTTGTGTAAAAATATTAATAGCCGACCGTATTTAGTTGAAAAGGTTTTATACAATGAACGTAATACTAAATGCTAGAGCAAAATTTCCTAAGACATAATATTTAAAATATAATGAGCGCCTTACAGAAGACGCGAAACAGAAAATCAACAATAAAGGTTTTGTTTATCTAATAGGTTAGAAAACCACCTAGACCTAACACCACAATTTTCCAACAAGCTTTTCTTTAACGTTAAAGATGATACCTCTTTAAAAATCCTTCCGGCAAGTAATGAGTAGTGAGTAGTGTGCCTTAGAAAAATGTGGAGAGGGAATGCAGGAGAACGAAGGATCACAGTTCTGTCTGAATTATCAGAAAGATAGACAGCTTCCTAAAAAATGCATCCAAAAATGCTTTTCAATCTGACATATAAAGCCACAGTTAGCACTCAAGCAATAATGCACATCACCAAAACTTAACTCGACTATCACTCGGAAAATTAATCCCCTTTTGTAGCAAAACACACAAAAATAAATTATTTGTTGTGTAGCTTGCAGCTAGTGAGAAATACCAAAACGTGCATCCATTCACGACTTCTCGCTGAAGGCGAAGATGTCACGATGATCTTATGATCATCTAAATGCGCATTACAATTAAATATCAATCAAGAATACCTACAAATATGTGACACACTTAAAAACATTAATACAATAGGTTTACGCAATTTTTAACTCATATAGCGAAATTTCACAAATAATTCATGTTTAAAAAATAAGTTATAATATCCTGAAAGAGAATGAGACATGTTCTATAAGAAATTTACCTGAACGCGCGCGCGACTTTTGCCGATGGTACCATGGGGACTCAGTACTGAAACTACGAAGCGATGACTCGAAATTATTGAAAAATAAACAGCACCAAAGTACCATAGTTTGAACGTAGTTAATGTTCGGTGACTATACCAGGTACGTTCTCAAGCTGAATGCTAATCAACCGCTAACAACGTCATCATGACTAAAGACCGGTCTCTGTATTTTGCACATACTCGTATATGTATTTATGCATATTTCTACGTTTTTGAGGAAGAAATGCGTCTTTTAAGAACTATTGCATATCCAAGCAGTTTTGGCCCCCGCCGCCGCGCAGCCTGGTCGGTGTGGCACCTGAACACCTGAACTCTGTTTAGATCGAGATTTTCCTACGAGAGCAATAAATAGACTAAAAAAGTGATAAGGTACATAAAGTATTAAACTATTCTTCTATTGAGAAATTGCGTTTTTTTCGCCACTACAATTTCTTTACCTACACCTTCTACTTTCTATAAATGATTTATTTGTTCCAGTTAAGGTTGTCATAGCTGCAGTTAGTATTGTACACCCAAGCAAAGTGAAAGTGAAAACGAAAGTGGTAATTATGTCGAAAATACGATGTACTTCGTGGATTAAGCCTTATCCAGAACTTGTTTTGGACGGCGATCATGTTCTGCATGGTCTAAAACCCAAAATGCAACCATCACATATCAATTTTTTTCCAGTTGTATACGAAGTTTGTCATAAAATATGAGTTTTGCTCAAGAGTAAAGTACCTTTATTTTTGACAATATCGAAAATTATTATAAAGAAAACTTTTTTAGAATTAAAAGTTATTTTCAAATATGCAATTACAATCATTTAGCATGTTATAATTTTTTTTACAGATAAGAGAGATAAATACAAATAATTTATAACGTCAAACGTAAATAATCACAAAACATGAATTTTCATGCTAAATGGTTCTAATAATGCATATTTGAAAATAACTTTAATTCTAAACAACTTTTCTTTATAATAATTATCGGTATTGTTAAAAATAAAGGTACTTTACTCTTGAGCAAAATTCATATTTTGACAAACCTCGTATACAACCGCAAAAAATTGATATTTGATGGATGCATTTGGTGTTTTAGACGATGCAGAACTTTTTATGAAGAATAACGTTTTTTCATATAACCAATAATAAAAAAGTTTTCCATATGGTTCCAACTTAGTGAGACATACTGTATATATATATATATATATATATATACAGTGTGTCCAAAAAAGTATGCAACATATGGGAAACTTCTTTATTATTGGATTCTCAGAAAATTTTATTCTTCATAAAAGTTGGTGCATTCCCTAAAACAGTAAACGAGTATTTCAAATTTTACGTACTGCTTTTAGTGCGGACGCAAATGTTATTTTTCCGAAATCGCGTCAAGAGTAAAATACCTTAATTTATAAAGATACAGCAAAATCTTATAAGGAAAAGTTCTTCCAAATTAAAAAGGTAATCTAAATATGAAATTTGAGTTAAGTACATCAATTTTTAATTTCCCTTTTTTTCTCGATTTTTATCTCAAACGTTACGCCATCGGTGAATGCTTTGTTCTTTTGTTATTAGTATACCTACTTGCCAAGCAACTTCAAAATTTATTTAAAGTAGACATTAGTTACATAGTTGCATAATGTTTCAGTTTTTACAGAGATAAAAGCCAGTTTAGATATCAATGTGTTGCAAACACATTTAAACAATTTTGGTCCAAAATAATTGTCCACAATAATTATTACAAAATACAATTGGAATGACTGACTCAATAATAATTAATTTCTTATGTCGGAGCGAAGTAAAATTATTGTTATTTATTTGTTTTTATTCGAAATGCATGGCCTACTCTTCAAGACCAAATATTTTATTTGGCTTTTTAGGATACTTGGGCATATTTTACTCATCTGGTACAAAAGATAAATAAATTATTAGTTGTTTTACATGAAATTAAAAGAGTTG
>MU182434.1:326197-352904 GCA_016904865.1 Pissodes strobi | reverse complement strand
TTTTTTAATTTTTTAGCAAGGGAATGGATTTTTCTTACAGAAGAGGGCGGAACTTGGCAGTCATCATCATCATCATCTGATATATCTGTCAAAATGTTGGCTGTTTCTTCAACCTCAGAATCAAGGATTTTCATAAAATCTCTAGCTGCCAAGTTTAAGATGTGTGCAAAACATACAAAGTGGATATTTTTTATATCGATTTCAGAAATATGCGTTTTAAGTTCTCTGATGAACGTAAAATTACTGTTTGTATTGTCGGTGGTAATACCTTGTACGCATTTTGTAACATCGTAGAACTGTAATACTTCGAAAAATAGCTTTGTAATTGCATTACCAGTATGTTGCCCATATGCTGGCACAAAATCTAGAAAGTTACAATGAAATTTCCAATTTTTATCGATAAAATGGGCGGTAATACCATAGTACCCTTTCATATTAAAAGAAGACCCATCCATCGATTGTGAACGAGATTTTTGAATTGCATGTTTTCAAAAATGACTTAATTGTTTGCTGCGCTGCTGCAAATATTTTTAATGTCAAAGATTTCATTTGATTCCGACCAGGTAGAGTTGCCTTTGGATTTAGGAATTTGTACATTTTTCCACTTATAGCATCTTCAAAAAAGTTGAAAGGGAGATACTTCTGTGCTATATATTCCACAAGTAGTTTTGAAGTTGGTCTTGTTGGAAGTTTTCTGAACAACTAGTGGTCTGCAACATAAACCAAACTGGAGTTAGTAAAATGCAGCGCAAGGTGCAAGAATGTTTACGTTATAATATCCCACTTTTAAATGAAAAAGTAAGTAATTTTTTTTAAATGCCCTGTATAAAAATTTATAGCATGTCTCACAATTTTGAATAGAATGTCTTTAAGTCAATATAGATTTTTGTAAATATACTCTGATGAGTATTATTGATGCAGGGTGTCCAAAAACTGCTGCACCGACTTCAAAATCAGAATTTTAAATGAGACATCATTACACAATTATATCATCAAACAAAAATTATGTTATATAATAAGAAAGCGGTTCTAAAGTAGAAGTCGACAGTAGTTCTTATATTTAAAAAACTTTTAGAATTGTTATTAGAAAGTTGTAATTTTTTCCGTTCAAGAGCCGCGTTTTATTTCATATTTTGATATCTCGCCTATCTCGGTATTTATTAATAATTTATTAAATCTTTTTAATATAGAATAACTTTTAAAATCAAGGAACCAATAATAATAATAATAAACATTATAAAACTATAAGTGTGGCTTAAAATGAACTTATCCGGATTTTGAAAAAAAAAGCTTTTTAAGGTGTTTTTGGGGATCAAGGAATCCAAATTAAGCATTTTTTTCTAGCATATCATTCTTAATCTGTTTTTTAAGATTTTTCAAGAAGGGATAAAGTTAGAGAAAAACAATAGAAAGATTCGTGATCCTTGATCCCGAAATCATATAAAACGATAACAAACTCGAGTTTTTATGATCCAGATTAAAATTGATCATTTTTGTTCAATTAAAATGAACTGATCCGAATTTTGAAAAAAATAACTTCTTAAGGGGTTTTCGTGATCAAGGAATCCAAATTAGGCATTTGTTTTTTTTTTCTAGCATGATTCCTTTATGTCTTTTTTAAAGATTTTTCAAAAAGGAATGAAGTTAGAAAAAAACAAATGAAGGATTCTGGTGCAGCACTTTTCGGACACCCTATATAAATAAAATTCTAATAGGTAATTTAATTTTTTTTGATTACCAAGAATCTTTTATATAATTATTTTTTTCTACACCCTGTAGTTTCTGAGGAAGAGGTATGCATACGCCCCTAATAAAATGCCCACCCTGTACAATTATTTACTATTTAGCTTTAGCTCAAATCTAATTATTATAAATTTTTTACCTTCTCAAGCCAATTTGTAATTGTGCTGCGCCTCTGGCAGAGGCTTCTGCCTCGGAATTAGGTGGGCTGGATCTACCAAAAATGTTTTCGTAGACTCTAGTGTGTTTAGCTTGCAAATGCCTCCTTAGTGAAGATGTTCCACAGTCTCTCATTTTTAAAATTGTATTTTTTACGACACATAGGGTACATTTGCCTTGTTTGTCAGTATTTTTCTTACTCTTAGGATCCTGCTCGATTATGAAATAATCCTTAATTTCATTCATTTTATTAGATACACTTTTATTAGCTTTAACTCGTTTTGCCTTTGGTGGCGCCGACCCTGCACTTTCTTCTTCTGGTTCGGTGTCATAGGATTCTGACACTTTTTCATCTACGATATATTCTGAGCCGCTGCTTTGAAAAGGTTCCGACTCCATTTCTGACAAATCACTTCTTAAATCAGACATAATAATTCTTTTGCGGTCGCCGTTTATCCCATGTAGTATTAAATATATGGTTTATCCTTGAACAACGCTGCTCTACTAATAGCACGAGCACGTCGTCATCGAGTGCCTGCTTGCCGTGTGAATCCCCTATTTAACCTCGGTGAATCCCCTATTTTAACGCTTCGATGCGCATTTCACAGATCACTATCAAGTAATATCAAGTAGTTTGATTTTACTTGATATCAAGTCAAGTAGTTCAGTCTGAAAAACAAGTCCAGTCAAATATCAAATTTTCACAAGCTTGAGTTTTCAAGTCAAGTCAAGTCTTTAAGAAAAAATGCAAGCTACTTGTCTTGATGAATCTCTAAACCAAATGGATCAGTCTATGGGAACGTCTTTCAGGGTTAAGGCAATCAAACATGATTCTAGGGCCCCTTTATCTAGGAAGATAAAAAAATCTTACCACACTGAGGAAGAACAATCTCTGCATCCTCACCGGCTTTCCTACGGGCCAATGACGGTTGACAAGGCACCTGGAAAGAATAACAATTGAAAACGAGGACAGTTGCCGATTCTGTCAGGAGGGGTGTCAGGGGTGGGAAACCCCTGAACACTTTCTCACGGAGTGTGAGGAGGTCGCCAACAGGTGCTGCATCGTCGCACAGGAGGAACTTCCTTCCATCCATAGAATCATCCAAACTACTTGTTTTTATCAAAGCACTGAAGCTGGATGAGATACTCTGATTGAGAACCATATCCGCCGAAGTGCCAAGGAAGGGGGACACAATAGTACAGATCGCAGTATAGTACTAATACCCTCAAAATCATTCCTGTAATGAAACACGCTGTATATTTGTTACTTTTTTGATTTCTCAGGAAATTCCAAATATACTGAGATAATAGATTAGAGTATCGTGTTAATTTTATAGTAACGTGTTATTTTTAACGTGGCGATATGCAGCTAATTTTCAAAGGTAACGGCGTTACAGTTTCGTCTTACTCAATTCAAATAAGTAACGAAGTTAACAAGTAACGGGTTACTGTAAAATGACGTTTTTTCCTTTCGTTACGGCCAGCTCTACACCTCGTAATTTAATAAATTACCTCCCCTGGGGAGGATAAAATTATGTATTGTTACATTTTGACAGTACTTATAAGGCAAAACCTTCTTAAGATATCAAATCTGTAAACCTGCTTTCAATAATGTCTGCAGAAAAATTTTCTTTTTCCCAATCGACTTCAAATGAAACTAACTAAGCCGCAATAATTCAAAACCATAGACATCGATATAGAGTTCACACTATTCTTGTCGTATAGACCGAGGAGTATTCCCGGTAAACCGGCGCTTTCCAGCGGGACGAAGCCAACAAGGAAACAAGGGTCGTCCCTTCGATCGACGCGAACCAATCACCGCGTCGCGCTGAAAAATAAGGGCTCGTCCTTTAATAAAATTCACTTTCCTCTGTCAACAGTGCGCGATGGGCGAGGTTTGCCAACGACAGGGTCGATATTGGGGACCTTGCGCCCTAAGGGCGACGGGAGTCAGTGTTAAAGGGACGTTCGAGCGGGATAGGACGTTCTTTTGGAGCAGAAACGTTAATACTCCGTAAATAAGAGGATCACAGTTTGTGCGTTGCAGATTTTGTGCTGTGTTATTTTTATATCAGAGGCCTCATGAATGGAAGTTTTGGAAAATATGTTTTAAAAGTAGATAAATGAATATTAGTCGGATTTAACTGCTGATATATGATAATTTGTGATAAAATGATCTGCAAAGATAGGGAATCTCGTGACATTGAAATGTACAGAGTGCCGCCTATTTGTTTGGACGAAGTACCGGATATATTACTGTGTAAGTTTTAACATGTTTTGAAAAATGAGTTTATTTTTGCCCTTTTTGTTTGATTATTTTGCGCATAAATATATCAAAGTGAAAATTATTGAAAAAAAATACAATTTTGAGGGCTCGAAGGACCAATGAGTTCAGAGCAAACTATATATTTTTAATTTTATTTTTTTTAAACGTATATCTAGGTGTTTTATGTTGAATATACACCTTGACATCTAAGAAATTCTGAAACAACGCTGAAAATATTGTTTAAGTGTCCTAAAATTATATAAAATTTTCAGCGAACTGAAACTAGGCTAAAAATGTTGAAACCTTATTATCTACCCCAGCAAACCTTGTAGAAAGTACAAATAAAACAAAATTGCTTGCCAAAAGATTGCTTAAAACAACACGACAATGCGAGATTAATATTTTCATTTCATTTAATTTTCATTTAATTTATTAATAACAAATTATAAAAATTTACAAATTAATATTCTTAAATATATAACTGCTATAAAATAGAAAAATACTTTTTTTATTGCACCTAGATGCAGAGCATCTGTATGTGCGCCTTGGGGACATTTTAATAAAGCTTACACAAAATACATACCTATTTATTATCACAATATCTCATCTTATAAAATAATAAATGAATAAATTAACATAAAAAAAAATTAATAATCGAGATTTACAATATCACATTTAAAATTTCTAAGATCAAAAATCAGAACAATCAACAATTAATTAACACAATGACTTGGTTAAAAATAAAATACAACTTTTTTGTGTTTTATATTTTGAAATTACTTGCCATAACTTCGATAGTTAAAGTAAAATTTCATATGGAAGTCTCCCATATAATTTGCAGAAACCTCTTGAAATCCTGTTCCATCATCAAATCGTTTAAATGAAATTTCAGGCAAATAAATATTTCCCACAAAAACCATACGCATTGATACGCTAAATGTTAAATTTTCTAAATCTGCCATAAAATCCACCAAAAGCTTCCTCTAATCACCAAAAAAAATCTCTACATTTTCCCATCTTCAAGTCGTTTTCAATAAGATGTCAGGCAATTAAATGTGTAATTCTGCATCTTTTAACTGGGAAGACGAATTCCTTCAAATTTCCCGAAACGCATCAAAATCAAAGCAATTCAGACTCGTAAAATTGATGACAGATTGAAAATTTTGGAAATTGGTTGCGATTTTATGCATGTTTCTGTTTAACCTCAATTTTTTTCCTATTTTCCGATCTCTTTCAGAAAATTGTTGTATATTTTTTTTAAACAGAGATCATGAGGTTCACGAATCTGAGATTGAATTCTTGAAAATCACTATCCTTTGACTGGCACGTACGCCAAAAATAAACTTTCAAACTAAACATCAAAACATTTTTTGGTATGTGATCTTTAATGTTCGAAAGTTTGACTGCTCCAAATTATTCGGTTTTCCAGTAATTTAAGTGGTGAACCACTAAAACGTCAAGACACGAAATTGCGAAAAGTTCAAATTTAACTGCCTCATCCTGTATAAAACGCATCATAATTGTGGCTACTGAAACATTTTTGGCGTAGATTCCTTTGAGAAAAAAAATAAAATCTTTACTTTTTTGACCTAGAAATCGATGTTTTTATATTTTCCCTGAAAAGGGCATTTTTCTGATATTTTGGAAACAAAGAAGCATCCAGAGAGTTTTTCTCCTGGAATTTTCTTATCGAGCTTATTTGATCCTTGTAACTTCTTCGGGTCTAAAACGACCAGAAGTGACCTCTGATGATGCCAATTCAGTAGGGTCCAGAAAATGTCATCAAAATTATTATTTTTTTCGACCCTTATCTTGTTGATACAAGAGCAAAATTTTAAAAACCACATACATGTGACGTAAAACGAAACGAAAGATCAGTTCGTCAATAACAAATGACCATCGCCTGCCTAAACACGTGTCAAATTCCAAATTTTCGAGAAAAAATGATTAAGGTAACAAATACAAAACCCGAATAAGCGTTACATGATGGCTCTGTTTCACTTACTACTCATGAAAAAGGTGCTGAAGGTACCTAAAGTTTTCACTTAAAAAATTCCAATCAGCTTATATATTCTTAATATGCTTTTCATATGACAAACCGCTGAAACTGTTTTATAGAAAACGTACAAGGAGTTAAGTAGATACAGTTGCGCTGATTTGTCATATGAAATAGTTATTTACAATACACGAGATGTTAAAGTTGTCAAACGAGGCGTCAGCTGAGTTTGATTAAACATCGAGTGTAGTAATATGAATATTGTACAAAATTGTATTTACTTTCATCCTCGCTTTCATCTATGAATAAAAATATTTGGCAAAAGGCATTTTTAAAAATAAAAAATGTAAAAATGCACCTGCTATTAAGTTTACTAATCAAGTTTTTATGTTACCTTTTATTTCGCATGCATACTGTTTCGCATGGTTACTGTCGAAACTTTGTCAAACAAATCCAAAAATATAAAAAGCGCTTTTCAAAATGAGCGATTCTGATGGAAGTTTACTCTCTATATAGAAGCAGCGGCAAACGAAGCGATCTCAAGTTTAGTTTCAACAAAATCCAAGGCGCGGTATGAGTTGAAGTACCAGAAGTTTAAAGATTGGTGCAAAGCTAACAAAATAAAGGAGGTGTATGAGAAAATCCTTTTGGGATATTTTTCCGGAAAGCAACGCTCGCAGAAACCATCTTCACTATGGACTCACTACTCAATGTTGAGAACTATGATATCAGTCAAGAAAAATCAAGATATAAGCAGATTTGCTCAACTAATCGCATCTTTAAAAAGAAGTTCAGAGGGTTACAAAGCCAAAAAGTCTAAAGTTTTTACAAAGGAAGACGTATGTAAGTTTCTTAGTACTGCAGATGATGAAACATATTTACTTATGAAGGTTGTTATGATAATCGGCATTTTTGGGGCTTGTCGGCGCGAAGAAGTAACTAAGTTAATGTTGAATCATATTGAATACAATGATTTGTATATAAAAATTGTGATTCCATGCTCGAAAACCAAAATTATCCGAGAATTTGTTATAACAGAAGGAAATGTGACAGGTGTCAACTGTTTAAGTATTTTTCGGAAATATGCTAAACTTCGTCCTCTTATTGCAACTCACAGGTGGTTTTTTGTATTCTACGGAAAAGGAAAATGTACCTCTCAGCCTGTCGGAATTAATAGTTTTGGAAGTATACCAAAAAATATTGCAACAAAATTTGGATTGAAGAATCCCGAAGGATACACTGGACATTGTTTTAGGAGGTCCTCAGCCACCATTCTAGTTGATGGTGGTGCAGATATGCAGACGTTAAAGCGTCATGGGGGCTGGAAATCCTCTTCTACGGCAGAAGGCTACGATGAGAATTCTTTAGAAAATAAGAAACAAATAGCAAAGAAGATCATGGGGTCAGACACGGATTTAATGATTGGAAATTCGAACGAAAAGGGCTCTATCACATCCACTTCTGGTATAAAAATTTCTAACTGTAAAAAGTGTATTATTAATGTTTAACCTTAAGTATTATAATTTAATAATAATTAATTTTAATTAATAATTGATAATTAATTTTATAATTGTTAATAATAAATAAATCATTCTTCTAAAAAGTGTGGTTTTATTTAACAGCAAAATGTTAATAAAACCAGGTTTTTTTCATTACAGCACTAGTGCTGTAAAGGCATCTATTACAGCACTAGTTCTGTAATAGGTGCCCTTACCAAACGATTTATAGAACTGTAAAATTCATATTACTAAATGAAAGTAGATTAGGGGGAGTAATCGCCTTAGTTCTATCTATTGCAATCCTGTATACCCACATTTCGAAGGCCTCCAGTTTCTTCATCATTCGGTCTGTTCTCTGTCTTCTACACCATATAAAAGAATTGAAAATATGTAGCACTTAGCTAATTTGATTTTTGTCTTCAAAGATATATCTTTGCTAGTAAATAATGACTTCATGTTGTTAAACGCTGTTCTCGCTTTTTCAATTCTTGATCTTATTTCTATAGACTGGTCCCATTGAGAGTTTACTAATGATCCAAGATAGCAATATTTCTCGATTTGCTCTACTGGTTCGGTGTTAAGTATCAGCTGTTCTGCTTGTTGTTGTCGTTTACTGATAGCCATCCACTTGGCTTTTGAAACATTGAGCTTCGAACCGTACTGTTCGCTGATGGATTGGATCTCTCTCAGTAGATGATGAAGTTCTTTGATACTGCAGCTGGCAAGTATTGCAGTATCGTCAGCATACCGAATGTTGTTGATGAGTTCACCATTTAGTTTTATGCCCACATTAGCGTCGTGTAAAGCTTCCCTGAAGATTTCCTCTGTATATCTGTTGAACAGGAGGGGAGATAGTATACATCCCTGGCCTACACCTTTCTTTATTTCGACCTTTTAAGTAGAGGAGTTACCTACTTTCACACATGCAGTTTGTCCCCAGTAGAGGTTGGCTATCCTTCTTATATCTTTACTGTCGAGACCTACCTTTTTTATTATGGATATGAGAAGTTCGTTGTTGACACTATCGAAGGCCTTTGCAAAGTCAATGAAGCAGATGTAGACATCTTTATTTGTGTCTCTGCAGCGTTGGATTAAAACTTGCAAAGCTAATATGACGTCTCTCGTGCCAAGTACATTACGAAAACCGAATTGCGAATCATCAACCTCAGAATCGCATTTTGCGTAGATTGTGTTCTGTATCACTTTTGTAAAGATCTTAGTTAAGTGATTAATTTAGCTCGTTAGTCAATGTTGGTCGCAGGTTTTTGCATTTGATTTCTTTGGTATGGCGATAAATGTCGAGTGCATCCAATCTGGTATTACGCCAGTGTCGTAGATTTCGTTGAATAGCTTTGTTAGCATCAAGGAAGCTCGAATTCGTCTCGCACATAATTTTAAGGATCTCAACGTGAATACTATCTGGACCTGGAGTTTTATTATTTTTCATGGACATGATGGCTCTCTCAATTTCGCTCTTCATAATTGGTAGCCCAGCTGTGATCTTATCTGGGTTGTGATTGTCGAGTCGCGCATCATTAAACAGCTCTTCGATATATTGTTTCCAGATAGTGAGTAGGTCTTCTACATCTGTTTTTAATATTCCATTCTTGTTCGGCGATTAAATTTTTTCTTCGATGTAAGCTCTTTGATCTTCTTATGCATATTCTGATAATCGTACTTCTTCTCGTATTCTTCAATTTCATTGCACTTTTCTGACAGGTAGGCTTCCTTAGCCTCCCTTATCTTCTTTTTGATGAGTTTATGCGCCTCAAGGTATTTCTGTTGATATTTGCCTGTATAAGTTCTCCTTTTCTCCATCAATTCTAGAATTTGATCGGAATTCTTTTCTCTTTGTTTTTTCTCTATTTAGTTCTGAGCATGATGTTTGAATAGCTTCCTTAAGTTTGTTCCACTTTCCTAAGCTGTCGTCGCTTTGACCGTCAATTTCAGTAAAGGCTTTACTGATGGATTCCTGCACCTTTTGTTTGACTTCATGTTCGTGTAGTTTCCTTATATCAACTGTTTTACTTGAGCATTTTCTGTCAATTCTCTTTAGTTTGATCTCCATTCTACATACACTTTGTTGATAGATACTTATATAAAAAATAGTTTATGGAAAGGTTTTAGAATAATTTCCTGAATTGCTAGAATCTGTCAAAAAAAATAAACAAATGACAGTCAAAAACTGACGGAACTTATGTCAACTAGGATTTTTGAATCCGTCGAAAAATTCCAAATACTTGTAAAGTAGTATAGTCGAATTTAGGATAAATTTGTCTCAAAGTTCTGAGAAAGATAATTTCAAGGTAGAATCTGTCAAAGTGCAGTGTAAACCCTTAGTGAAATTAAGCTAAACTAATCTGCCGTTAAAAACGTTCAAATGCCTACCTAATTTAAACAGCACAAGCTTACCATAAATAGAACGCAACAAAACTCTTAAACTTTAATAAAAACAGTGACAAGTAATTTAAAAACAATTCCAAGTATACCTGAATCAAAAAGACACGCGCATTATCATAATCGAGTGAAATGTAAATTCGTTAAGGCTTTGATCAAAAGACATTGTTATTGTTTTCACTAAAGTGGCTTATTCTATCATCTCTTCTCACCTGAAGTAGATTGATCCCTAATCTGAGCTACATAACCTGCACGCCAACCAAGGCGTTACACAAGACGTGACGCTATTTTTTTATTCAACTTTTATTCAACCCTGTAGACATGTTCAAAGTATAAACAGAAACCCTGTACAATATCAAAAAAATGTTTCTTTCAAAAGTTGTTTCTTTTGCTCTAAGGAATAGCAAACTCAACATTTAAGAACAATGTTGATCATATGATAAGATTGCGCTACCGAAATTATTTCCCTACGAGAAGAAAGTTGCAAAATAATCTATGTTTCAAAATGTGTCAATAAACTGTTATGGGATTGCATGCGCTCCTCTACAAAACATGTAGGCGAAGAAAGAAAATGCTAATATTTTCATGATATACCCAGTATATCTGCGACATGATTTAGAAATTTTTAAAGATTTTTGTTTTAATTTCTAAAACAATTAAAAAAATATATATGGGCCATGCCCTTTGAGCTCAATACACTCTATATAGATTAATAATACAGCCAAAGTAAAATTTAATAAACTGTTTTGGCAAAAAGGTTGAATAATCTCGAAACTATAATCATAGTGTGGTCATTATCTTATTCCAAAGCAGATTTTATGAAAATTTATGGAAAAAACTAAATTTCAAAATTCGTAATTTCTATCCAATTTCTTAATCCCTAGTAGTCATGGTTTCTGTTCCTGCTATTAACGTCATAACTACTAATCATAAATCAAGTCACTTACTCTTTGTCTTATATGCATGGGGCCCATGCTAACCTATGGCTCTATAGCCTGGGGAGCAACTAGAAGGCGTACAAAGGCTGGCATGTATGTGCGTTTCAGCGGCGATGAGGACAATCCTAATGCAGGGGAACGTAAGAATGATACAATACCGGCTCAAGGAAGGCAACAAACGCATCATTGAATGGGAAAAGCCCACATGCTGAAAAGTACAGGACAGCGAGGAGATCAAGTACCTCTTCGAAATGCCATCAGACGAAACAGCCCCCTCCTATAGGTTTGATAGATCCTTCTCAGTAGCAATTGTACGTAGAGAAGAATGGGAGGGGGGCATCCAATAAATGCAGACCAAGCATGGTAAACCGACGGCAGTAAAGGGGTGGGAGCCGGGGTCCACGGACGAAAGTCAAATATCTTCATAAACAGGTGGCTTAACTCACAATGTTCCAAGCAGAGGTCGCGGCAATTCAACACTACGCCATGGAGATAGAGAAACTTGTCATTAGAAAAAGAAGGGTAGTCATATACTCCGACAGTCAGGCAGCCTTAAAAGCAGTTAGTGCACACAAGGTCATATCTAGACTAGTAAGCGACTGCATAAGTGCCCTTGAAGAGGTCGGTGATAACAATAAGCTCACCATTGCGTGAGTTCTGGGACATGAAGGTCATCAAGGCAACGAAGAAGCCGACAATCTTGCAAAACGGTTCGCAAGTAAGGTTACGTTGGGAACTGAGCCCTACTGCGGCATAGCAGGAAGAGTCTTCAAAATATCAGTTAAAAGCTGGATTGGTAAACAATCTCTAAACTGATGGTTACAAACACTGGGGCAACTAGGTCAAACACGAGGGGGAAATACGTGAGGAATTTTAGTGTACATACAAGGAAAATTTCGAGGAATTTCGAGTTGCTCACGAGGAATTTCGAATTCTTCAAGAGGAATTTCGAGATTCACGAGGAATTTCGAGTTGTTTACGAGGAATTTCAAAGGAATTTCGAGGAATTTCGGATGAATTTTTTACTTCAATTTGTTTGGAAAGTCAGAACGCCGTCGAGGCGCCTATGTCGCGGCCTAGCGGCGAGACCAGACACGTGTGACGTGTAAGACGAGAGACGTATGAGACGTGAGACGTGTGAGACGTGAGACGTGTGATAGTGCGAAGTGCGACCAATATGAAAGTCACGCGGCCTTGCTCACGGCTATGGTATAAGCGAATACCGTTTATTTCTTATTACTCTCGGCTGTACTCAAAAATCTCGGGATGGGATGGAATTTACTCATGTCTTTACGGTCTAATGAATTGCTTTTAACAGGTCTTTTACTGCAGTGGTCAGATTCTGTGCTTGGGATACGGCGACCCGGGTTCGATTTCCGTGGGTGGCGACACGTGTCTTTTATTTTTATTTTTGAAGTGAAATTTCTTTATCGAGAGTAAAGTCAGAAAAAATTAAACGCTTATCAAAGTGAAACGCCCCTTTAATTAAGAATGTTCCAATATAGCTAGCGGGTTGAAATTTTCAGGACCTATAGCGGGGTAAAATGAGGACGAAAACTCGACCCCGCATCCCCCTCGTTCGGCCAGAAATTACTAAAATAATTAATTTCAGGAGAACGGGAAGAGCTACGAGGTCGAAATTTTTATGGTAGGTGCGCGTCTCACAGGGTGCTACCTTCGACCGTATGAGGGGGACCGGGGCTACCCACATACCCCCCATACCTCCACCTCCCCAGATACCAAAAACTTTTCGAAAAAATGGGAAAAAAATTAAAAAAACGTAAGAAATTCTTCGGAAAGTTAATAAAAGTATTATAAAACGAAATAAGAAAAAATAATAATAAAAAAAGTTAGAGAAACGCGGTTTTCCGCGAAAAAAGACGAAAAAGTTCAACCACGAGCTGCTTTATGACAAAAAAAAACAAAATTTTTTTAAAAAATAGGAATAAATTGAAAAAAAAAGTTGAAAATGTTCGGAGGGTCAATAAAACTATTATAAAACGAAATAGGAAAAATAATAATAAAAAAGGATTGTTCGGAAAGTTAATCAACATACCTCCACCTCCCCAGATACCAAAAATTTTTCGAAGAAATGGGAAAAAAATGAAAAACGTAAGAAATTCTTCGGAAAATTAATAAAAGAATTATAAAACGAAATAAGAAAAAATAATAATAAAAAAAGTTAAAGAAACGCGGTTTTCTGCGAAAAAAAGGAGAAGGAGTTCAACCATGAGATGCTTAATGACAAAAAAAACAAAATTTAAAAAGAAAATGGGAATAAATTGAAAAAAAAAGTTGGAAATGTTCGGAGGGTCAATAAAACTATTATAAAACAAAATAGGAAAAATAATAATAAAAAAAGGATTGCTCGGAGAGTTAATAAACATACGTCCACCTCCCCAGATACCAAAAATTTTTCGAAAGAAAATAAAAAACGTAAGAAATTCTTCGGAAAGTTAATAAAGGTATTATAAAACGAAATAAGAAAAAATAATAATAAAAAAAGTTAGAGAAACGCGGTTTTCCGCGAAAAAAGGCGAAAGAGTTCAACCACGAGGTGCTTTATGACAAAAAAACAAACATTTTTGAAAAAATGGGAATAAATTGAAAAAAAGTTGAAAATGTTCGGAGAGTCAATAAAACTATTATAAAACGAAATAGGAAAAATAATAATAAAAAAAGGATTGTTCGGAAAGTTAATAATAATAATAATAATAATAATAATAATAATAATAAATAATAATAAATAATAAAGCATGTATTTAGCATAGAGCTACAAGTACAACAAATTACAGTCAATTATCAAGTACAAAAAAGTTGTTAAATTTACAAATTGAAAAAGCGATACACATATTATAAAGCGTAGGTACATATAGTGGAAACGTACTATAATATAAACCTAAACTACAAAAACACTACCTACCTAAAACTACATAAAATAAAATTCACAAATCTTAATTTAAAAATAAAAAGTACACACATAATATAAGGGGTACAAATAAAATATTAAAATGTCAGAAATAAAACTTAACTTGATAAATATAAAAATAAAAGGTGTATAAATAAAATAAATAAAATCACTGTTAAATTGTAAAATTAAAATAAATAAAATACAACTATACTAACACTTATCTAAAACAAATTCTCTCAGGAGCCGTTTGAATTGGTTTAGGTTATCACAGTTTTTTATTATCACAGGTAACTTGTTAAATTCTGATAATCCTTTGTACAAAACCGAGTTAAGCAATTGATTTGAATTGCACCGGTTCAATAAAATAAAATCTGTACGATTTCTTGTGTGATAACTATGTACATCCTCAAATACCTTTAGTTTATCGCATAAATAACTGGGTAACAAACCATGTTTTTTAGCTTAAAAACAAACAGATACACATTAAACCTAACCCTTTGTTTCACAGACAACATATTTAAAACACTTAACATACATTTAATGGGCGTATACCAGTTACATTTCAATATTTGTCTCATGGTTCTGTTTTGGATTTTCTCCATTTCATTTATTTTGTATTGCGGTAGATTGAATAGTAAAGTGGAACAAAATTGTAAATGTGAAAGAGCAATAATATTATATAGTTGTAATTTTGTGTGCATGGATAAATTTTTACCTATTCGGGTTATAAAGCCAAATTTTCGCATAACATAATCAGCAGCAGCAAAGGTATTATAAACCCAAACAAGAAAAAAAAGAAAAGAAAAAATAGTTCGGAAAGTTAATAAAAGTATTATAAATCGAAATAAAGATAAAAAAATTAATGAAAGAAAAATTAGAGAAACGCGTTTTTCGGCGAAAAAAAGTTGAAAAAAAGAAGAAGAAAAATTAAAAAAGTGGGACAAAAGTTGAGCAAAAAGCTTAAAAAAAATAAAAACTCAATTCCTAATATTTCTTTCAGAAGTTTCACTGTAGTTGTGTGCTTATAAAGGTGATAATATGAGTAAGTAAAGTTTTGGCAGATTCATTTAACAAATCCCATCATTGTATTACTACGACCAATAATTTTATCATAATGTTCTGTGAATGTCAATTTATTATCAAAATAGACGTCCAAATCCTTAACAAGCATTTACTTCTTTCAAAAGGATGTCATTCAGGCTATAAGCCAATTGAAATTCAGTTCTTCACCTACCAAAACGGATGGAAAAACATTTTCCACTGTTTAATTTCATTTCATTCTTGTTGCGCCTCCTGGATATTTGAGCGACATCATCCAGAAGATTCTTTATATCCAAAGTTCAGGTTCATTTAGAGCATACTTTCAAATCATCAAGAAATAATAAATAATTTGACTTTAATTTACTACCTATGCCATTTATAAAAAGATTAAAAAGCAGTGGACCAAGATGAGAGCCTTGTGGCACACCAGAAGTAGCACACAATTCACTTGATAAAAAGTTATCCACCATGATATGTTGTAATTGGTCTGTAAGATACAACTTCATCCATTTTAATAACGACCCTGAAATACCATAAACTGACACTTTCCATATGATCAACTTTGGCAAATGCTTTACTAAGGTACATGTAAATAGCATGAAACTCAACTCCTGCCACTATTGCACCAGAGCTGTAATTGGTGTATAAAAACAGGTTTGCATCTACATACCGGCCAGAAATTAATCCATGCTGTCGAGCTATCAAAAACTTCTCAAAAACACTAGAGAGCTCTAGCTCAACACCATGTTGAAGCAGTGTAGACATTACTGAAAGTATACTAATGAGTCGATAGTTTCGAGTATCAGCCTTATCCCCAGATTTAAAAATATGTTTTGCATTCAAACTTGATCCGAATAAGCCGAGGAATAAGCCTTTTACTATTAATTAATATCTTGCGGTTATTATATATAGAATAAGTACCTACCCTTTTTTCCAATTTATAGGAACTTTTGTGGCATAACATAGTTTGACACGAATTTTCATGCAGATAATGAATATTAATAGGTATCTATAGGCGAATCTATAGGTTATCAACAAAAACTAAATCCAAGCCCGAATATTAGCGAAAATGATAACGATTGCCAGTCAAATGGCCTGGCTTATTTATAAGCTAGTTCTAGAGAAATTTAAAAATATTTCTCAAATACTGATTTTTATTTTAATCTTTTCATTAAATAAATTTGAAAAAAAATTAGGAAAATTTAATAAATGTAGAATGAATTGCAATACATGGATGAGAAATTCCGGAGGAATTTCGAGGAATTGCAAGAAATAAAAGAGGAAGTTCCATAATAGTATGAGGAGTTCCAAGGAATTCCGAGGAATTTCAGGAAATGCAAGAGGGATTTCAAGACGCAAGAGGAATTTTCGGCGCATTGTTTAATTCTGAGGAATTTCTAATATTTCAGTAAGTGCTCTGACGTTTCAGTTACTTAAAGAAGGGAATTTCAGTGTACATAAATTGAGTACTTATTTCCCCCTCGGCCAAACAGTTCATAAAACACGGCTCCCCAAAATTCACTTAAGATGAGTCGCATGACGATAAGAATATAAGGGGGTCAGCTGACGGGACACTGTTGAATGAACAGACACCTGGGAAAGATCGGTCCGACAGATAATAGCTGCTGCAGGTTCTGTCAGGAGACGGAGGAAACTCCAAAATACGTGTGGTGCGAGTGTGAGGCTCTCTGCAGGCTCAGCTATGCAAGGCTGATAGAGACCAAACCCGGACCTGCAAGATACATGGAGGAGCCGGTACTCCAGCGCCAACTTCCTTCAATTCTAATCTAATGGGGCGTCACCTAAAAACTTCATGTCGAAAATTTCAAAAAAACCTGTATAGTAAAAACAAATAAAATATTAAAAACCTCTAGGAATTGTTTTTCATATTTTGCCAAATATCCTTTTGGAGGAAATTGCTTTGCAGATTCCGAAAAAAAAAATTGAGAGTTTCATTTCACACTGCACTAGATTGTAATTAAAATATTACTTAAAAGCCTTTCGCAAAAGTTTAAAATTATTAAAGAAGGCTTACAACTCTATTGAAGTTTTTCCAATAAAACTGAGGTTTATTTTTTTAAATCTTATAATGCGTTTGTCTCAATTAATTAGTTTTTCATATTTTGCTAAAAGATAATCAAATATTTATTTTATCGTGATAGAAAGCTGCAATAAGCTATTACAATTTTAACTCTGCTGATATATAGGTACTGTAATTATGGTATATTATAGAGGTAATATTTACTGATATGCATCAACACAAAATAATTATGCTTTTCTCTTTTTTATTCTCTTTTGCTTTGTTTCTTTTTGTTTCATACTTTATATACACTTTATAATACTTTGTCAATAAGAAATTTTACACTTTTCATCATCAGATTTTGTTTACTTAACTGTTGCAGTTTTATTTACTTACGTCTTTCCCAAGGTGTTATGTTTTGTCCCTTATTTGATAACAACACTATTTATCCGCTATATTCTCTTTCAAATTTAATTCATTTCCTTTTTCAGAGATCGTATAAAATAATATCAATTTAACCATTTTGTGATGTGTTCCATAATCATTGATTACCATTCTTATATTTCTGACCAAATAATTCCTTTGTTCCAGCTACCATCCCCAAATGCGGTGGCTGCCACGAACTGATACTGGACCGATTCATCTTAAAAGTAGCGGAAAGGACGTGGCACGCCAAGTGTCTTCAGTGTACCGACTGCAGGATGCAACTCACGGACAAGTGTTTCGCGAGGAATGGCCAGCTGTTTTGTAAGGAAGATTTTTTTAAGTAAGTATCAGATCTTATGTATCAATGCAATTTTATCCAGAAATCTTTCAAAATTTCAATTCTTCTATTGAAGAAGGACGCTTTAATGACAAGTAGGCTTCAGTATACTTATGTAGGCAAATTAGGTCTTAACTAGCATTGCCATTGCGATTGGCAATAAACTATGGATTCGCTATATGCAAAAAGTATCTAACTTTTTCAATTCAATTTAATTCAATTCAATAGAGCTTTATTATCAGCAGAAATCATTTCGCATTATATAAATATAGACTATGGGCCAAATTAAAGTAGCCCCTTTTTCAATGTTAAATAACTTTTTTATTTATTTACCGATTTTACTGAGTTTTGGACAGGATATGCAAATAACATTTCTTAAGATACGCCTGATTTGAATATTGAAATGGTACTAAGTGGACCAAACATATTTAGGATTAGATGAAATGACGTCTTTCGGCTCGTTGCGAGAGTAAAACCTACAGCTTAAAAATCTGCAAAGTGTATTAAAAATGTAGCAAAACTTTCAGAAAAGTGATATTTCATCCAATACTATTACCAGAAATAGAGGATATGACCCCAAATTACACCTTTCAGCTTTCAGCAGGATTGCGCACCGGCGCCGGCGCATACTTCAAGAAGCACGATAACTTATCTTCGAGAAAATTGTGCAGACTTCATTAAACCGGAAAACTGGCCACCAAACAGTCCCGATCTAAACCCGGTTGATTACAAAATATGGGGTATATTAGAAAATATGGTATATTTAAATGCCAATTGTAATACCATTGAAGAACTGAAAAATCGTATCGTTGAATGTTGGCAAGTATTTCCTCAAGCAACAATAGACGCATCCATAAGGCAGTAGCGTAGAAGACTGCAAGAAGTTGTTGATAATGAAGGAGGACATATTCATGCAGGTTTCTCAAGATGGCTGACGATAAACGAACGTCCGACGGCGATCTGCCAGAAAAATCGACTTTTGTGTGGCATAAAAACAATAAAAGTAGTTCAATTGTGTGCATAAAGTGTGGAAACATTTACCATCGTTCTTGTGCAGAAAGGGATTACGCTAAAAAGGTGAAATTCATTGATAATACAAGATTAATATGTTGTGAAACCAATCTAACCTCTGATGAACAACCCGAAAATCTAAATGAAATTCAGCTACTTAAACTACTAATAAAGGAACTTCAGGACAAAAATCAACTTTTAATTGAAAATACCTTGCTTATGAAGGAGAAAATACAGGCACTAGAGGAAAATCAACAGAAACAGGCGGGAAAACAGCAAACAAAGCTTTCCCCCAAACCCAAACAAAAATCAGCTGTTCCAATTCCAAATGTCAACGTGAGCGAGTCCATTTCAATTCCAAATGTCAACCATGAACATCTGATGGAGGATGGCGCAGAAGAAGCACGGCAACTGCTACCACCAGAACCGCAAACTGGTTCGTCGAGTCGGTCGAGTCAACTCGAGGCTGATCGAACGGACCCGAACGATGTTGGATTCCAAATACAACGAAATCGTAAGCGCAAACCGGCTAAGAATGTGCAGTCCGTATCGATATCGAATGAAACTGACAAACGAATTGAACACCAAACTCAGCAAGGTCCTAAAGAAATTAAACGGCGCAAAGGAAAACCCAATGTTGGCACCAAATCAGATTATGATGATTCAGAGTTTGGTTTTGGGAATAACAAATTGGACAAAAAAACCTGGATTTTCTTGTCAAAAGTAAATGAATGTGTATCTGTCGACACTGTTCAAAAATATGTAGCTACACATCTTAAAACTGAATTGTCAAATGTTGTTGTAAAGCAATGTCTACCAAAAGTAACAAAAACAAAAAAAGGACGCTTTATGGTCGGTGTCAGCCCAGATTTTCAGAATCTCGTCTATAATGGATCTTTCTGGCCCAAAGGAGTAGGTTTCGAACGTTTTAATTTCTCATTAGGCAGAAATTTTTTAGACAAAGGCAAGACTCAACAGGACCGAAACATGTAAATACGCAACATTTGATGACGACTGACATTACTGTATTTCACACAAATATTCAGTCTTTACGATCAAAATGTGACTTATTGCAAGCATATCTAAATGACAAAGATATCCAAATATTATGCCTCACAGAGCACTGGTTGAAAGTGGAGGAAATTGAGCAAATCCAGTTACCACATTTTAAACTTGGGGCGGCTTTTAGCAGAACTTCTTGCAGGGGTGGAGGTTCAGTCATATTTGTTAGGAATAATGTTAATTGTCAAGTTGCGCCAATTTTAGAACGCCTGACAGTATAGAGAACAGTAGAGATTGCAGGTATTTTTCTTAATGATTTTGATATATATATATATTTTCTATTTACAGACCACCAAATAGTGACTTTCACTCATTTTTGACCTTAATAGAGCAACTAGTACAGGAAATAGGAATTGGTAAAAAGATTATTTTGATTGGTGATTTTAATATTTTGTTTTGTACTAATCAGAATGAAGCAGTTACTTTTTGTGATATGATCTTTTCTCTTGGGTTTGAGCAAATGATTTTTAGTTCAACCCGTTTCGGTAATTGCATCGACAATATATATATGAATTTTCGGATTAACTGTGCGATTGCTTCTGTGGTGGATACCGGGCTCTCCGATCACTGTGCGCAGAATGTCATTATACCAATAACAGGAACAGAGAACAGAACAGTGACCAAAAAAATTAGACCAATTACTGAGGTTGGTAAGAGCAATTTCTGCAACTGTTTGAGTAATTCTTCATGGGCTTTTGTTTCGGACCCAAATTTAACAGCAAATGCAGTTGCTGAGGTGTTCAACAGCCAAATAGAGCAAGCATTTCTGTCTTCTTTTCCAGAGAAAATAATCATCACTAACGAAAATAATAAATATGAAAACTGGTTTAACCTGGAGCTCTCTGCAATGAGAGATCACCTTGATTTCCTCTCGGATGTTTGCAATAATCATCCAACACCAGGTAATATTGCTCTAAAAAAAGAGTATAGATACATGTACAGGACAGCGCACAGCGATTGAGGTGGCGAAGCGTGAGTATTATGATGGCCTAATTGACAATTCAGCGAATAAAGCTAAGTGTATGTGGGATATCATAAATAAAAATCGGAAAACTAAAAAAGATTCAAATTTACAAGACCCTGGTATTACCCCTGATGAGTTTAACAATTTCTTTGTAATTATAGCTCCTCAATTATTGCAAAATGTTCAAATCCCAACTGAATTTTTTGAAAATACAGTATATAATAATCTGCCTGAAAGTTACTTTCAAATTGAGGAGTTTTCTTATATTGAGGTCAGAGACATTATAAGTAAACTAAAAAACAAGAATAGTAGGGATTGTTTTGGATTGTCAATGAGGCTCATCAAGAGTGTTCGCGACATTCTTTTTGTTCCGTTAACAAAGGTAATAAATGGATGTATCCGAGAGGGAATCTTTCCGGACATTTGGAAGACCGCTCTTGTGGTTCCCATTTTTAAAAAGGGAGATCACAGTGAGGTGTCCAACTACCGCCCCATTTCTCTGCTGCCAGTACTGTCAAAGATATTTGAAAAGTGCATATCTGAGAGGATCTTGGGGTATCTTGATTCTGCAAATATCCTGAGTGAAAGGCAATTTGGTTTTCGGCGGGGTCGAAGTACTTCGTTGGCAATCATTGATTTGGTCTCGTTTATTTCTGATGCAATAAATAATAAGGATTATGCTTGCTCTATGTTCTGTGACCTGACCAAGGCTTTCGACTGTGTCTCCCACAGACTGCTAATCGCAAAGCTCTCGTACTACAAGTTTGGTGATATCGCTATTGCACTGTTGGAGTCTTATTTAAGTGATAGGCAACAGTTTGTGGTGAGTGGTGGTTTGTCATAAGTAAAACAGGGCATAAGTATGGGAGTGCCTCAGGCATCAGTCTTGGGGCCTCTCCTTTTCCTAATTTATGTAAACTCTCTACCTTCTGATACTCATCTTGGAAGATATGTACTTTTTGCTGATGATACAACTGCTTCTCTTACAGATCATAGCTTTGAGGATGCGGTTGGCAGAATGTGTGAGATGCAGTCTGAGGTAGAGGTCTGGTTTAGGAACAATGGTCTAATTTTAAATCAAGAAAAAACCAACTATATGGTTTTTTCTTTACGCGATATAGGTACGACTCCATTTGAAACTGTTGATTGTTCCAAATTTCTTGGTGTGCACATTGATGCGGGGCTGACCTGGGTTCGTCATACTGATGAGGTTGCAGGAAGGATGCATGGAGCTATCTTTGTTCTTCGTAACCTGTCTAACAGGGTGTCACCATGTATTTTAAAAACAGCTTATTTTGCTTTGTGTCATTCAATTTTATCATATGCAGCGATTGCGTGGGGACACTTTTCTGGGGCAATCAGGGTTTTTGCTCTTCAGCGTAGGGCTGTTAGAGTGGTTGCTGCTCTGGGCTATAGAGATGATTGCAAAAATGCATTCATTGAACTTGGAATACCAACATTTCCTAGTTTATATATATATATATATATATACCAAAATCTATTGCATATCTATCAGCACAGAGACAGCTACCAAACTAACGGTGAAATTCATGGCCTGAGCACGCGCGGAGAGGGTGATTTTTCTGTGCCTTTTAGAAGAGTTCGTCGATGTCAGAATGGACCTGATTACTTTTCGGTAAAATTCATAAATAAAATACCCCTATATATTAGAAGACTCGAGTTTAAAGCCTTTAAAACATTGATTTACCAGTTCCTAATTGGAAAAGCCTACTATCATATAAATGACTTTTTGGAAGACAGGGATATCTCGTTCCCAGTGTAAACAAGTTCTCTCTACAGTCATTTCTATTCTTTTATGTTTAAGTTAACGATAGTTTTATATACATAGTGACAGTTTTATATACAAGTTTCTGTGTTGTAGATGTTTATCTCTATGTAAAATCTTAATTTTAAGTAATATATTGTTATATTTTTATATGTACTTTTAACTGTTTTGATGATACTTATAATTAATGGTTTTAAAATAGTGTTAAGGTATTGTTCAAATGAATGAAATTTAATTCAAATAAGTTGACGTATGTAAGCTATTTTGCTGTAACATGAAATTGAAATAAATAAATAAAAATAAATAAATAAATTATAAATATTTAGATTTTAATGATTAATTCACAGTTTGTTGTTGTTGTCCCTATTAAGTTCCTTTGTTTCTATTTTTTCATGTCAAATAAAGATTCTAACAAGTTAAAGTAAATTAATTAAATTAAACAAATTAATTAAAGTTATTTTTTCATTAAAAAAGGGGCTCCTTTAATTTGACCCACAGAAAAAACACATGTAATGCAATAGAAAAATATTTTTAATTTAATAAAGAAAGAGACCTGGTAATAGTATTGGATGAAGTGTCACTTTTCCGAAAGTTTTGCTACAGTTTAATCCACTTTGCAGATTTTTAAGCTGTAGGTTTCACTCTCGCAACGAGCCGAAAGACATCATAATCCTAAATATGTTTGGTCCACTTAGTACCATTTCAATATTCATATCAGGCGTATCTGAAGAAATGTTATTTGCATACCATGTCCAAAAATCAGTAAAATCGGTCAATAAATAAAAAAGTTATTTAACATTGAAAAAGGGGCTACTTTAATTTGGCCCAAAGTATATATAATCTTCTATTGTGAGTACATATTTCGATTTTCATTTCCGTTACATCCCCTTTATCATTCCAAATGTAATATTCCGTATATAATTTCATTTTTAGTTTAGCAATGCCTTATTTATTTCATAATAATTATGGGCAAGTGATCATTGGTACGAAATTCTTGACAATACTCACTTTTTTGGACTGGATTACAATTGTAACAAAGTCCTATTTTTTGTACAACTTTGTGTACATCTTATGGCAGCGTTTTTAATTGTTATATTTTTGCTATGATATAAATAATAACAATCTTAAGTACTACAGCACCGAAAGGTTTATTCCAGTCCAGAAAATTCGGTGCCTACAAGAATCTTTCAAAATTAATATCTAATAACAATAATTATTATTATTTATTATCATTGTTATTTTATAATAAAACTTGGTGTTGGTGTGGTATCGTTAAATAATACAAACATCCTAATTCACCATTGCCCTACTTTTGCTTGCGCACAACTCACGCTCAGTATGTTCTTATTCAACTGCAAGGTGTCTCAAATGGAATAACTACAAGATAGCGAACCACTTTTAAAGGATTTTTTTCAAAAGTTGCATTTCAAATCCTAAATTTGTATTGTTTTCTAAATCGTTTCAACGGCCTCTGAGTCAACGTTACAAACTTGCTATAAAATATTTTAGGGAACATACAGCGTTGGAAATACAGCTGTGTAACTTGAGAATTAAAAATGGGAGATGTGAAAATTTAATTATAATTCAAGCGTCATTAGACATCACTCGACCAGACTATATTTTTTGAGGAGATAACACTTAACATTCACCAAAAAAATTAATTTTAGTATACAATTTCTGAGCGTGTGTTATACGCAAGACGTCAATGCGCGCATATGTATATTGTTTATGCCTTTATGCTGTGGGTGCAGGCGTTTCGGCACCAAGTGCGCAGGTTGCGAACTCGGCATTCCACCGACGCAGGTGGTGCGCAGGGCCCAGGACAACGTCTACCACCTGCAGTGCTTCGCGTGCGTGATGTGCGCGAGGCAGCTGAACACCGGCGACGAGTTCTACCTTATGGAGGACAGGAAGCTGGTGTGCAAGCCGGACTACGAAACGGCCAAATCAAAAGGTAAATAAATTTGATGTCTCAGAAATAATTTAATTAGTTAACGTGGTTGCCACCCTGAAGTTTCAGCTCGAGATAGCTCTGTTAGAACTAAAATACACTTTTCTAAGTTTTTAAAATGCTAAAAATCGGCATGTCGAAAACGAGCGGAATTTTGATTAAAACTTCAGTTAATCAGAATTAAGATTGTTTGAAAAAATCACAGAGAACTTGCTTTGCTTTGCTCCGCTCAATTTAACAATTTAAATAATGACAAAAACAGTATAGTAGTGGTAGAGAACTATCGATGGTGCTATCGATAACCATAATTCGAACTATTAAAAATAATCGATAGCATTTTATGACTATCGAGAGGTTATGAGAGTGTGGAAATGTAAAAATAGATCTGTCTTTTTTTGCTTTTAAATATCACAATATAGTTTCGTTCCTTATATTGCCTTGTACGTCAAAAAAATAGAATGCATATTGCCACGCTTTTTTTTTCTAATTAGCGTAAACCTTCACTTAGAAGAGACCGAGGGTGAATAATATCAAATAAGAAAAATTTAAAATTTAGTGAATTTGCAAGTACAGATGCGTAAGCTAGAACGAGTCGTCTTCAAAGCGTGCAAATAGGCCCTAGCTCTAATGCCGGAGAGTGAGAGTGAGTTAGATTTATAAGGCGCCACGGGCTTGTAGACGGCACAAGCAAAAAAATACCCCAAAGCTGAAATATGGCACTCGTTTTAGCCTAAGCTTCGCAACTACCAAGAGAAAATTACTTAAATAAATTCGAAATTAATTTGATTAAGTTGATTTGAATTTAATCAACCCGAACAAATAAAAAATAAAACAACAACTGTGAATTAATTTAATAATTAGAGAATTAATTTAATAAGAAAAGACAAGTAAGTAGGCCAGTATTAAAAATTAAAAAGTGAGACGCAAAAAAAAACTAATGATTAACGACAATCAAGATTAAACTGTAGTATCTATAGCAAGTCAATGAAGCCGAAACATTTCAAACATAGAACGCAAATGAATTAAATCAAAGTACCCACCTTCTTTAATCGTCCTGATTTCGTCGCATCCAGGTAATCCAGGAATAATTAAATAACACCGGCAAATTCAGTAAATAGAAAGTTGGTTTATTACTCAATGCAGAACACAGAACAATAAGATGACGCTTTTCCCGATATTCTATGTTGCTATGCTAAATATTACGACTAGAATTGTCTACTGTTCTAATAGTCAGAAATTTTACTCAGTTACTTGAGGCATAAAGGTAAATAAAAGAAAGTAAAAAACAATTATTAATTGAATCATCTCGCTCAATTAAAAGCCGATATCATTATGTATCATGGATAGACAAAAACTCCCAATAATAATTAGGTTTCTTGATTCACTCGAACGTGATCACCTTGTGGTTGCTAACGAGATTCAAAGAGAAATATTACGCGATATAACCGGTGTTAGAAACAAACTGGACTAATTAAAAATATAAATTCTTACTTTAGAAAATCACAGTTCAAGTAACACAAATAAAAGACCTTATTCGATTATTATTTAGGCGCGCAAACCATGGTCTGACGTCACAGTACAGCTCTAGAAACTAATTGTGTTTATAATTAAAACTAGGTACGCCAATAATAAATGATACCTTGGGCAGTCGACTAAAATTAAATCAGCAGATTGGGCGCTGTCTTCGTTAATCAATTATTAACCGGACTCTATCTGACCATAAAGGCACTCTTCTTAGAGACTAGAAAACTAGACCAGGAACTAGGCAACACAACGCCAAATCTACTGAAAGGAAGCGAGAGTTCCGTAATAAAGGTACCTGAACAAATCGATATTCGGAAAAATATTTCGCGTTACTCGTCGCAAATTTCATGAAATTATACCCGATTATTTTAATAAACTACAAGCCTGTTTCGGACAGTTAAAAATGCTAAAAGTATCGACTGACAAGAAGAATTTTAAGTTTTGACTTATTAATTAGAGCAAAGAAAATTATCTTAATTAGCAAAAAACTAATTTAATTAAAGCTTAATTCTTGAGCAAAGAAAATTAGGGTTTGGCGTATTTTCGTCAAGGAGATAAATTTAAGTTAAATCTCGAGTTTAGTAACCAGAGTGATGAATAATACGGTTAGACATTAATAGTTAAAAATATAAAGGAGAGAAAAGGGTAGAAACAAACACTAATAATAAAGATAAGATAG
>MU182434.1:273902-306197 GCA_016904865.1 Pissodes strobi | reverse complement strand
AATAATTCTCTTACCTTTCCGAATAATCACTTATTCAATTGTGAAATCTGCACTGATGTTTAATCTATCTTTAAACTGCATCCAAAGAATTAATGTGTCATTTTACCCACCTGGGTTAGAAAAATACACTTTTGTCATATTTAGAGATACTCGGATTGTTTTATTAAAAATTGTTTTAACACAGCTAAAGAGAAATAACTTAATGTTTTAGTATATACATTGGGTCATTAGCTTTTTAAATGCATATAATGCCACCTTTGAATTAGCTTATGTCAGAATTTCTTTATTATATTTTACATTTGCTGACAAAAGAACTGCAAAGTCGACGCAGCCAGTCTTGCTTTCATTCTTCTCAGATTGGTGACACGGTATTATATATGTTAGTTTTAGCCCCTTACTTCTCTTGAAGTCACCCTTCTGGTTGCTAAGATTTTGAGGCGAGTACTGGACATCCAGCCAGTATGAGTATGGTATAGGTATTTATTTCTTTTTTTAAATGCGGAGGTGCTTTTATGAACATGTCACCTTTCTAACGGAAAATAGAATTGTGGAAAGATCAGGTTCAATATGCTTCTGATTAACCTTTAGAGCAGTTTTGCAGCCGTCAACTATCAGAACTGATATGCACTCATCCTGCCGAGTTGCAGTTTATTTATTACATGTCAATTTAGTATGAAAACATATAACATGTAGAGGTCAAATAAAGTCAGTTATTTTACCTTTAATCCTACATCTATTATGCTAGTCCGTCAAGCCAACTATAATAATACTTACTCGTTTTGATACCTGCATGGTTATCGTATGACCCTAGTCTTTTATCTAGCTGTTCCAGGGAAAATTGAGAGCTCTGTAGTCGTATACGTAACCTGTGTTCCTCGGGCTGTTTGATGGGAGCGATCGGGCTTTATAAACATTTTCACTGGCTTAGCACATATCTAATCAATCAATAAATCGTACTGTATTCTGGCCATCGTTCGAGGGAAACGTTCAAAGTTATAAACATTTATAGCAGGAGTCTATTTTGACAGGCGGCTCAACTTTGGCAGGCACATCGCCCACATTCAAAGTAAAAATCGTACGATTTTCGAAAGTGGGCTTGTCAGAAGCGGTTCCTATCTAAGCCCTAAAAATAAACTCACGATATATAGATCCATCATTAGGCCAATCCTGCGTTATGGGGCGCCAGTTTGGTGCTCTGTCGTGGATTATAAGCTCAAAAAACTGCAAATAATGGAAAACAAATTCCTGAGGGCAGCCTTTTCGGCGGGGCCGTATGCTAGAATCAGGGACTTGCATGAAATGGCACAAATCGAATATGTCAACGAATACATAGACAAAATAGCATGCAAGTTCTTTGGCTATAGCATACGTGGCTCGCCGAAAACCAATATTGCGGACCTGAGATATAATAGGCAGAATGGGCCGAAGCACGGCCCCATACACAGAAGAACTACAATCTTTTACTTAGAGCCTAGACCGTCATAGTGTTGGGTCTATTTCTGCTCCTCATCCCGAAAAATCCCATCAAATCATCCCCTTCCTCATAGTTCAGTGTAGTGATAACGTTCACTCAAGTAACAGCGAAAGTTCTGTTCTCATCTTCGCGCCAAAAGGTCCCACCCTTTTAGGCAATTTTTCCATTTGTATGCACAAGCATTAGAGAATATTTAGTGTACCTCTGTTATTTTTGTCCACGTACACGGACAAAGACCACGGACCACGTTTAGGAGTTTTTAACGCAATTCTTTAAGGCCAGAAACGATGTAGCGTCTCGGCTTACCTGTTGCTATGAAGAAGAAGAAGGAAAAAATGGCGCCGGCTGTGGAAAATTTGTAGGTTGAGCTTGACAAATTATTCCTGTACGAAAGACGAAGGTTCAAACCAAAGGCTTGGTCAGATCCCTGTCCTAGCAAGTTTAAATCGAGAACAGGTATTCTGTGAGAAAGAAAGGTGCTAGATTGAAAACCTAAAAGTCCATTTGAAGACAAACGTTTCATTTTAAAATTGAATAATCAATACTTTTGTAGTTATTTATAAATAAGTAACCTGTGTATATTTAGTGTCTATGTGTGAATGAACGAATGCTTAAAATTAGTCTAAGAATTGTATCTGAATATTTCTATTTTTCGTATCAAATGCAAGTGCATAATTATCTTATTAACCCAAACTAACCTACTTACTGATTTTCAATTCACAACGTATGTTTAAAACCCTCACCACCCTATCTTAATACAGTCCACTTAATTTGCTTGTGGTCAATTAGACAGTTAATTAATTAGCCACCTACACCTTTATGGCTTAAAGAAATTAATAAAATTAATTTGTTTGTATCGACCAATCTCTTTGTAATTATAGAAAACAAATGTGATGATGATGATTTATAGCAGTGCATTTCAAAACATTCAATAAGTATCTTGCCTTTCCGAATAATCACCTTTTCGGTGATAATATACATTAAAACAGTCTCATGAATGTCAGAAATAATGATTTCGGAGTTTCTTGGTTATTTTCCTGAATTTGTTTCAATATTTAATAAGAAAAGTTAAAACTTCAGTCAATGTTATTTCTGATATCATAACCTTTAGACGTCAGATGAGACAGCCAATAATCACTTGACAATAATTCTTGGTTGCCTATTGAGGGATACTCATTAGCGGCTAGTTACCAAGATGCATTCCGTTCACAATTGGTCGAAACAATTGGGCGGGGCTTGGAATACGTCAGTTGACATCGCGATGATTGACTTGCATCTTACTGCTGCTCCCCGATCGGATTTAAGTACAAATACTACCTGTAAATAATTGTTTGTGTGAATCGTTGTTGGAAGGAAAAGATATTAGATTGGATTGTTGTACTGCTTCTTTTTAATTTTTTTTCCTGATTTTGCACTTGCCTTGGGTTAGTTTTGGTTAGGTCCTGTTTGTTGAGCCCCCGCAGCGAGCGGAGGGCCATGTGTGAAGTGAAATATTTTAAGAGCCGTATTATAGTGGATATACAGTAGCTTGCACGTGTTTTCGCGAATATATTCCATTGCCCACCATTCAAAACATATTACCACAAAGAATCCCCCTTCTTCTTGTGCATATTACAACCATAATAACGTCCAATTATTTCGACCAATAATAAACGGAATGCATCTTGGGAGCTATCCTCTCCTGGATACTCTTGGAATGCTGCCAAGTGTACATGTTTCTCTAGCGATCCTCGTGCGATTTTGCTGCGTTTCCGGATCAAACCGACATGAAACAACATAATTTATTGATATGCTACCATCAGTTTGATGTTAAACGACTGTCTTTCGTTTTCGCTTCATGTACGCATGCAATATGTTTTAGTGGTTGCGTTGTGTTCCCTAAATTTGTCAACACCGCCCGGGTTGCATTGCAGCTGGTTCCAACAGAGATGCAAGCAAGTGGTTTCTATTTGTTTGGTCATTGTAGATAATGGTTATATCGTCGGGTTTATCTGTCCTGCCAGCAATACATAATATTGTGAACTAATTAAAATCATTAATTAAATATCACCCTGTCGCAAGTTTGAACTTGAACTTGAAAAATGTTATATAAATATTCACTGTTAATTATAAACAATTTGAGCGGTCGACGGGAGCGACTTTAATCCTTAATGATGCAGCCATGTGAACGTATGCACAGGTATACGGCATTCGGGGGCTACTAAAAGTATAAGAGAGAGTCCAATTTATGAAGTATTAGAACTTCTAGTAAAGGGATAGTTTTTGGGGAGTTTTAAAAAGTAGTGAAAGTGCCTTAGCAATTTGTGATAAACTTAAAAGACTTACCTTATAAATATCAGAACAAATACCTAAATAAAAGACAACCCGCTCACATAAACTTTATTAATAAAATAGTGACGTCTCTATGCCAAATAAATTTTAAAAGAAGCCACCCTCGCTTGCCAAGTGTTTTGATTGGAGCGTCGTGACACTCATAATTCATCTCCGTCACATCCAAAATAGTGACGCCAAGCAATTTAGTGTTAATTGGGCCTAATGCCGCCATCTTAATGAATGAATCTACGTCACAACAACAGTAATAACTTAAATTAAACATCAAAATCAAGTAAATCATTTAGTAATTAAACATTTAATAAACGCAGGCTAGGTCAGTTTAGCTATTGCATAAAATCTAAGCACATATTGATTCGAACACGCGCCGAGGTACGGCCAAGTGCTGCCATCTAGAGGTGGTCGGCGTCACCAAAGACAGAGTACAGACACGTGCTGCATCCACGGACGCTTGCCGAAGTACGGGCGGTCGACGTCACAAGCGCCATCTAGGGGTGTATATTCATACCTGGAATAAATAAAGAAAAAATTAACTACGTTGTGGGAATGCTAATTTTTGGCGAAAGTGGAAGTCAATACCGAAGACACAAATATAGTTAAGTATATGGAGCAATACAACAGATTTGTATAGGAGAAACTAAATGAAACCATGGAGCGAGCAGGAGAAACAAGTGAAGAGGACGAAGAGAGGAAAAATATAATTATATGGAACAAGTACTCAAGTAAAAGAAGAATTTAAGCAACTAAGAAAACAAAACACAAAAACTAGGAGAGACCCGAAGCCTCAAAATGTAAATAGTGTAAATATAAAACCCAAGTGCTCATAGAAATTGATATATACAAGGCACTTAGGAGGTTAAAATATAAATAAGGAAAATATATAGTGAAACATAGCATAATATAAGCCAGAGTGTAAATAAGACAAGTATATAGATAAACACACTTAGGAAGTTAATAAACTACATAGAAAAATAAACATAGTATAGAACCTAGGATTTATGAAAAAAAAAAATGAAGCTAGAATATTAGCGAGTAAATTAGTAAACTATGTACGCAAAATAAATAGGTGAAGCAAATGTGAAGATATATATAGTAAAGCACAAGTAAATGTGAGTTGCCATTAGAATTGTGTATTGAAAGTATATACAGGAGGAATATATGTGCATACGAGGAAGTATTATAAAATAAAGTGTTCTCCGGCCTAAATAAGATTGCAACGATGGACGGTCTAAAAGATAACATCACAGCAAAAAATTTAGGCATGGAAAAGTTGAGCATATAGGGACTGAAGTAGCTACGCTGACGTTCAAGGAAGCCGAGCAATTATTTTGGTACCAGAGATGCTCAAGGGCAAAGTACCCAGGTGAAATGTTATATAAGCAAGAAATGTTTATGTAAAGCATGAAGAATATAGAAGAAGCATACATAAGTTGTTTATGTAAGGTGAGAAGAAATATAGAAGAAATTGTTTTTGAGATAAGAAGAAGCGTGCATAGTGAAGAAATATATAAGCAAAAGTTGTTTATATAATGTGTGTTTAAAATAGAGCATATGTGGATATATAAATAACAATATAATGACCTATATTGTTTACATAAAGCTAGTCACCTAAAAAAGCATAGATAGATAGAATAGCATAAGGTACATAGAATACCTAATACATAGCAAAACTAGATATGGAAAGTAAATATAAGAAACATAGAATAAAATAAATATATGGGAAAATGTATATGTAAGCGATACCAAGAAGTGTATAGCAAAGCAGTAAGAAATTGTAAATACTGTATATATATATACCTTACCTTGAGAACATGCCGCATGGGTCACAATCCAGGACCAGTCAGGAGCCATTGGAAAACACCAATCGAGTCCATACAGAACCGGCGCGGTGTTCGGATTTTATTCTAAAAGGAAATAAAGTATAAGAAATTATAATATAGGAATGAAATACCTGCAGCAGTAGACAACGAATTAGGTAATTTAAAAAATAATTCAATAATAACAAACCTTAGATCAAATCTTGCCAAGTATCTAATATTGCCAAAAATCATATTCACCAGACTTATATTTGATTGTATTCTTTAGCCCATCCAATGCCAACACACGAAGAAGCAAATCAAGTCGACGCCATTTTACCACGTCTTTCAAGGAACAAAGAACCGAGTCTACGAGACTACGAACTACGGAAGACACCATTGTAAAGAAGACCACTACGAGCACCATCTACCAGGCTTTGTGTAAACCAAGCAGTCCGCAACAGAAGGAATCTGCGAAAATGACATATGCAGTCGCCATCTGTGACCCACGGAAGCGTAACGTATTATTTCCTATTAATTAACATAGCATTGTTAATAATAACTCATCGAAGTGGCACAAGAATGCTTTGCAAGGCGATAACTTGAGAAAATAATAAGATTCATAAAGACATATTATATGTTGCAAATATATTTTATTGCTTTAAACAAAACTGGCATGTTGAATTAAGTCAGCAAGTAAAATAAATTGAGTCATTTGATATACCAATGTCAGCAAGTTTGGGATAGGTCAAGAAATATAACTAAGTCAATAAACTGTTATAATGCTGTTAGCAAATATTTTATACATAGACGAGAAAGTCTATATATTATATAGTTTTGATAAATTTGTAAATAATGGATTTAAAAATAAGAAGTAAAGAACAATGGTTAAATAGAATATAGACAGAACCGGCTTCTAAATTTTTTAACATGACGTAATATTATTAATATAGGATAGGTAATTTATGTTAAGACAGAGCCGCAATAAGTTAATTTTTAATGCCAAGGATAAAATTCATTATCTTTATATATAAGCCCCATTTAACCAACTATTCCCAAAACTAACTGATATAAAGACAATGAATTAAGATCACTTCTGTTGGACGCATCTTAATAGAGGAGATATCATATGAAAGGCAATTTATTGTCCATAGACATAAAAACCTGGTTTTAAAAAACGGCATTATAAGCCAGTATAAAAAGATGTTCTCAAAACGGATAGGTTTGCACTAGATATAAGGTAGAATAGATCAATAAGCTTAAAGAAATCAAATCGAGAGAATTTTTATCATATATAATTAGTAATAAGTTAAAAACAGAACCGTATTTAAATAATACGTTTGTCACGTAGTTGCTTTATTAACACAATGAATATTAAGACGTAAAACGTTATTGGCCATAAAAGCAAATAAACTTTGAAATAATACATCTCTAGTAAACAGCCGGGTTTATGAAATTATGATTTTGTTAATAAGACAACAAAAAACGTCACAAATAAAAAAACATAGGATAATGTTATAACATTGTTAGTACAACTTGTAAAACTATTTTTCTTTTGTTACATGTACCTATAACTAGCACACAGAGCGAGGCAGACCATACAAGAACTTACTACATGAAATGGAAATGGGTGGATCTAAGCCAGAACAAGTCTGACGAAATATATATTAAATTATAATAAAATTAGGTGCAATACAGTATGTCTTCTCGAATTGAGGTCGGTTTTCTCTCGTTTAAAGCCAATAAGTCAGTTTAAAACGTTGGGGACCAACGTTATCAAGGAGGGGGAATGTGTGAACTAATTAAAATCATTAATTAAATATCACCCTGTCGCAAGTTTGAACTTGAACTTGAAAAATGTTATATAAACATTCACTGTTTTAATTTAAGCGGTCGACGGGAGCGACTTTAATCCTTAATGATGCAGCCATCAGCATGTTGTAACATATAAATACGCAGGCAAACGCCGAGTTAATCAGACTTTCGGGTCTCTCAAACCGCTCAATTAGTCGCTGGGCAGTACACAGGTACGTCCACTTCTAGTTGTTCTATCCCACAACCCCCATAACTGAGAACACTTATGCACAGGTATAAGGTTGTCAGGTCCTTACCTAAACTGGGTGAACGTATGCACAGGTATACGGCATTCGGGGGCTACTAAAAGTATAAGAGAGAGTCGAATTTATGAAGTATTAGAACTTCTAGTAAAGGGATAGTTTTTGGGGAGTTTTAAAAAGTAGTGAAAGTGCCTTAGCAATTTGTGATAAACTTAAAATACTTACCTTATAAATATCAGAACAAATACCTAAATAAAAGACAACCCGCTCACATAAACTTTATTAATAAAATAGTAACGTCGCTTGCTAGACAAACTTTGAACTAAGCCTCCCTCGCGAAGACATGCATTTCATATTAATTGGGTATAGTGTAAACTCTTAATTCATCTATAATCTTAAACACGCCTTTATTAGTATACAATCTAACCGTTGTTAAGTTTGTTTGTAAATAAACTTGTTATTGTTTTTATCGATGTGTCTCCTTTATTATCTCTTCTCAACTTGAGGTAGTGCGTTCCTAAATCTGAGTTACTCTCCTACACGCTAAGTAAGGCGTGTCGTCACAGATAAAAAATACAAGTCGTGACAATATCATACAGCCTTAAGTACGCTTTATTGCATAATGAAAATGTTATTAAATTTGGTGGCAACCATCTTATTGTATTTTACGTCTGTCGTAGGACAATGTAAAGCTGGCCTATTGATTGAATTTTTTCTGACCCTTAAGCATTGAACCTTGGCTTTCGAGGTGGACGATCTTGACTTGACCTCATTCTTTTTCTTGATAAACCCTCCAAAAAGGAGGTAGTGCGTAAGCCTGATAAAAAGTTTAAAAAATTTCTAATTCGCCCTTACGGGAATAGTCTTATTTCGGGCTAGAGTAGTTGGCATAGTTACCAGTTTGGTGTAGTTGACTGGATTTGTTGGATTTTGGTCTGAAGTCAATATTTATTTTGGTAACTGGCCACGTGCGGAGAATTCCGGAACAAAATACGCCGTGTCCTTCCCCAAGGGGGCCTGTAGGAGAGAGTCTTGCTCCCATTCGTCATCACCATAAAAAAATCAGCAATGTTGGAGGGTCTCATTATTATTTTTAAATACTTTTTGTGTGAGGAGTGTTCTAAAAGGGGAAGCTGTCTAAAATTGCAGTAGGACATTGCTTATGACTTAGAGCTTGTTCTCTTTTAGGATTTTTATTTGGAGCGAGTTAAGTAGCTGACCAAGTAGCTACCTGTCAGTCCGGCTGATTGTGTTTTTTTTGGTACCGACTGTAGCCACAGAGGTAGGAGCACTACCTCAAATGCCACTGAGAGTTTATAGGTCTCAATGCGCCTAGCAGCAGCCTATGTTCAGAAGATCGGAGGTGATATCGGCGAAGTCTAAATAAGATAAGTGTGTAGATTAACATAAGTTTATTGGCGTGTTATTAGTATTTACCAACGTCGTATTAGATTGCGTGTTTTATTTCTTCCTGCGTTGTATTGATATAGATATTTGGAACTGGTTAGGTGTAAGCATAGCTTACCAATGCTAATCTGAATAAATGCTATATTTGCTAGTGTGGATCGATTAATGTTCATATGTAACAGGCTACGATTTCATATTATACAAAAACCTGGTTTCTGACGGAATGGCGAAGGATCAAATTAAAAATTTACGAGGTCAACTAGAGTCGACTAAAATTGATCTATTTCTGGATGGAAAAGAATCAAACATCATATTATTTATTAAAGTAGACTACAAAAATTAGATAATCACCACAATAGGACTAGTATTGGAAAAGCATGGAACCCAATCCATTAAACTAGGTATTCTAAAGCAAATAGTTCATATTTATGTCTTGATATATCAAATGCACATGCTTTCTTTTGAACGAATTAACTTTACACACACGATATATTGTTGCAGCTGGAACCACAAAGCTTCGTTGTATATTGATATTTTCCCCTGGGTTTTGTCCTATTATGCTGTCTTTCTAAATGGAGAAAGAAACCCTTCTTCTAATCGTTTGGCTTGTTTTCATTATTTCAGTTCGATAATACACCTTGATCGCCATCCACTGTTTTCGGCCTTGTTAATTATGGTTTTTAATTGCTGATTCGAGCTATTTTGGAATCAAGAATATATATTCGCCTTTCTTGGAGGGTTGTGTCTAAAATAAAACAACAGTGATAGATTGTTTACAGATTAGCCGAGTAATTGGAGTTTGGACATGCCGAGTTATATTTTAAGGTTATTTAGGGATATCTAACACTGTAATTATAACTTACTTTTTGTATACTTGATGGTCATTCTGTGGTAATTTTCTCGTTGATTTATACTTGATAATATATTGTTTTGCTTAGGTGATTGCGGAATATTTTCATTTTGGGAATGAAACATTGACGTTTGTTAGAAGTATGTCATGTCACTCCGGTTTTAAACCATAGACTACACGACCGGTGGAAATCGCATCGGATCACTCCGTCGATATCGACTCGAGAACCACTCTAATTCGCGTTGCATTTATTGTAGGATTTAGCTATCATACGCTTGAATTTGCTGATTATATTGGATGGTATCAACGTTTAGCCCTCTACGCTTGCATATTGACGCAGTATTACACGGACTCTCCATTATTAAAGTTCGATAATATTTCAGCTCGGAGTAGATTCTACCCACGCAAGGGAAATTGTTCTATGTTTCATATAGTCTATGGGGATAATTTTGGCGGTATAAGTGACAGCTTTCTGGACAAGCGCGTGGCCTTCACTATCGACACGGTTGCCAAGTTAATGCCTTATTTGGCATAATGCTATTAGTGGTCCGTGTTGATTGTAATTTTAGACTGCCGCATAACGCGTGGGTTATATATTCCCACCAAGCATATAAAAGTAGATTCTAACTGATTTAAATCATTTCGATAATGAGTCGCTTTAGCGCTTGTTTTGGCGAATCCGGTAGTATGACATCATAACTTTCTAGTACTTTGTCACAAATAGGGACGCTTCTGGCAACATAGTATGTTGAGCCGGCGCGATGTTAATTCTGCTAGCCTCGTCATTTTCGGAGCAAGCCAATTTAGTCTTTATGTGATCTTGAAGGAACCAGTAGGTTTCAGTGCCGAGCTCTCGAAATTGGGAATTTTCGTTGAGATACTGATATTTAGTGTGAAATATACAGTGCCCTAGTTAGGGGATTATTCAACGAAGCCCTTGAGCAGGATTGTGGTCGTCGATGGTTTCTCGTCAGATGGATGATTGTAGATGAAGGAAGATTTGTAGTTTCGACCACCTGCACCCACGTTTGGGGATTTGACTTTCGAGAGCTGCCACACACTTGAACCCCGTTTAAAATCTAAAGGTATGTTGTTTGAGTAAATTTGATACAGATATTGTTTTGATCTGTTATTTGTTGAGGTTCCGTACCTGTTTCCTTCATATTTTGGTTTGATCACAGTTCTAATTTGCCCTATTTGTTTCAGGGGTTTTTCTTTTTCTGTTCCTGTTCCTGTTTTCTTTTTTTTCCGGATTTTTGGAATTTCATTTTTGGATTATTGGTTTTTATGGGCCTTCCATTGTCCTCTTACGATCCGGTTTCTTACCTGAGTTTCCAGACTGCATATTGAGACTCCTCCGACAACACGTGGTTTCGGAGTAACCATCAATTGACTGCGTGTCTCGCTGTCTGATTCAAGCCTCAACGCATACGGAGTGTGTCTTCTCAACCTGGACGCTCCAGTGATTCGACGAACACCTAGACCCTGGATGAAGTCACTGTTGGCTTGATAACGTATCAGATAAGTCTTAATTTAGGATATTATCTAGAGTATTTTGGTACTTTTATTTTATTTCATTTTATTATTGTGTTTTATTTGATTGGTGATTTAGGGCGACTTAAATTAAAGTTTCGGATGAGTTTGCTTAATGAAAGTATTAATGGTTTGACTTGATTTAAAAGATAGCTACCTTCAAGTTATTTGGGAGTAACGAATTATTCTCAATAGTTAGCATATGTATACTGGATTATCCAGCTAATCCGGATAGTTTTGGCGTGTTATTAATTCATTTCAGCGTAGTCTTGATCGCGTGTTTTACTTATTTTCAGCGTCGTATAATATAAATATTTTTGGAACTGTTCGCATATAAGCATAGCGTATCGACGCGTAATCATATAGGTTTACCTCTGGTACGGATACTATTTAATAGGTGAATAGTTTACTTACATGAATCTAGTACATTTGAAATAGCACGTTAACTTCTTGCTTTTTGATTAGAGTTATTTAGAGTGTCGAAGTAGAAGAAGTTATCATATTTTTGTACCGTATAGGTTTTAGCACCAATCAAGGGCATGTAAACGACACGTGATCACGTATTCGTATTTATAGGGCGCCGTAGTTATAACATAAAGTACTATTTAACATTAAACCGTTACTTTTAATATTCCATCTTTAGCAAACATTATTATATTAATTGTCATAGCTACATATACAAGAAATTCTTCTTGTAGCAATTATTTTTCTTATTTAATTCAAAAGTATAGTCACCAATACGGAATATACACTTGTTATTTTTGTTTAATTGGGGTGATATTTCTTTTTGTTTCCCCTTCCAAGTTTTTCAATAGGTTACAGCGGGGAGGAGAGCAATTCGTGGTTATTGGTCGAATCTCACTGAAGATACAGCATCAGGGCATGGCGATAAGTTAACCGCGTGGCGCTCAGGCATTATAACTCACCACGACCCTTCTCCACTGTCTAAAAGCTGGGGGCCGCCATTGTTCCTGCACTAAAGGCTGTACCACCGATTGTAAACTTGGAGATTTTTGTGAAGTTGGAGATTATTGTAAACTTGTATATTTATGTAAATTAGGTTTGTATTTGTTTGGGAACTGAGCGTTACACATAGTTTTTTTACATTATATTTCCCTATTCTTACAATTTAACATATATCGTGGTAAATAATAAACATTGTCGTTCTGACTGATGAACTATCTGATTATAATAATTTTACGTAATGGTACTTCATAACTGATTCGTTAAGGTTTATTTATGTACAACTGCGACACATATACCATGGTAGACGCGCACAAAGTTTAGTAGTAATAGTATTATCCTGATGGCTTTTATTGCTAGTATGATGAAACGATAGATATCTTATGCATATTGCGTTTATTATTAATTTGTTGAAATTGCAGTCTGTATGTATACACAACTGATCTAGTTCTATATTTGTGAGCATATAGGTTATTATTTATTTTCAATTAAGCTCTTTTACATGTTTTTTTATGTATATCATCTTGTTTATTGAGAGAAACACGATAACACTTGAACGTCAAGCCTAACGAACACCCAATAAACTTAAACTTGCACGAACATACCGACTTTTATTTGCTCTGAAATACCTCAACCAAACGTGTAGTTAATAGTCATTTGATTATGAATCGCCCTTAAGGATTTTCAAGACCGGGGATCGTCTAGTTTGCGTCTGCGGATTTAGTTATTTCAAACTGGTGGCGCCCTGGTCAAGAGTAAATTGACCCACTCTCACGCCGACGAGCAGTGGAGCACATGTTGTGCTAGCCGCATCCTTAAGGGTAGGTAACATTTTGTTTATTTTATACTGCTAACTCATTTAAGAGGGTTTTACTCGCAACATATTGATAGACTTTCTGCCTTCGTATGAATATGTACTTCATATAGCATATAGTCAACTGCATTTGTACTGAAAATATACAATCCACAACTTTTACATCCTCTTGTAACAATCTCGAGGCAAATGGCGTTGTCATACGCACTCAGAAACAAAGAAGCAAGATTTGCTTTGTTCATTGATTTATTTGTTTGTTATTTGCATTTTAATACTTCCTTCTTCCACTATTCCTTTACATATCTTGCATATTAATATGAAATTTGTGTCGGTCCAGAAATCATATAATCGGTAGCCAGATTTCACATTGTTTAATACAAGGGTAGAAAACATTTGCGATTGATTCATAAAATGTGGAACTCACCCTCCACCCACTGTCCGATCGACCTATAGCCCAGTTTTCAGGAATTGAATTAGCAATATCTTTTGGAATGCATTGTATTGGTGAAAGAGACTCTACACTAGCTGAAAAGTTGCATAAAACCGTAATGCCTTCTCTTTTTGACCCACCTGTTATTTCATAAAATGTTCGAAAGTTCTTTGGTCTCAAAACTCTCTCGGATTAAGCGCACGATTGAAATCCACTCTCGTCAGAGTTAAATATGCGACTTGGATCTTCTAAAATGTCTTCACACTCTTCCTCCTTTAAACAGTTTTTCAATTCGTTAAGCCACTCCCTAATATTTCTTTCAGAAGAGATGCCAGCGCGTTGGATATGATTTCCTCATTTCTGGGGGTAATGTTTGGGAGACGCTTATGAGAGAGTTGAAACCATATTTTTCCAGATTTATCATCTGTAAAGAGATTTTCACGTCTAAGTAAAAGCTATTAACTGTTTTAGTATGTATTTTAACTTTAGGTTGGATATTTTGTGATTTTTAATTTTATATGACATTTTGCTTTTCTGAAGAACAATGATTATTATTATTATTATTATTATTATTATTTATGAATGCTTCCAAAATCAGCAACAATTATTGCCGATTAGTTGACCTTTGTAAGTTTTCATCAATATGTCTTAACGTACGGAATCCGGGTTTTAAATTCGTTTTCATCCCCCATAATAAAATGCTTACATCTTTCTCTGAACGCCCTTTGTCCCCGGGGACCTTCAACAATATCTATAGTATATTTCATCATCCGTTAAAAATTCTTCGAATCGAACAAATTTTGGATAAATTTATCTACACAAGTTTCTTTCAAACGCTGAACGACAAGATATCTTCGAAAACCAAAGACATTTTTTCGAGAGAAGTAAAAGGATATCAAAAAACTAGGCTTAAGCTATAATTTGTCTACAAAGTTAAAGTTGATTCTATTGTCCACTCGATAAAGTTCTCATAGATTTTGGAGTTAACGCCAACTTGTGACGTCAGATAATCAGATAACTTCCACTCATCCATCAATGAAGTTTCACAGGATCTAGGATAACCCGAATACCCAATTTAATGATATGAGAGAGATGACAAATTCAAATTAAAAAAAATATAATTAAATCTTGTGCATGTCTGATGCTTACTTGAACAATAGAAATAAACATTCTTTATGTTATTCCGGCTACTAAGAGCTCATTAATAGTTATTTAGTCCGCGAACCTCATGAACTAAATATAAACAACGATATTCAAATAAGGAATCCCCATAGTCAAAGTAAAGAACTTGAGCACAATCTTTGAACTCTATGAAAAACGAAAACAAACACTAAGCGAACTTTTCGTCTTTGGAGAGAGCTACTAACCGTATTATTTCTCCTTTAAAATGCAGAAACTTCGTCTCAGATTAGCCGGAGTTGACATTAATAATGCAGGAAAGTTGGAAAGATTTTCCCGTCTTTGGTCGTGAAAAATAAATTTCCGTTTCGGACCATTCGTAGGAAGAAAGATTCGACAAAGGAAATATACGAGCGATGGGGGAGGCTTTTGTTTGTCTCTCGGATATATAGAAATGTTCTCCGTCATACATTCGCTTGACTCGTCTTCGACATTATTTGCCTTCACAATAGCTCGACATTTTCATTTTTAAGGTTCTTTGCTTAGGGAGGTGGTTGAATCCTAATAGTGTCACTCAAATATCTGGCTAAGAATTCCGAAATTTCGTGTAGTCGATAAAAAACTGGCAGTATGTTATATATTAAGAAAAAAACGCCAATTTGTTACACCTTAACCCCCTTTTGTAAATTGAGTATTTAATTTACCAAAAAACAACCTAATAAGAGACTTGGGGTGTATAGGTTCGGAGCGTGCTGTCATTATTTATTCCCAAAGAATGGTTCTGCATTACGGTGCAAAATAAACTATTTTAAATATTAGCAAACAATGATAAAGTTTAGAAGCAAGATAAAATTATGGTGGTATATTTTTGAGGATGTCTGTACACACTAGTTCACTATCGTGGATTTCCTCCGTGCATTCTGGAGATCGATGCCGGAGATGTCTAAATCAAATCTGTTGTGACGTCATTCTGTGTCAATTTGACAAAAGGATGTCAGTTATTTTAGTTAAACTTTTTAATAGGAAATACATGAACAGAGGGAGTATATTATGCTGGAAGCTGGTAAAGCATTAATTTTAAATTAATTGGCCAAGGGGTATATGGCCAATTTAAGCAGAACTGCTGTTCTACAACGCAGTTTTTTCCACAAGACCGAAAACAAATTTTGCATTCGACGCGCGTTTCGCTAACCAGGTCAGCATCATCAGGAGATGATTAAAACTAAACTTACAATCTACCTAACTCTAATATATATCAATTATGTGCTTCATCAAACGTAACCAAAAAAAACAATCCAGTACCTATTATTGGTTAATCGAGCGCGCCTATAGGATAAGAAGAAAATGACTAGGAGTAGGTGAAAAAGAATTCCACGTACAAAAATGGCCGATTCTAATTTAATAGGAAATTTCTGGTAAAGTCATGCGTAAATCGTAAGCTTAATTGAATTATCCTTCCCTACAATATAATGCGTGTAAATTAAAACAAAAAACAAAATTTAAAATTAAGAAAGAAAATGGAGGGTACCTTCTCAAAACATCTTTCTGTCTCACCGCAGAAATCAAGATAAAAGGCAAATCTCCTACTTGTCTTAATTCCCAGATTAAAATAGAATTTCTCAAAAAATGCATTTACGCAGATATCTCAGTTCCATTTTCTACCAAGAAGGGGTATTACGCTGACTCGAATCATGCAAATCTGTGTATTGAAAATAATTGAGATATTTAAATAAGTTTTTCTACCGCTGTGTTTGTATATAAATAATAATAATGTTAATATTAATTGTTTCAAATAACGACATAATAATTATGAATTAATATATTTAAAAGAAAAATGAATTTCAAACGAGCCTGGTGGGTACTGACAACTATTATTTGTATATTTTTTTTCTCGAAAAGTATTTTTTATTTACAAAAGTCGATCACTCGACAAGCATCTACCACAAAACTGTATTACTTTGAAAATGATGATGCCTTTTATACAGGGTAAGCTGGTTAAAATTGTTCGCAATTTCGAGTTTTGATACGACCGCCACCACTTAATATTTTATTGCAAAAAATCTAAATAATCTGGAGCATTAAAGAGGAGGGAAATGAGCAAGACATAAAAAAAATGCATCGATCCGATTGAAAATGCAGAATTAGTAATTTTATTCATTTTCAATCGGAAAAATCTACTTTAAACTTAGGTGACAGCCAACGCATAGCTATAATATTTTAAAGTCTGAATAGGTAGCTTTGCTTTTGCTACATTATGGAAAATTTGAGCACGTCTTCCAATATTTTGACTTGCCTTTTAGGTTAAAATATATAGGTGTATACATTTAATTGCCTGAAATCTCATTGAAAACGGTTTGAAGCTTGAAAAATGAGTCAGTATCGGAAAATGCGGAATTTTTTTCTTGACTAGAAGCAGTTTCTAGGTGGTAGGTACATAGGCCTACTCGCAACGTCCGGTGAAAGACCACCTCACCAGAACTGGGAAGTGCTAAGTGGTTTCTCCGAATCACGTTCCGTTTCCATGCTGGTGACTCCGGGTTCCACAGTAAAAATATATGGACATGATGGAACTTCCAGAATCAAAATATTCCGGAGGCAAACTGCCTGGCCATTCGGATCTCCGGGCGCCGGATGGCCCTGGGAGCCCTTCATTCCGCATTTCACAGACAGCGAAGATACCGAACCAATTTAGAATAGATTTCTGCAACATAAGAGGCCTAAATACAAACATAAATTCGGTACACCAACATATACAACTAAATAGACCACACTTACAGAAACACAAGTATGTTCTACAACAACAACAGTAAACTACCCCTATTCTGGTTACGACCTACACACCCGATTTGGACATAAGTTCGGAATATGCCTGTTTGTCCGAAGCGACCTTTTATGCCACCGCGAGGAAACACTCGAACTGAACAACCTTGACGTCATGTGGCTCAAGTTCACCGCTAAGGGATTAATCAAGTTTATATGCTGTCTCTATCGCCCTTCGAGCGATAGAGCCTACCAAAGCCTTTTTACAACACTGGCAACCACTTTTGACTCGATACAGGTCGATCACCCCAATTCAGAAATAATCGTTCTGATGGGAGACTTTAATGCCCACAACAGCAATAATTGGATCAAACATCACAACAAGACCGACAACGAAGGTGGAGAAGCTGAAGCATTTGACATCAGCTGTGGGCTTGCTCAACTTGTAGACGAACCAACTCGAATCTCAAAGAGGGGGCGAATTCGCCGCCTTCCTGGATCTTTTTCTAACCATCTATCCTGACCAGTACACAATAATTACAGTTGGTCCGCCATTGACCACAAACTTATTACAACGGTTTGTGAATTGCCACTTCTACAGAGGGACCACCATTGCCTCGCAAAATCTGGCATTACAATTCTGCAAACTGGGGCGATCTAAGGGAGTTCTACCTAGATTTTCCTTTGTTCGACGTCTGCTTTGACACTGATGACCCGTCAGTCTGCTGCGAAGAGATTACGAAAGTAATCTCCTCAAGAATGGAAGCATATATCCCAAAATTCCTTCAAAAGGAAAGCCCTGGTTCGAACGAAGATGCCAAAGAGCTGTAGGTACGAAACAGCAAGCCTACAAGTACTGGCAGCAAAATCAGACTGCTGAAAATTGCAGTTATTTTGTCGAAGCGAGAAACGAATGCAAACGTGTGATCGACGAAACTAAGGTCAAACACAATCAAAGGATCAGGAATAAACTTTTGCAATGCCCCAGTGGCTCCAGGAATTTTTGGTCGGTAGCAAAGGCAGTAAGTAATCACTTTACAAAAACGTCTCTCTCACCTTTGACACACGAACGGCGACTATAGCCAAGGAAAAGCAAACATGCTCGCCAAAATGTTTTCATCGCACTCTACCTTAGACGTACTCCAAGGCAAGGCTCAACATCAACACTAACTTTCTTTTTTTGTCGCTCGGTAATTCTCCATATAGTAATCTGTCTTTGATCAATGTGTTATATATGTTAAATTTTCTTTTTTCCGTGATCTCTTTGATCCAAAGGATTCCGTTCAAGCTTGCTATAGCTCGCTTGCCCTATATGGTTCTGCTTTCAATCTCTAACTCGTCCGAACCAGATTGATTAAAGGTTACTCCAAGATATTTGTAATTCTTACAGGACGATATTTGCCGGTTGTTTTCTAGATCCAATAGTGATGCCATAGCCTAAAGAAGAATAGCCGCGACACTCGGCTCGTTTAGTGGAGTACGGAATCAAATTTTCTCCCTGAAGCTCACTGAAGCGAACACACTACGCAGTTGGAACTCGATGCCAATCATACGCGCTTACCTGGGTCGGAGTGCAATACATTTTCATAGGAATTAAGATTTGTTGTTTGGGTAAATAGACTATCGTTTATTATGTGTATATATTGTTTTGTTTGTATGTTATATAAATAAGTTAATGTTTATGTGTTAAAATGGGAAAGGACGGCAGAGTTGTGCAGCTAGTTAGTTTGTTTATTTAAACTTAAAATTGATCATAAGGTATCGGAATCGGTTCAAATGACTGACATAAATTGGAACTAACTGAAACTAACCGAAAGTTAATTGAACGACTAACCAAAGCTAGCCAAAAGTAACCATAAGCACCAAAACAGGCTAAAACGTATCGTAACAGGTTATAAAAATTGAAGTAAGTTAAAACTATCCAAAACGAAACGAATTTAAGCGACTAACCAAAAACATTAAATTTGCTTATAACGTATAGGAACCGATTCAAATGACTAAAATAAATTGGAACTAACTGAAAGTAACCGAAAGTTGATTGAATGACTAACCAAAAGTAACTAATAGCACCAAAATGGGCTAAAACGATTAAAAGATTAAAAATGTTAAGGTAAATTAAAACTAACCCAAATTAACCGAATATTGGCAAGAAACAAAAGACATTAAAATTGGTTATAACGTATCGGATGACTAAAATAAATTAAAACTAACTGAAATTAACCGAAAGTTGATTGAACGAAAGTAAGTTGAAACTAATCGAATTTTGAGGGCCAACTAAAATTAACCACACATTTAAATTAATTTATAACCTATCGGAACCGGTTTAAATGACTAAAATAAATTGGAACTAAGTTAAAGTTACCGAAAGTTGACTGAATGACTAACCAAAAGCAAGTAAAAGCACCAAAACGGTCTAAAACGTATCGGAACAGATTAAAAATACTAAAGTAAGTTAAAACTAACCCAAATTAGCCGAATTTTGGCGACTAACCGAAAGTAATCAAAGACTTTAAAATTGGTTATAACGTATCGGAACCGGTTCAAATGATTAAAATAAATGAAAACTAACTGAAATTAACCGCAAGTCGATTGAACGACTACCTAAAATTAACCGAATTTTGGCGACTAACTTGAAATAATTAAAAACATATATAGTCTCGGAATTGAAAGTAACCAAAATTCGATTGAAAGACTAACCAAAACAAACCAAACGCAACTAAAAGTACCAAAACGGGCTAAAACGTATCAGAATAGCTTTAAAATATTGAAGTAAGATAAAACTAACCCAGATTAATTCAATTTTGGCGAATATCCTAAACACTAAAATTGGTAATAACGTATCGGAACGTAAAGTAATCGAAAGTTGATTGAACGACCCAATTTTGGCGACTAACCAAAACTAACTAAAAACATTAAAATTGGTTGTAATGTATCGGAACCGATTCAAATGACTAAAATAAATTAAAACTAAACGAAAGCTGATTGAACTATCTCAAACTAACCAAAAGCAGAAAACGGACTAAAACGTATCGGAATAGGTTACAAAATTTAAAGAGCCCAAAAATAATCGAAAATTAATAATATGGAAACATTCATAAAATATATATGTATACACATTTTATAGAAATAACATGTTTCTAATTTTTGTATTAGTTTTACAACCATTTCATCATTTAGCCATGTTGATTTTAGTTTGACAATATTTTTGAATTATATTTCATTATAAAAGGTCTCAAAAGAGCGGGACATATTTTCCGATTTTCGAATTCTTCTAAAAATTCTAGATATATTTCATGTAGCATGTCGAATAGCATTCCTTACATTTAAATGCAACTGTTTTCAAACAGTAACTTTGAAATTGTTGTAACTTTAAACCCCTGTAGAATTTGATCGGTTTAACTTATTATTTATTATTTATTTATTTTTTTTATTTATTTATCAACGGTAACACCATTTTTACAAACAATAGGTAATAACACACTTACTAGTTTTATACAATTATACATATACATAATAATTCAGCATTATAATCTCATAACAATAGACTATGCAGCATGAAAAAGACAAAAAAGCCTGAACAAGTGCTTCACTTATAGAGGGTATAACAAACATTTTTATACTTTCGCAGGGATGCAGACAAATGCAAGATATCACAATTATCATTAAAACGTTTTTGCATTCTGGACATGGGGCTGTTAAGGCCATAGTTTGTTCTATGAAACGGACAACGAAAAAGGGAGACATTTCTGGTGTTATGGGTATGCCCTGGGGCATTAAAATTAAGTAATTTAAGGAGATTTGGAGCATCAATCAGACCATTTACCAATTTGTAGACAAAAACCAGCTCCTGCTGATACCTACAACCCTCCAGTGATTGTAGGTTTAAAAGGCTACATCTTTCGGTGTACTCCAAGTTGAAAATATCTATACCTAGCTTAAATGCATAAGATTAAAAAAACTTTTGTTGGACTCTTTCTATAGATTTAATATATGTCGCATAATGTGGCGACCAAACGATCGATCCGTATTCCACGCAAGGTCTTACAAAAGTCAAAAATAATGTTCTAATTATATATGGAGATAAATCTTTACTTTGGCGTAGAATAAACCCAAGCTGTTTAAAGGCTTTGCCAACTATTGCGTTAATGTGGGCTTTAAGATTTAACCCCGCATCAAGAATTACGCCCAGGTCTTTCAACTGGTGTGTTCGTGTTAACTCATTGCCGTTCAAATCATAGATAAAGCGACTTAGGTTTTTGCTTTTAGAAAATGTAATAACAGAGCATATTGAAGGATTTAGATGTAGTCCGTTTATGCGTGACCACTCTGCTAGTGTGTTTATCTCCATCTGAAGTGCTTCTGAGTCTTGGATAGAATTTATTGCTCGGTAGACCTTCAAGTCGTCAGCAAATGACAAGTGAGGGGATGTGAGACCGTTACTTAGGTCGTTCGTAAAAAGTAAAAATAACCATGGTCCACAGTGGGATACCTGTGTTACTCCTGAAGGAACTTCAAATGGGACAGATAAGTAATTATTTATTCTAACGAATTGGTATCTATTTCTTAAAAAAGTATTAAAACAAGATAGAGCAGGGTCTTGAAATCCCGTAAGTTTCATTTTAGTGACTAACATGTCATGATTGACCTGGTCAAAGGCTTTTGAGTAGTCTGTGTAAATACTATCTGTTTGGACGCCCCTCTCCATAGCATTATTTAAATCCTCAGGATATTCTACAAGGTTGGTCATTGTTGATCTACCGGGGCGAAAACCGTGTTGATTTTCGACTAACATCCTATTACAAACAGATGATAGGTGAACGGATACTAACTTATCCAAAAGCTTTGGCATAGCAGATTGCAAACTAACACCCCTATAATTCTCTATGTTTTGTCTGTCCCCGGACTTAAAAATCGGTTGAATGTAGCTATACTTCCAAAAGGATGGAAACACTCCTTGGCTAAGGGACAACCTAAAAAGTTTAAGTATTGGAATGGAAAGAGTGAAAGCACATTTTTTTATTATAAATGGTGGCAGTCCATCTGGACCAGAGGAGAAAGAAGAGGGGAGGTTTGACATCTCTGAAAAAACGTTAGATAGCGTCAGATCGATGTTATTCGTATGAATAACTTCTTGGACACCGTTGGGTGGTGTCAAAATATTCTCGTTGGAGTAAACCGATTTAAAGAAAGATGCAAATAGATTACACGAATCTTGATATTTGAGCTTGTATTTTCGTTTATGTGCTCTTTTCTTTTCTAATATCAGTTCCTTAAGTTCGGGAGAGAACTAGCAGGGAAAGTTGCTTGTTTTAAATATTTTTATGGGAATGAATGCATTAAAAGCCTCGTATACTTGGTTATAGAATTGGTCAACCGATTCGTTTACGTTCGTTGTGTTGATAACAGTCTCCCAGTCCAGTGAAGCGAAAAAATCGTTTAAAGCAGTTATATTAGCATTACGGAAGTCGTAATACTGTACATCATATCTAAGGGTTTTACAGTTATCAAAAGGTATATCTACACGGTATAACTTAGAGCGAAACGATTTGCATCTTCTTATCTTAGTTAAGTATTTAGTATCTATCTAGAGATACCAAATTTTCGGTTTGGTGGGGAGTATTTTCCAGGTTGCGGTTATGTGGAAGATAAGAAAGTGCAAAACATTTCGTAAACAGTTCGGATTCTACAATAAAGGTGTAAGTCTCAAAACATTGTTTTTCCTGGTTGTTTTTCGTAAAAGTCGATCGTTAATCCAAATATATCCATTATTTCAGATTTGATCAGCACCTTGATAACATTTTGATTCGCTGTAACTTTTTTGTTTTTAAAGATATCAAGGTAAACAAAAAAGCAAAATGTAGGGTTGGTAGCCAAGTTTTTTCCAGGTTACATATAAAACAAAACACTAACAATTTTCTGACATAAAATCCTACTCTATATTTTTTTAAATAGAGCACCCTGTATATTACTACATTTTTGGACCGTCTAGTGAAATCTAAACACATGTCGTGTATAATAACCCATACCTATCTTTAGCTGTTTACGAAATATTGACAGTTGAAAGTCGGGCATTTTGACATTTTGAGAGGCTTTAAAATCTAAACCGCACGAGATCAAAGAAAACGGTTTGCACATCTCTATCTTAGGTTCTCATAAGCTATCGAATGACAGTGACTTTGAATTTAACCGGAGGTTTAAAAGTTCCGGTTAATTTTATCCGCGGGTTAAATTCAAAGTTACAGTCATTCGTTAACTCATGAAAACCTAAGACAGGAATATGCAAACCGTTTTCTTTGCTCTCGTGCGGTTTAGATTTTAAAACCTATCAAAATGTCAAAATGCCCGGCCTTCAACTGTCAATATTTCGTAAACACCTAGGTATAGGATATTATACACGAAATGTGTTTAGATTTCTCTAGAGAGTCCAAAAATGTAGTAATATACAGGGTGTTCCATTTAAAAAATATAGAGTAGGTTGATATGTCAGAAAATCGTTAGTGTTTTGTTTTATATGTAACTTAAAAAAAACTTGGCTACCAACCCTACATTTTGCTTTTTTGTTTACCTTGATATCTTTAAAAACAAAAAAGTTACAGCGAATCAAAATGTTATCAAGATAAATTGAACGCACGGTACATGTTGCACCGACTTAGCGTAATTGTGCACTTCATGCATAAACTAATTCGTGAACTATAGCCACCCACATAACATTAAAAGCACATTCATATTCTTAACATATTCCTCTAAAGTGCGATGAGGAATATTCTTTATAGTAGATTTATGTCACATGCTACGAACATCTTAAAGAACATTCCACATCGGATATGCAAAGAACGTACTTAGGAAATTATGAGATGCTCATCATATCTTCTCAAAAATATTTTCGAAGATTATGTGCCAAGAATATACTTTTAAGCATATTCCTATAATGAATATTCTAATCACCTGAACGAAATATAACAAAAATCAAGTGTTCTATGTTTTCTGAAAGATTACATTTTGTGTTTGCTACTCATCAAATCAAATAAATCATTTTCACTTATTTGTACCGGTGTGGTTAATTATGGGCATTTTGCAACTGTTGGAATTTCGGATATAAATATACCTCTATATAAAAAAGCTCCATTATACTGGACCTACAATACATATTGTATAATCATTGCGACGTAATGAGTATCTAGTTTTTAACGGCTTTTATAGGGTATTTGTTGACTCGAGCGACTGCTCACGCGCCATGTCTTCGCGATGCAATCAATTTGTCGCAAGAGCCCTCGTGGTCGAGAGGTCTAGATGGTTGGGTCTCAATTCGGCGGCTAACGGCGCGCGGCGGCGGCCCGGGTTCAAACTCCGTTGCTTTTTTAATTTTTATGAAAGATATACCTTTTGAGGACATGACAAGCATTTTTGCAATAATGTAATGCGCACATTTTTAGTAAGTTGTACATCACATGCATAGCACATATATGGGCACCTGATACTGGTGTCCTGTAATATATTCTTAGCATATGCTATGCCTTTGCTGGTCCTGAATGTTTTTTAGGGAGATTCTTAGCATATCTTCATGCCGCAAGAGAATATTATTATCAGGTGCTAAGCATGCAAAAATGTTATGTGAAAAGATCAAAAATTTACTTTCATTTCACCATCTGGACAATATTTTTATCTAGTGCTAGTGAATAAAATGAAAAAGTTGTTACGAAAAAATATGCAAAATCGTACATAATACGTTTATAAAATTGTGCAGGTTGCTAAGAATCTATATAAAACAAAATTATGTACTTATATAAGATCTTTTTAAAGCTTAAAAGAGAACAACTAGATAAATAAAAATTTTCAAAATCATTATTGCAGATCTCCACAAGTTCGTCTAAAACCGTAACTATATACTTGTGCAATATAATCTCTCATATAAAAAAACTTTTGTTGTGTATAGATCTTGTTGATATTTGAAGATTATCTTGGAGCTTACATTCTATTATACCTAGTTATATTAATTTCAGTTTATTTCAATTTCAATTTATTATATGTGTGAATGTGTGTTATAACGATAAAAAATAAATTTTTTTCTACATAAATGAGTTGTTTTATTGATCGTAATTTATCAAAATAATATGTAACTCAATTATATATATTTTTTAGGTAATTGACTTTTCTTTCAAGAATGCTGTACTTACTACAAGTAATCTACATTCGCCATTGTTAATTTCATTTCAAAAGACATTTTTAAATATTTCTTTCAGGTGTAATGTTTAAATCCGGCTCTCTTTATGCAGTTTTTTTGGATCAAAAAATTGGTTATTCTCTATTCGAAATAAGCAGTAATTTATAAATCATATATTTTGTAGTGAAAGTTTAAATAAAATATTAGGGGAGAGTAACAATTTTAGTATATAAAGCCCCAAAAAATTTGAGTACGGCTCACTTCACTAAAGATTGCCGTGGGTTTGACGTCAAGTTAGATTTATTTATTTCCTCCCCACTACATAGTGATAAAGTTGGTCCTCGCTTGTCAAAGGTGCCGCGCTTAAGTGTCGCAGCTATATTCATTCTTCTTTAGGTTATGGTGATGCCATTGAACCGATGCATAGGTATTTTGTTTTTCGATATTAATGTTTGGTCCCCATTTGTTATACTCTTCTAGCAGCTTTCTCATCATGTATTCCATGTCTTCTTTGTCGTTAGCGATGACCATCTGCGAATTGTAGATTATACAGGTATGCATTATACAATTCTATACCCATGCCATGCACCTTTCTTATTCATTCTCTTAAGGAGGCGGTTATAAATATTTTGAGTAACGTTGGAGAGACACAAAATCCTTGTCTGAGGTCCTTGGTGATTGTAAAGCTCTCCGACAGCGTATTCCCACTTTTTAATTTGGAGTTTGACCCATCATAGAGGTTTTTCAGGGCTTTCACTAATAAATGGCTAATATTTGATGTTTCCAAGACTTACCATAACTTATATATAGGGACGCTATCATATGCTTCCTGCAAATCAACGAAAGTTATATGTATTTCTCTGTTAGTCGCGACTTTCTTTTCAATTATTTGTTTAAGGACGAATATATTGTCTGCGCACAATCGACCTGCTCTGAAACCTGCCTGTTCTTCTTCTTCGATAGGAGTATATTCTTCCTCTATAAGATTACGAAATATTCCTCCATATAACCGGCTTATCGCGCTTGTTACTGATATTCCACGATAATTCTTGCAGTTACTGCGGTCGCCTTTTTTATGTATCGATGAAATGTATGTAGTCTTCCATTATTCTGGTACTGGATGGTCATCCAGATAATAGTTGCAAATTCTAGTAAGCATTCTATGGAGTTTATCTGGCCCGTTCTTCAATAATTCCCCAGTTATGCCTTCTGAACCACTGGCTTTTCCGTTTTTCAGGCAGGAGATAGTCCTCTTCCCTGTAATTACCTCTACGCTAATTGGTCCTCCCTGAATATCCACTCGTGATGTATTTAGGTCTTCTCTATATTCTTATCTATGTTCCGTCAGTAGATCCTTTTAGTCTTGCACCCATTCTTGGGGTTGTATAATTGTTATATTTGCAGTATCTCTGGTAGGTTTACGGACCCTATTTATAAACTTCGATGCCTCTGTACACTTTCTCCCTCCAATGTATGTGTCAATCTCCTGTCCCGTATCTCATTTTTTGTCGTTGTTATAAATTGTCACAGGCCGATTTGGCTATCGTATATCGAAGCGTAAGTAACCTTAGAACTTGTTGGCGTTCCTTGCCATTTCGAGCGCAATTATATTTATTAGCGAAAAACCCTCATAGATGCCGTCCGGCTTTCGTAGTGCACAGTGCTTTGGATTGGTTGCCTGGTTGGGCATCGCGCGTAGTTACTTAATTGCCTCGGAATAATTAGGAAACTCTATTAGTTGGAGTGGCTTAATGACAATGCCCTTTCGGCTACTCTGAGTAGTTTTTTTTTGGTAGATGCCTATACATCAAAATCCCAGGTTTTTCCATCGTCTAATTCCCTTGGATGAATTATTGAGAGGAACATGTGACTTATTATGCCATGAATTCATTGGTGGAGCGAGTTATTCGAAGTAAGGATTCTCGCGTGGCCTGCTCCTCGAGTTTCCGAGTTACTTGCATCACTCTCTACGTCGATCTTTCTAGGAGTCAAGCAGTTCTTTTGGGTACTGGTTGGAATCAATTTTTGATTTTACCTTTGATGGGATTTTCCAACTGGGCCATTTTTAATAGTTTCAGTCTATATCTGTGTTTTATCTTTTTTTAAGTGTTGGTGTCTGAAATTGTCCTTTGTGGGATTTGAATGCTGCTTTAGCGAGGTGAGTTGAGATTTTTTTGCATTTTTTGTCTTTCTGTGAACGCTTCATTTTAACATTTTGACGCACGTGGGCGGAATTTTAGTTGCTTTTTAATCTCTTGCAGAGGCCTTCTCGCCCAACTGTAATGCTATCTAGCGATAAGCAACTGGCTACCCCTACACAGGTAAGTTATTATTATTTTTTTTAATTCTGATTTCTATTATTCCTTGATAGTTGATATTGGGCCTATAAACGCTCGATTTTATTTAATCGAATTCTAAAATTCAGTTAAATACGGTTGATCTAGAACTAATCAGATTTTGGAAGAAGCAATAATGTTGTAGGTCGAACTAGTTTTATTATTATTCTAAATTTTCACGATTTCTGGCTTACGTATATACCCGTATATCGGATAGCTACTATTGTTGATACGGCCTAGTAGTCTTTGCATTATTCTTAATTTCTATTGTGGCTTTTGGTGTATATTTTTATTCCAACAAACAGTTCGTTATCTTTGTTCTATCGGTAACCTGACCGAGGAGTACTTACGCTTAAGTTGACATACGTTAAGGTCTGTAATTGATTGGTTGCTACAACAACGCCAGGTCTAACTAGCTTTTTTTTCATATTGTTTCCAACGTATCTTAACTGATACCCAGATAGACATAGTTAGTTAGCAATACGGCCCTGTAACAAATCATGATTTGACGCCCGTTAATTAGCCATAGATTAAGTGATTACTCGAGTTATTTGAATTTACCTATAACGAGTAGAGATTTGCAGCATCGCTGGCCTTTATCATTGTTTCTTAATTAAGGCTTAACGCGTTCATCATTAATTACAATTGAATATTTCGGAGGTTGTTTAGGTTAAGCGTGTGATTTATTTCACTAAGTAAAGCCTATTATTTCTCATTGAAATACAGTATAACCAATCTGCTGGAATTACTGGTCATTTTCTCACCCTTATTCTTTCTTTTTATGATCTGCTGTGATATTTCATTTAACAGTAATAAACCGATTCTTTGCTTCTCTATTTACCTGTTTTATTTAATTAACTTTTCATTAATATTCCAAAGGAGAAGGTCGCTAAAGTAAGTATCTGATTTTTCATTATTTGCGTTCGATAATTGAAACGTTCTAGATTTACTTTTGATAAATATTTGAGTATTTGTTTATTACTGCCTTTAGTTGTTTTTATTACTATTTGAGTATTTGTTTATCGCTGACTATAGTTTTCCGGTTAATATTTGTGTAATTTATTTTTGTTGTTTTATTGATCGGTTTTCTTGATAGAAAAAAAATAACAAATTTTTGGTATTCTTTTATTTTGTCGCGAAGCTTAAGCTAAAATGAGTTTCATTTTTCAACTTTGGGGTATTTCTCGCTTGTGCTGTCCTTGTCCTTGTGGCGCCTTAAATAAATAAACCCACCCCTACTCTCTGATATTTTAGCTAGAGCCTAATTTATACGCTTGGCGACAAATCGTTCTAGCCTACGCATCGACATACAATTTCTAATTTTATATTCTCAAACTTATAACTTTTCTTTCAATTTGAGATTATTCACTCGCAGTTCCTTCTAAGCTGGAGTGAAGGTTTTGCGCTCATTAGAAGGACAGAAAGAGCGTAATAAAGTCTACGTGTTTTTCTTTTTGCTTCGTCGTACTTGTATTTGTCTTCTTGTGACTTTGTGTCGAGCTATTTTAAATATGTTTTGTTTTTCTCGTCTACTGCCAATTCGATGTCTTCATTCCACCATATTTTATGGTGGTTTCGTGCTATTTCTAACAATTCTTTTGCCGCAGCATGGATACTGGTAACTAAATTTGCGTATAGATCTGGAGCATTTGCAATGGTTTCATCCAATTTATCGTTTAACCTTCTGTGTATAGATATGTTCTAAAATGTTGTGGAGGATTCATGTTTACCTTACAAATATTGGCCTATTCTCTCCACTTATTCATAAATGATAGCCGCTTTCGTTAGCTTCAGGGTGTAAACAGCACAAGTGCTAGTTTAGTGACCCTAACGAAGCTGAAAAATGTAAAGGAAACTGGAAAAATGGTCGACGTTTCGAGGAACAAATCTGCTTCCGTTGTCAAGAACGAACAAATCTAAAAATTAAAATGGTCAGTAAAATGTAAATTACAGTAAAAAGTCTGCAGATTGTCAAGCTTTGAATTGACTTTGACAAGATGACAATTATTGTCATTGAATTGAATTAAAAAAATCATCGATGGTATTTAAGTTTCTATGTCTGTGCACTGCTGCTTCCAAATTCCCATATATTGCGTAATCGATAGGGCTGAGGTCCGAACTGTTCGGCGGTCATTCATCTGAAGGAATAAGTTCGGGAAACTGTCGTCTTTTAAAATTGATGGTATATTATGATCGATGCGCAGCATGGCGGATGGTCTTCAAATATTTACAATTCACGTAACACGGTTTCAAGGACATCGTGAGAGGATACCCAATGATCAATATTCACACCCGGATTTATGAAAGTTGCACTTGCTTTGCCTAGTTCAGAGACCCCTAAAATATAGAGAAACGTGATCACTTCTATTGGCCCACTGTGTATTATTACCATATTTATTGAGGATTATGAACGTATGTAAATCGTTCGTAAGGCTAGAAAATTCCGATTTCCTAATTTCCCATTCATCGTCAGTTTTGTTTATAAACAAACACATAATAGCTAATGCGAGGAATAATTATTGTATTAGTGGACGAACTATTACGTAACAGTCAACAATTGCCGCAATTATGGCTTATTTACGATTTGCTGCAACAAATAATAGCAAACAAGCAGGATATGCGAAAAGAACGATCGAAGCTTCCTGTATCATTTCAAAAAGGCACACCTTTTCTATTCGTTGTTTGTGGCGACTGGTACCTCTTAAATTTTAAGGCTGATACACTCGTTTGTAACGTAATCGAATTTAGGCTAAGAGCCTCTACGCTCTACATAATAATATTTGTTATTATAATAATGCTTTATAAAGCATTATGCCAATAAACATTTAAATTAGATTAAAGTTAAATTTATCATTCACGGTTTATGTTATTAAATACGAATTTAAGTGGTATATTATAAGCTATCACCTTTTATGATGTATGTACGTAAAGGTGTGTCTGTTTTTGTCTCGACCAGCAAGAGAGTTGAAAGTCACTGTGAAATATCCAAGAATAATTATTCATCATATTATCTCCCACACTGTTCTTACTCTATATCAACGATCTCTTAGATAGGACAAAAAATTCTATATACAGCTTTGCAGACGACAGCACTCTTATATCCTTATTCATGTCGCGGCCTCCAATGAACGCTGCTCGTTTTCAACCCGAGCGATAAAATCAGATTGCTGACATCAATGAGGATATAAACGCCATCCTGGCATGGAGTGAGGAAAATAATGTCCAGTTTAACGCGGGAAAGACTCAAGCAACTGTCTTCTCAAACACCGCAGGACCTGACTTATCACTTATTGTTAAGATTTGCCATTATTTTGTGAATGTCATAATAGTTATTTTTGTTACAAGTACCTAAAATGGAGTTTTTCAGGACGAATCATTGCTGTTTCGGAATAGCAGATGAGTCCTGAAAAACTTCATTTAGGTACGTGTGACAAACACTATTTTTTGTCATACGCTCCCAAAATTTAATTTTCATTTATAGGCTTTTTGCAATTTTTCAGAACGCCTAAATTTGCAAATTTACCATAATTTTTGAAATCATAATCTACGACAAAGTTAGCTTAGAATTTGATATCGTAGCAACTATTTGACAATTTTGTCATGTCATTCGAAATTTGACATTTAGACATATTCAGGAATTCTGGAATAGTTCGTAAAAGTTGCCATGACGACTTTTAGGGACTAAGCCTAAAAAGAAGCATTTTACGGACTCAAATGAGTCCGTAAAATAGCTATTTTTGGGAGTGTATGACAAAGATATATATTTTGAATGGGTATTTCTAAGACCTGCAGCGCCCTAATTCATATCTGTTTTACATTACGGCACCAGACCCTTTACTGTTATGGGTACAGTTATTTGTCTCTCTTAGATAAACTGATTTATAGATAGCCTATAGATAGCAATATAAGTTGCTCCGTATTGTAAGATGTAATTTTAGGATCCTTTAGTCTTGTCTAAGCATCGCAACGAAGCAGTTTGTCGCTTCGTATTTTTTCTATGTTTTTCATTTTTACTTTTAAATAAAGATATACATTTTGGTTCTCAATTGAAGCTTTTTATTTTCTGCTAATAAAACTTCAATAGGTTATGGGCCCAGCACGCTTAAACTGCGCCAATTTGTATATCGATATTATTTAAAGTGAAAATTCGCGTCGCGCGCGTTTTTTGGTTTATACAGTTCGTTTCTTTTTTGTCAGTTAAAAGTCGGTAGTTTTGAGTGTTACCTTAGCAGTTCATCATGAGTGATAGAGAAGTGTTGGAACT
>MU182434.1:240042-263131 GCA_016904865.1 Pissodes strobi | reverse complement strand
TACTATAATGAGAAATTTTAGCATGATTGTGTTGAGTCAGTGACGACAATGTGGTGATTTCCTGTTTATTTTTCAGCTTCTTTATGGTTCTGTGTGTACTTCACAGATTTCTTCAGATTAATTTTAATACTGTGCATACAACTAGAAACAATAATATGTTTAGAATTCCATTTCATCACACCACCTATAACTTTTATAGCCCGATAACGCCCATGGTTTGCTGTCTCAACCCCCTTGGGCTGGCTCCTTTTGTGTTGGATATATTAGCGTTTAGAAAATATTTGAATCAGTCACTTCCTACCCTACCAATTTAAGTTCTCTGTATCTTTTTCAACATTTGTTACTATAACGATTTTTTATATTGTGTTTGCTATTTCATTAATTTTTTTGGTTGCTTGTATGAAGTATTTACTATATAATGATTGTAAAATGGATTTTCCGTTTAAATAAATGAAATTTATATAAGCTCGATATAATAACATTGCAAAATGCGAGAGAAAAACATGCCTATTTAATAAATTACAAAGCGTAAGTAATCCAAATATTTGCGTTTTTTTATTTTCAAATCCCACTGTGTAAACACTTTTGTTCGCACGAATGAAACATTACTAAGTACTAAGGTATACAGAATTATTTGCCATGTTCTTCCTAGAATTTATAAAATATATATGTTTTGTATTTTGAAACAGAATAAATATTATTGAGTTTAACGTTCTAATAGTAATTGGTATTTATTAGATGTTTAAACAGTTTTATGAAATGCATATATCTCTTAACCAATTGTGTGCCAAATGCCAAGCATATTTCTGTGGACTGAAATTAGCGCTTAGGTATAGCTACACAATTGAGTGGACAACAAGACTCAAATACTTGACTGGTTCTACATAAATAGGTGAATAACATTAGGTTTGCTTAATAATTAGACACTCTTATCGACATGTGTTCTTTAAACCGCAAAATATTATATGTAAGTATTCGTAATATAGAATCCCTGCTATATGTTTTCAGCATTTAAAAACGACATATTTCTAATCTTCGTATCCACCCAGATAGGCAGAGAGTTAAATGTTTGAATTGATCGATGAAAATAACAATGTTAATAACGAAATTAACTCAAATAATGGAGATACGTCTGAAAGTGAAATCAATAATAGTGATGTGATATGGAACGACTTCACATATTATACAAAATATCATTATACTTATTGAATTCATACAGAGAAAAAAATAAAAATGGTTCAAACTTTTTCGGTAAATAATATTAGGTATTAGTAGAGGGCAGTATATATAATTAATTGAATGATATAAACGTCCAAGAAAATTTTTTTTGGGTGTATGGATGGGGTTGGTACGATATAAGAATAACATGCAAAAATGTATTGTCCTCTTTTATGACTAGAACAGATTTTCAGCTTTTACTACGATTTTGGCGAAGTTATTCAATATATCCGCAAGCAATACCAGGTCATAATGTTAATATATTACTCATCTGAATGATCGTTTAAAATTAAGCAAAGATAAGTTCCCTATATAGCTGATGTTCATATTTAAAATTGTTAAGATTTGCCATTATTTTGTAAATGTCATAAATATATTTTGAATGGGTACTTCTAAGATCTGCAGCGCCCTAATACACATTTGTTTTGCATTACGGCACCAGTCCTTTAACCTTAACTGTTATGGGTACAGTTATTTGTCTCTCTTGGATAAATTGATTTATAGATAGCCTATAGATATAGATAGGAATATAAGTTACTCCGTATTTTAAAAGGTAATTTTAGGGTCCTTTAGTCTTGTCTAAGCATCGCAACGAAGCAGTTTGTCGCTTCGTATTTTTGTTATGTTTTTCATTTTTACTTTTAAATAAAGATATACATTTTGGTTCAATCTCAATTGAAGCTTTTTATTTTCTGCTAATAAAACTTCAATAGGTTATGGGCCCAGCACGCTTCTACTGCGCCAATTTGGATATCGATATTCTTTAAAGTGAAAAGTTACCTTTTTATTGCAAGCAAAGGAGCTCACAGGTTTTGTTTTGGGAACAGAAGATGAGCCCGACAGAGAGACAAAATTAAACGATTGGAAAACATGGATGAAGAAATCATCGCAAGCTGCGGTGATTCTTCTTAACTCGGTAGAAAAGGATCTGCACCCAAGTTTAATCAACTGCAGTACTCCTCAAGAAATTTGGGATAAAATAAAAGCGTTGTTCGGCGATACAACCGTTGATGCCAAGCAAAATTCATGGGAGCAGTTCTATGCTTTTAAAATGACAGGCTCGCAGTCTGTCGCTCTCCAAATTGAGAAGCTGGAGAGTATTTGCAAGAAGCTGGAAGATGCAAGAGAAAAACCTTCTGAAACGGCGGTTATATCAAAGCTATTAAGCAGCTTGCCGTCGAAATTTTCAGTCTTTAGAATAGCCTGGGACTGTACGCCAGAGGCGGAGCGAAAGAAGGTTAATTTAATAGCAAGACTCATTAGGGAAGATAGGAGATTATCTGAAAGTGAAGAAAATGTGACTGAGCTCGCATTTCAAGTGCAAAAAACTTAACTCGGAAATAAACCCAAAAAGGAGCAAAGAAAGCATAGCATCGAAGCATTAAAGAAAAGAACAAAATGTGCTTTCTGTAAAGAAAAGGGGCATTGGGTTCGCGAGTGTCCGAAGAAAAAGAACGTGTCAGAAGGAGCGTCGGCATATGTTTCTGATGTCACCGCGTCTTTTTCGAGTACATGTGAGGAAGATAGTGAAGTTTGGATCGCTGATTCAGATGCTAGCATGCACATGACATACAAGCAGGAGTACTTTACCCATCTGGAAGCACCAACAGATGAATATTTGATCAAAGTAGCTGATGACAAAATATTAGAAGCGAGCGGGAAAGGTACAATCATAATCCAGGAAAATATACAGGGTCGGTTACAAGAACGTGAGCTTCGTAATGTGCTTTTTGTGCCTGGTTTAAAACGGAACTTGTTTTCTATCGGAACAATTAGTAATAGTGACTTTTCTTTCCACGCTTATAAGGAAAAGTGCGAAATTCGCGATCGCGACGGTAAACTATCGTCAGTCGGGGTTCGACACAAAAACTTGTACCGTATGCTTTTTGAAGTTAAAATTCCTGTTCAGTGTAATGTAGCTCAAGCAAAGGGAGCTTCACAAAAATTAAAGCTTTGGCACGAGAGAATGACACACGTAAATATTCGCGCGGTGAAAAATACTTGTAAACAACTTGAAGTTGGTGAGCCTGAGCTGCAAGCTGAAAAAGACTTTTTTTGCGAAGCGTGTGTGACGGGCAAACAGTCGCGTAAGCATCATGCAAGTGTAAAAAGTGGGACTAATTATAAGCCAGGGGAAAAGATTCATACTGACGTTTGCGGTCCGGTAAATATTGAATCCCCTCGAGGTTCCAAGTACTTTTTATTATTTAAGGACGAGTGTACAAGCTTCAGAAAAGTTTATTTTCTGCGGCATAAGTCCGAAGTTTTTGAAAAGTTTCGCGAGTTTAACGCGTTTGTGTTGACACAGCTTAACACGAAGGTAAAAGTGTTAAAATCAGATAATGGTACAGAATATACATCTCGCGATTTCGATAAATACCTGCGTGAAAATGGTATTGTGCACGAGTTTTCATCGCCGTATATCCACGAACAAAATGGTCGCGCAGAACGTGAAATACGAACTCTAGTTGAAAACGCGAGATCGATACTTTTTGCTAAAAGTGTCAACAGCGAACTCTGGCCCGAAGCGATTAACACAGTGTGCTACGTATTAAACCGCGTAATCTTGCAACCTGGTGGAAAAGAAACTCCATATGAAAAGTGGTTTGGACGTAAACCACAAATTAAACATCTTAAAGTTTTTGGAGTGGATGCATACGTGAACATACCTAAGGAAAAACGTACAAAGTTCGAGCCGAAAAGCAAGAAAGTACTTTTTGTTGGGTATGACGGCGAGTCCAATAACTACAGGCTTTGGGACTACGAGAAAATCTACATCAGCAGCGATGTGGATTTTAACGAACAACACGCAGTTAAGCCCAAAAACAGTCAATTTGCAATTGACGTAGACTTTAAAATCCCCGAAGAATCCGCGTATGATGAAGCTGAAGCTACAGCTTCTGACCAGCATCAAATTTCTCAGCAAGAAATGACGGGCGAAACTGCAGCTCCCGAACAGGCCCAAATTCCTCAGCAGGAAGTGAGAAACCACAGAAGAGTCCTACGTGATCGTAACCTAGTGCACGCCCCTGATCGTTATGGCATACCGGTTGCATTCTTCGCACACGCTGTACCCACAAATTACAGCCAAGCTGTAATAAGTCAAGAAGCAGAAAAGTGGAAAAAGGCTATGGACGAAGAAATAGAGGCTCTTAACGACAATAAAACGTGGACCTTGTCTAAACTGCCACAAGGTAAACGTTTGATTGGGTGCAGATGGGTATTTGCTGTTAAAACTGATCCCACAGGAAATGTCGAGAGATACAAAGCCAGGCTTGTTGCGAAAGGATTCTCTCAGCGTGAAGGAATAGACTATTTAGAAACATATGCACCGGTCGTAAGATACGAGTCGATAAGGCTACTATTAGCAATGGTCGCCACTAGGGATTATGAAATGAAGAAATTCGACGTAAAGACGGCATTTCTGTACGGCGAACTACAGGAAGAAATCTACGTGGAGCAGCCAGAGGGATAGGTCGACCCAAATAATGCAGATTCTGTTTGCAGGCTATACAAAAGTCTCTATGGATTGAAGCAGTCTCCACGGTGTTGGAACGAGAAATTCGTCGGTTTCCTAAAGACTTTTAGTTTTGTGCCTTGTGAAAGTGATAAGTGCGTGTTCATAGGGCGTGTAAAAGGGTTCACCGTGTATTTAGCACTCTATGTCGACGATGGACGATGCGAAAATGTGAGTGCGATAGATGACGTTTTAAGTGTTTTAAAAGGTAAATTTAAAATAACTGTAGATAGCGTATGTGATTTTGTAGGTTTAGAAATTGTACGTAATCGTAAGCAACGACTGTTAACCATTAATCAGGCAGGATATATAAGAAAATTAGTTGATAAATTTGCAATGCAAGACGCAAAATTTTCGAGTATACCAGCTGAGCCAGGCTCTTATTTGCGTAAAAAACCTGAAAATGTTCAAAGTAATACAAATATTCCTTATCGAGAAGCTGTTGGCTCGTTACTATTCGCTGCGCGAGTATCTCGACCAGATATTGAATGTGCAGTTAATTATGCAAGCCAATTTTTAGATTGCTACGCACAAGAACACTGGCAATTTGTAAAGAAAATTTTGCGTTACTTGAAAGGCACAGTTGATTTTGGTATCACATTCGGCAACAGTGGGAGTTTAGAGTCATTGCAGGGGTTTACTGACGCTGATTATGCAGGGTGTTTAGACACGAGAAAATCTAGAAGCGGCTTTGTTTTTGTTTTAAACGGTGCACCAATTTCTTGGTCTAGTCAGCGCCAATGTGTCGTATCACTATCAACTGCTGAATCAGAATACATTGCTTTAGCACATGGTGTAAAAGAAGCTGTTTGGTTGCGCCAGTTTTTATTGGAGATAAATGTAGATTTTAAAGAGGTTATCATATTTGTGGACAACCAGGCAGCTATTAAGTTAGCAAGCAACTCAGTGCATCATAGACGCTCTAAGCATATAGATGTAAGATTCCATTTTTAAGAGATATCGTAAATAAGAGGCAAGTTGAATTAAGGTATATACCTACCGCAAATCAGTTGACAGATATTTTTACAAAGCCTTTAGCTAAAAAGCAATTTACTTATTTACGATCGCAATTAAATATTTTAGACCCTTCAAAATAAGTGGGAGTGTTAAGATTTGCCATTATTTTGTGAATGTCATAAATATATATTTTGAATGGGTATTTCTAAGACCTGCAGCGCCCTAATGCACATCTGTTTTACATTACGGCACCAGACCCTTTACTGTTATGAATATCCAAGAATAATTATTCATCATTTTATCTCTCACACTGTTCTTACTCTATATCAACGATCTCTTAGATAGGACAAAAAAATCTATGTACAGCTTTGCAGACGACAGCACTCTTATATCCTTATTCATATCGCGGACTCCAATGAACGCTGCTCGTTTCCAACCCGAGCGAGAAAATCAGATTGCTGACATCAATAAGGATATGAATACCATCGTGGAATGGAGTGAGGAAAATAATTTCCAGTTTAACGCAGGAAAGACTCAAGTAACTGTCTTCTCAAACAAAGCAAACACCGCAGGACCTGACTTATCACTTATTAATGACAGGACAAACACTGCCTCTGGACTCATTCATACGCTTGCTGGGCATCAACATAGAAAACAACATGTCTTGGTGTAATCATGTCACCAAAATCGCCAAGACCGCAGCACAAAAGCTAGGAGCACTCTATAGAGCAAAATAGTTGCAAACACCTTGTGGATGACCCAGAGTTGACTAAAGATCTTGATAGCCTTGAACATCGAAGAAAAGTGGCGGACCTATCTGTATAGCTCTTATAGATAACGTATTCAAATCAATATATACCTACAAAGTTTTCCCAACGCTAAGCCACTTTGCACTTTTATCCTAAATTTTTTGTATTTTTGAATCAAAACTGAAAATGCTCATCATTGATTTTTAAAGCCAATCATAAAATATTAAGTAGTGACATGTCGTGCCAAAACTTAAATTGGCGAAAAGTTCGAATTCAACTAGCTTATCATGTTTAAAAGGCATAATTATTTTTAAAGTCTCTTATAATATAGTTTTTAATGTAGATTCCCGTGAAGTAATCAGCTAAAAAAATACTTTTAGGGAAAAAAAATTTTTTTTACCAAGAAATCGACTTTTTTACGTTTTTCCAACTCCATATGGGATTGGATACGCTTTTCAATCAGTTTAATTCAGCAGCAAAATACATAGGTACGTAAAATACGCCGCCACTGGTTTTCCCAGTACAAAAATAACTATATGAGTCGACAATATTACCGGCCGATTTTTTGACATTCAGTATTATTTATATACGCATTTTTACGAAAAAAATATAAACAACAATAAAAGTGTAAGTGCGTAGTAAAAGCAGTTGCGAGAAGGGGCGTGGGACCTACTTGCATATTCATCCGATATTTTTTTCACATACTTTGTCTATTTTAAAATTTATCGCCCAAGCAAGTAGCCGGTTATTTCTGGTTATCAAGCACTAAGGTCACAAAAAGTGTGCTTTTACAAATAGTGATTTTGTAACGCCTTTGCTAATGCCGTTCGACGAATGTAAATCATTGTTTTTTTTGCACATTATTGCTTCAATAAATATCTGAATATCTGGTTTAAACTGGACTTGGGTTGGTACCTGCTGCTCGTTTTTATGCGGTAGTTATTAATAAAAAGTAGTTTTTTATTATATATTTAGTGGAAGCAATCCAATTACGCGACTAAAGTAAGTCGTAGGCCGAAAGTTATATTTAAAAACATCTATTTTACTAGTAATAAGTACAATGGTTAAGCAAATAATTAAACATAAAATTATAAACTAAGGCTTCCTGACGAAGCTCCTCGCTTCTCCGTAATCTTCCGCTGACTCGTGCTTAGGTCGCCGTTCTCATGGAAACTTACTAAGTAACTCCTCTCTCCTTAAGACTCGAAAATATCAGAACGTGATTTTCGGGGATGCGGAATTAGATTTTCAATTTTCTTTCGGTGGATCAATTCCCCAATTGATTGAAGTCTTCTCCATCGGGTTTCTATTATTACCATTATAATATCAAGGCAGAATCCTAGGATGGCGAAGAATAACGATTTTTGTGGTGTTTGATTGATTTGTTTGATTGGCGATACCTAATTGACTTGACAGTAAATTTCGTCGAAATTGATTTTGGTAATATTTGGTGTTACCAAAATCTGTGTGGCATTCAATATGTACAGCCGGATTTCGGGTAGAATCAACTGTTTGCCTTTTTGGATCTTTGGTCATTAAATAATATTTTTCATTAATTTGGACCTTACATGTTACTGGAATTTGATAAGGACCGATTGCTTAATTTAGAAATATTGATCTATGTTGCATTTTGCCAAGAGTTTCTTGGGTTTTGTTCCCTAGAAATTTGCTCAACGACTGGTTCCTCGATTTGATCCTTTGTTATTTGGCAATTCTGCATTTCTGAACCATCTAACAAATTTTCGACACATTTACCTTAAGGGTGGATATCTTCTATGCAGAAGTACATGTTCTCGATTACTGGGCAAGTATCAGTGGCAAATTGTCATCTTGTTATTGATTCTTTTTGTACCAGATAAGGGTATCTTGGAATGAATAGGGTTTGATTTTGGATTATAATAAATAATAGCAAAATTTACTTTTGTGTCTGAAAAACCAACTTGAGTTCCGAAAAATTGATAATAAGATAATATTAAAATTTTGGGATTTTGTTTTGATGTAAATTTCCGTTAAATAATTTAACGTAGATTTTCATTCAGAGCTCGAAAGTATGCTACTGTGTAACCTACTCACTTTAGCGAACATATTGCATCTAAGTTATCTAAAAACATTATTAGATTTTGGCAATCTAAATTAACTTGCAATACATTGGCTTGAAAGCTAAGGTAGTGCTGTAAGCTACTTATTGTGCGTTGTACTGACACTTGGAACGTGTTTAAACCAAACTCAAGTGTTTTCTGATTTTTGTAAGTTGTAGTTATCGTTTTATTATAACTACTGATCAGGCTTTGTGAAAGTGAAATCTGCAAATTTATTGCAATGTTCTTTTGATTATCTTGTAAGATATTGATTGATTGATTATATCTTCTGCCTTCATCAGCATCTAATGTACCAAATAACAGTTTATTTATTTTATCCATCGCATTTATTAATCGTCTTTTGTTACGAATATGAGGTTGTAAATTCTCGAGTTTATTTGTATTAAATACTCGCTTCTTAAAAGAAAGTTTTGCAGTAACGCGTGAGTTGAAGCATTTAGAGCGTTTATGTGGTTTTTAATTATAAGACAATATTTTTCTATATTCTCTAATTGCTTAATTAGGTAATTTAGATCTACATAATATAAGAACGTTGGTCTATTATGAACTAATTTGGCGGTACCTAATGGGATAGGAAGAATTGGATTTTCCAAAATGGTTATCTGTACGTCGGCGTCGCGTCGCGTCGGCTTGTACACTCCCTTTACTTTGAAGTCCCAGGAATAGAGATATCAGCAATATTGGTGACATTACTGATACAATATATTTGACGTTTCTTTATGAGATTATTGTTAAGAAATAAAACATTATGCTTATTAATGATGTTCGATATATCCATTGCTACTCAGTTGTTCTCTTTTATACTTTATAGATAAGAGCTTGCCGCCTTCGGCTTTATGTCACATAGACTGTTTCGATGCAGATTTGCTTACACAATCTTTTTTTATATTAAGTTAGTTGAACAATAAACGTTTTTGCAGTAAGAAGTGTTTTTTTCGATTTGCTCTCACAAAACAAATATTCCACAAAAGTTAACAATTATATATAACTAGAAGTAATAGCATTATCATTTAAATGAAATGGGTTAGTCATTATTATCATTTATGCTCATTTCCTTTTTTTAATGGAAATTAATTTTTATTTGTGTTAAAATCAGTAAGCGATTTTTCAGTTAAATAGTTTATTGTCACTTCCTATTTTTTTGTATGAGCAATACACTGCCTAAAATATCCCTAACTAAGTACCTATATCGAGGGTTACGAGGGGCGAAAAGAAATGGCGCTTACTTTTTCGTAGTTTTCACTTCTTTCCCGATTCTCGCCTTGCCCTGCACGTGGTGTCTGAGATTCTGCGATGCTTAGCACTGGAGCTGGTGTCAAGGGTAATGTTGCCTTCGGATGTAGATTATTCAATGATTGTACTTGAGGGTTGAAACCCAAGTAGGCAAACTGGCATCGAAAACTACCTGCAATGCACTACCGTACAATCCTACCGACTGCGCCACTTAAGTAATTCGCACGCCGAAAGTTATTTTTAAACAACTATTTTACTACTGACAAGTACAATGGTTAAGTAAAGAATGAATTTCACAATTATTATTAAACATAGAATTATAAACTACGGCTTGCTGACGAAGTTCCTCGGTTCCTCGTAATCTTCCACTGACCGGTGCTTAGGTTGCGGTTCACCTGGAATCGTGACTACGTAACTTGCTGCTCGTTTTTATGGGATAGTTATTAATATAGGTTTTTATTAATAAGTAGTGGAAGTAGCCCTATTATATTGATAATTATCCTTGTTGCCGTATAAAAACTAGTATGTCCGCCAAAATGTTAAAAATTATAACAAATTACGCAGGTTCATAGACCTGTGTCTCAGATATAATCAGTTATTTTGTATTTTTAGCGCTGATTGCGGAAATATAATGAAACAATTCCATAAAGTACAGTTTTCTTACAAAGAGCCTATCCAGTCTTGACTAAATTGCGTATATTTTGTAAATTATGTAAGTTCAAGAAAGTTACCAAATATTCCCAAATAAATCATAGTGACGACTGCTATTTTTGTTTTTGTAACGTGCAAGGTTTCAAATTTAAAAAAAAGGAGATTCCTTATTCTGCCATTGGCCCTATACCTCATGGATCCGAAGTACCAATACTTTCTCCTCCAGGACACTCCAGGTACTATGGATGCTCTTTTAGATGGCCCTGAACCAATTCCTCCATCGTGTGATAGTGATGATGACGGTGAATTGCTACAACCCTGGCACAAGCAAATCGACTTTCTTCACTCAATCTGAACTGAATTATTTAGGTAGAGACTTGAGGCTTCCAAAAGACGCAGCAGAAGTTTTGGGATAAAGAAAAAACAAATGTTGGCTCCGGGCACTTCATTTTAATGCTATCGCAGTAGAGAAAAATTATTACTGCCTTTTCTCTCTCAAGAAGGTGACCTTGTTTATTATAGTGATGTCCCTGGGGTTATGGCAAGTTATAGAATAGGGTATAAGCCAGAACAATGGAGATTTTCTATTGGTAATAAGTATGCTTCGGTGCCCGTTGGATATTCAGTCCATTTGAAAGAATCATATGAAAATCTTGACCTGATCTTGAACAAAATTTGTTACTTAGATCATAAATGACGATATGTGGCCATTTAAAAGTGCCTTCACGTCGCTTGTCCAACAAAGTCGCTACCCAAATTTTCCTTGCTTTCTCTGCAAATGGGTATCCATGGTAGAAACCAATAATACGTCAAAAAAGAATGTCCTTTGAGAAAAACCTTGCAGGGGACACTCTTGTAGATCCTGAAAAGGTATTACTTTCACCACTTCACATTAATTGATATTAATGAAACAATTTGTGAAGGCATTACCAAAAGAAGGAGAATGTTTTCCATACCTTTGTGATCAGTTTCCAGGTTTCCAGGCAAAACATTCAATTACAACTATTTGAGGAGCCACCTCTATGACTTTAAACATATATTTATAGATTTCTTTCCTTTCGTTGAAGAAAACTTAGCTAAAATGTCCTGTCCCATATTCACTGATTTCGCGTTCTTCCTCCGGTATTTTTCCAGGTGTCTCGGAATCTGAAGGCTCTATCCTATTTGCTACTGAACTAGAACTCTGTGGAGAGACGGAAGCATGCACTGATGATCTTGAGGAGCTGGGTTGAGGAATGGATGAGGTTGTGACACTATGTTCAGGTGAACTAAATCATTTTGCTTTTAGCAGTGCAACCAAAGCACTTTCGGCATCCCCACGTGCATTTTCTGCTTCAGTGTTCTTCTCAGGCAATTGTTTAAAAACCTGAGACCGATCATCTCAGCTGATCAAAGAGCGCTTATTAAGTTGCTTTTAATTGCGCTTGTCTCATTGGCTGGCTCACTTCCAACTTTTGACGGAACTGCATCCATTTTCGCTAGACATTTCTTAGTGTAGTAAAATTGGCTTTGGGAACCGTGCCGAATCGAGGATTTTGGTTTTTCCACTGAGTTAATACTGAATGCCAAGTGGGTTGAGAGATTGTCGCCTATTATAGCCTTTTCTCCTGGTAAACGTATTGCATGGGGCAAAAAGCAATTGGAAAACCAGTCTCGAAACGCCACCCCTTCCAGCCACCTACTAGTTGTTCTATTAAATCTGGAACCTAGATTGCAGCAGGGCTTATTGCAGCATGGAGGCCCTTGTGGGCCCTCTTTCTTCCAAGGATCGTACAGCTTCTATATATTACATATGGCGGTAAAAAGGTGCCATCTGCTGAACCACACACCATTATTGTCGTTGCACTCTTAGAATGATTCATTATTTTTTTCAGGTATTTCACACTCCTCCTGTAAATTCCCCGCATCTTCCCTGGATGATCGCTGACGTTCGATTCATCGTAATTGAATATGTTAGTGTTTGGTCAACCTTCTAGTGCCTTTTCTAAATTATCAAAGAATTCGCCTACTGTCTCTTTTGATACGGATGCGCGAGATTTCTTAATATTGGCTGCTATCCTTTTACCAAATGAACCCTTATATGCCTCTAAAGAAGGATGTATGCCATTGAACACTGCAATGCTTTTGCCGCGACGGTCTAAATAATATTTTTCAAACATTCTCTTGTCTAAAATATGAAGGGGAAAGCCCCATTCAGAGCAATTGGCTGCACTTTTTAATATTGAGACTTCCTCATTACGACTAAAAACCGTGGAGCGACCAGGTGATTTTCCATATAGGCCCATGTATTTATTATATATTGTCGTCTCAAAAAGTATTTTGTAGCTTCTAGATGCCTCTCTAATTTTTATAGTGCCATTTACAACTTTCTGTAAAGCTTCTTCCAATTTTCCGGGGTATAGTCCACGTAGGAACGACTTCCTAATACACGTTTATGATGAGCATAATACGTTCCTATACGGTCCTACGGCACAATGCTATATTAGCCGTTTCTGATTGGTGGGTTATCGTCACTTGTTAGAGTACTGTTAACTCTCCACGCATGGCCCTCCGCTCGCTTCGCTCGATCCGTGGCGCAGCCAGACAAAACTAACTGCAACTAACCCAGATTTACAAAAAGAAACAAACAGAACCTTAAAAAAATAAACAAAACATGTCTTGCCCCCGACGGGAATTGAACGTGGGTCATCTACATTCAACACTATATTTATATAAAACGACTGCTGCAAAATACTGCGAGAAATAGCCTACGTGCGTCTTCTTGGGTATGCGGGGACGTGGGGGGTGGTGGGTATAATTCCCACCCCCCTCACGAGGTCATCTCTTGTCAGATTTTCGATCCGAGGCTCCGCGGTTTTTTTTCCAAATTCCCCCCTTAAATTAGAGCCCCGTTCCTCCCATATGGTCAAAGGTAGCCCCCCATGAGACGCACCTAATAAAAAATAAAAAAAATTCGATCCTGTAACTCATCTCGTTCTCTCGAAATTAATTATTTTAGTTCTTTTTTCTCCCCCGGCTCCTAGCCGAACGGTGGGGAGCACGGGGTTCAGTTTTTGTCCAGGCCCCAAAATTTACCCCGGCTACATTTCGTAAAAATTTCAACCTTCTAGCTATACTGGAACATGCTTAATTAAAGGGACGCGTGCGTTTCAGTTTGATAAGCCTTTCACTTTGATAAGCATTTTTTTCTGACGTTACCCTCGCTTAAGAAGGTTCACTTCAAAAACACAATAAATATAAGGTGTATGGTATCGTTGACATGGTAAATAATTGTCAAATAATATACGAGGTGTGCCATTTAAAAAGTATAGCTATGTGTTATGTATTTAACACGATAAACGGTAAAAAATCTAATTACGCCACTAGATTTTGCGGAAAAATATACAACAGACATCACACTTATCTATTTTCAGTAAAAACCGAAATACAGGGCCATGTTCAAAATGGCCAAAATTCAAAAAAGGCATCGGGATAGCCGTGACCTATTTAGATGGTGGAATTTGTCCCAAAAAATGGGTTTTAAAATTCGCGGTCAGTTCGTGGCCGGGCGATGTCGGTGTCGCAATTTTTAGCGCTACACCCTCGTATTTTCGTTAATAATAATTTCTACGTTGTGCACTCTCTCTTTGACTGCATGTTTATATTGTAACAATTTTATGCGTCATTTGTAATGTATATTTTTCAGTCAGTACTAATTCACTATCATTATATTAGCGACATTAAAAAAAACAAATACGTACATAGTATATCCCTAATTATATGTATTCATTTATTGGGAGCGTGATAAAACGTGAAGGCAGCGCGCAGCGGTGCATTTTTTGTTTGACTCTTGTATAATAAACGTGTTATACCTATATCATATCAACCACTCCCTGTGATATGGTAGTACTGTACTTTAATGATTTATCTGTTGGTTGGCATTTAATTAGAGTAGGATTATGTAAAATATTAACCAATGTGGTATTTCAATGGTCTATTATTGGACAGATCATTCACATCATTGACGTACGCCACAAAAAACAACCGGACTAATCTTAGCCTAGTTTTACAGGAAGCAATTTAATCGTGAATTAATTCACGAATTTCTGCATGAATTAGCATTTGCTTTAGGTGACTTAAGAACTTCATGAATTATTTGATAATTCATCAGTGTCACCAACCACCAACAATTTTAATTTTGAGGTTATATCATAAAAATAAGTTTCTGTGTAAAGTTCAAATTATAGGCTTTCGGTATGACATCATAATCTTGCATTTCTTTAATTGACGAAGGTTGTATGAAACGAAACATTTTAAAAAAAGTCACGACATTTCTTAGTTTGCAAATATTGACAAATCCTGTCATCGTGACGTTATATTATCAGACGTATTTTAAAAATGCCACGATGTAATGAAGTATAGTAGAATTTTTTCGGATATGCAGTGATGTCATAGCTGTTAACAATTAATATAAATTCACCATAACTTTTTGAGATGCTAAAACAACTAAATGTAGCTTTACATCCATTAAAAGATTTAATATATCATCAAATAACATTATTATAAAGAATGCACTAAAACAAACCAATAAATACTGTTTAGGTAAATTATTTTTTCAATAATTTTGCCATATACCAAGTTATTTGTCAATAGTATATTGTGTAACTAGGAGGAAAAGCAAAACATTCCTGGACGATTGTGGTAATTGCTGGACGAGGCGCAGCCGAGGCCAGCAACACAGGAGTCCAGGAATGTGCTTTTCCTACGAGTTGCACATACTATTTTTTATCCAATCGAAATTAATTAGAATACGTACTTATATTAATAGAGCCAAATATTACTGTAAATAAAAACGGTGTTTTAAATTTAAACTCAACATAATATCAAGTTTTGAATCGAGCGAGCTTGAATTTTATTACGTAGCTACGGAAACTACAGCTAAATGTTACTTTTGATAGACGTCAGATCTGACAAACAAGGCGTTTGAATATGACAGAAATGTTACATTCCCGGCCTAGGACGGGAATGTTATATTCCCGGACTGTTATTTTCTATTCTTGTACAGTTATTGCATGTTGCCAAGCAACGAATAAAATATACTGGAATCATGACTTTTGCGGTGAGTAAACACATCGGAAAGGTGTCGTTTTTCGTCCGATCGGATAAAAAGTTATTTTAAAATCTGTAATGAATTACAAAGAACACTGACAAATGCCTTTGTTTTGTTTTGATTCTTTTATTGTAAACTGTAAGGGCACTTTTTCTTTAACAAAATAGCAAAAACATAATCAACTAATTTTAATAATTAAACTAACTTTGAGCGTGGTGTTGGCAGATAAAGATCATGCTCCGTATTCCTAAGTGGATAGTTGTGAGATGGCCTTTCTGGAATAGCAGATACGTGCTTGCGGATTAAGCAAACGGATTCAAACATAAATAAGGAAGGAAGAGTAAATATTTTAAATCTTTTAAAGAAATCCTGACAGTGAGTTTTAATGTTTAGTCTCAATAAGTATCGAATAGCTCTCTTTTGCAGATTGAAAATACGCTCAAACTGAGTCGCACAACACTTACCCCAGAATGGAAGCGAATATCGGAGGTGCGACTCAAAAAGAGCACTGTTCTAACAGTTGACAAGTTAAGCTCCGCGGAAACCGTCATTAGCGCAAAACAGGCAGAACTGAATTTTTTTGATATGGCATCGATGTGCCTGTCCAACTTTAAATGGATGTCCACAACACGCCCCAAGAATTTGACAGATTCATCCAATTATTAAGTACAAAAGATTGCAACGTACTTTTATATGACAAAACTTTAGTTTTAGAAACATTGAGGCACAGGAGATTAGAAATGCACCATGATTTAATGGTGATTAAGTCACTAGATATAGTTCTGTGAAGCGCCGTAATATCATTGATTAGCAATAGGCTATAAATTAAGGTCTCTCATTGGTTACTGCTAATCGCTGGTATGTTTTGTACAAAAATTGCTAATCGCGGGTAGATTTTGTCTCCCTGGTAATAGGCATTTTCGCTGTTGCCAATAGGAGGTAGGATTTGGCTTGCCATTGCTAATTAACGGTATGTTTTGTCTAAACACATGCACGTAGATATTTGTTACAGATATGACTATGAGGTTTTTGATGAATAGAGGAGATATGGAATAATACAGGATTTATTATTTTATCATTTATACAAAAATTTTTAAATTATTACAGCTAAACTTTAATGTTTAGTGCGATTTCGCATTTGGTACATTTTTATTTAGGTACATTCAAAGCAAGATTTCTTTTCCTTTTTGGATTTGTTTTTTCACCAATTGCTGGTCGACCTACAGGTCGACGCTTACTGCCTCTGGTTACCCCTGGTTTCCTTCTGGAGATGGATATCGGCTGAACTCTTATTGAAGCACCAGATCGATTCCGTAGACCAAAAGTACTACCGCACGTACTTAAAAATGTATCCCAGCTATTTTTTGTTTTAACTTTATCCAGCCTTTTTAAACATCTGTTTAAAAGTACTTTACATGTACCAAACTTAGTATGTTGTTCTCGTAATGCACCAAGGAAATTTTTAAATTCATAATCATTAGAATTTTTGTTTTCTAGGACTTCAGAATATTCATTTCCGGCGTTTATAGGCTCATGATTTAGAACTATTTCATCATTTAAAGCTGGATTATTTGAGCAGTTAGACATAGTTTCAACAAGTGGGCATAAAAATCCTTTTCCTTAGCGTTATCACCTAGTGCCAAAATTGCCATCGCGTATCTATCATTAGCGTCAATTGCAATAGGGTCAGAATAAAAAGAAAACACAGCAGCCTGATGCTTACACAGTTTCCCGAGATTTCCACTTGCACATGTGCAATGCCCAACGCTTGTGTCGATATCATAAAATAGTTGCTCACACTTGCTACTGGGTACTTGAAAATTATATTCGTTAATTTGAATTATGTTGTTTTTGGTCAAATATGATGTTTTCTGCAGCAAATTATGGCGAAGTTTTTTTGTAGGTACACGGCCATGAGCGTAATTTCTGAAACGCCGAACATAATACTGCTCTAGAACGGTGCACGTAAAATCTACTAATGCTACGACATTGTAGGCTTTACAGCGATTAAAAACTATATCTTTATAAAGTCGCACGCATATTTCAGAAAAGTTGTTAGTTTGATTGCCATGTGTACTACTATCCCTGTATGCCAAACACCATGCATGTCGTCGCTCCCAGTACGTCTGCAAATAAGATGCCCAATTCGGGTATTTAACATTAATTTCTATTGATAAAGCGGATTTAAAATTATTTTCTGCATTTTCGATATTTGAAGCGATTAGAATGTTTTTGAATTGTCTGTATAAAATTTGACGATCTTCTTTTTCAATAGAATGTTTCTTGTCCAATAACCATCTCCAGATGGATTGTGACACATGAAAAGAACAGAGTAAAACTTTTGATGCAGGAAATATTACACGAAGAGCTTGTCTTTCTGCTTCACTATCATCTGTCATTATAGATTTTGGGCAGACACCGCCAAAAGCATTGACTCCAAGAATTTCTTTTATACCACTTAACCCAGATATATAATCCGAAGATGTTTGAATTTGTGTTATGAAAACTGCCAGAGGTACTGCTCCAGCAGATGTTACTGTTAGGACAAACGTTATGACGTGATTTTCAGCGTCGCATGAAGCTGTACTATCAATAAAAATAATATCTTTTGTACACGGTAAACTGTGGGCCCTTCGCATTATTGGTGTTATTATTACCACACTAAATGAATCCTCGTTGATGTGCAAGAAAACACCTAACATTTCATACTCGGGCACCTTTTCTTTCAATTTCTGAAAGAGAAAAGATATGTATATAATAAGACGCGCTATTTATACATCTAATTGCTCAAATGCTGCATAATAGACAGACAACAATTGAGGTGGCCCAAGAAAAAAATGCACAAAGTTTGACTTCGCATATTTTTTATTTTACACATCGAAGTGATCTGATTTTTTTATTGTGTAGGTCCATGTTTCGACTATCGAAGGCCATTATCAAAAGATATAGGACCTGCTGTACAGAGCTTTGCATGATAAGATGTTTTTTTTTGCGAAAGTTCAACGTTGGCTGTGGAATAACCAACCTAATGTTGATAAATACTGATATAGCCATTTTGTAGCGTAGTTCATTAGCTTTAATTATTTTTTTATTTAATGACTAGTTTTTCAGTTGTAGCATTTTTTGTGGTTACATGCTTTTATTAGGAAAGTTTTGCGTTATTTGAGCCAAATGATTAATGAAACTGCTATTGAATCGTAAAAGTGTTTATTATAGCACTGTTTTTAATCTGGAATAGACAACAAAACAACAGAATAACAACCAAAAAAATTAACAAGTACAATAACAAAACAAATTAGGCATGTTTTGTCACCATATTAAGAAAACATCCATTACCGAGTACGCCTATCTCTTTTAATAAAGACGTTGATATCTTAAAGAATTTATGCAGTTGTGGCAGCTCAACAAAAATGGGAATTAATAGAGCAAAGGATCATAGACAACAGCATAAGCAGTATATCCCTAGTCGATTTATGGGCGTTATTAATCCAAGAGGTGGTATTGGTGTCTTGGAATACGCTTACAAAATATGTCTAATTTTTTTTTATTGTTGTTTATTTGATTGTTGTTCTTATTAATTTTGTTGGTTGCTGTTCTGCTATTTTGTTCTATATGCTAGATTAAAAACCATCTCATAATAAACACTTTCACGATTCAAAAGCAGTTTCATTAATCATTTTGTTTAACTAACTCAAAACTTCTTTAATAAAAGCATGTAATCACAAAAAAAACGCTATAACTCGGAAACTAGACCAGGTAGACGAAAAGTTTAAAAGCTGATGAATTAGGCTACAAAATGATTTTATATATTTATCAAAATTAAGTTGGTTAATCCACAGCCAACGTTTAACTCTCGCCAAAAATATCTTATCATGCAATACTCTGTAACTGTGAAAAACAGCAGGTTGTATAATATATTCTGATGGTGGTCCTCCATAGTCGAAACATGTGGGAACCTAACACAAAATTATCAGATGTCTAAAATTAAATATATGCGAAGTCATCTTTTCTGCATTTTTTCTTTGGACCACTTCAATTGTCCGTCAGTGTATTAAGTACCTGTAATGACCCAACACCAGTGCGTGACCCGAAATTAATTTTTCTCCATTCAGTGTACCAATATTTTACTGTTCTATATTTTGGATTGATAGAAGCATTTGCGGTAAGACCTTCGTCCATTTCAAGCTCTAATTTATCATTGTGAAAATTACAGGCTTCCGTAATACCCATGCCATCATTAAAATATTTTTCGAAAACACTTCTAAGCTCGTTAGTAGCAGGTAAATAACCAAGTGCCTCTGCATTGCTCAATGCATGAGTATGTATGTTGTTAATCGTAATTAAAGCTGGTAAGTCCTAAAATTGTTTTATTTATAATTTTATAAATACTGATTCAGTTATACTATTATAAGTAGGTATACTTACTCTTAATTGTTCATTTCTATAACAACTCCATTTTGTCTGTACTTTTACTACAATAGAAATTGACGCCTGACAGTTGAGGTTTTTTGATTTTCTTTCAGTGGATTTTGGTTTATTAAAAGACGTGTGGTGGCAGCTGTACTCTCTTCTAAAATTTAAAATGTTCGCAATATAGGAACACAAGATACTGACTTCATTAAAATCTGTTCTAAACAAACGAATGCTCGTCAGTTCATTGTCGAAATGGCAAGTGCCGAAGGTACAGGCTGTCCAGCTTTCAAGGTTTTTACAGAGAGAAAATAACTAAAAGGAGAGGAAACAGCCCATATCCAAGCACAAAGGGTATAATTGTCAAAATCAAAACATCATCAGCCGATTTCAGGTGATCGGATGTCATTGTCATTAGCTTAAAATATTTTTCTCCCGATACTTAGTGGTATTGTTGTCAACGGAGCAGAGTCAAGGTCACCCAAAACGGGTACACCAACATGAAAGGTGCCAACGCTTATTGTCGCCTCTCCTTTTAGTTGTTTTTTTCTCTGGTTTTTGACACCCTGTAGCTTAGAAACTAAATTTAACTTTAATATACCTACTTACCTGCATAGTAACTTCTTTGATGCGGTCTTGGATCTGCGTAATACCCAAGAAGTATTAGTTTCAGCAGAAAATTCTGCTATCCACTGAATACATTTTTCACTAGAATTAATGTCAGCCGATAACACTGTTTTTTCTTTTGATTGATTTACTAGTTCATAGCGAAAATTTGTGGGACATTTCAAATCAGTATTCATGTTGTCACGTAGCAGTAAGTTGGTAACGTAGCTAATAATGATTAAGGGGCACTAATAAAACCACGCGAGAAATAAAATAGAAATGCACGACTCACAAAACAGGATGATGCAATAATAATTAAGGGACACTTACAACACCGCGCGAGATATAAAACAGAAATGCACGACTCACAAAACAAGATGGCATAATGCGTAATAAAGAATAATGCATGTGTAGACAAAACATACCGCTGATTAGCAATGACAAGCCAGATCCTACCTCCGATCGGCAACAGTGAATATGGCTTTATTGCCAGGGAGACAAAATCTACCCGCGATTAGCAATGTTTGGACAAAACATACCAGCGATTAGCAATAACCAATGAGAGACCTTCATTTATAGCCTATTGCTAATCAATGGTAGATTCTGCCTAAATGCATCCGGGTACCTCCAAGTGAAACTAGTATCGTCCGCAAAGAGACAGACTTTACCGCTAATGTCCAGACAAGCAATGTCGTTGATAAACAGCAGAAACAAAATAGGGCCTAGTACCGAACCCTGGGGTACTCCACAATCTACGTATCAACCCTCACAAGCTGACTTCTGTTTTTAAGATACGACTTAAACCATTCTAGTGGCACTCCTCTGAATCCGTAGTACTGCAATTTGTTAATTAAGATATTATGATTGACACAATCGAAAGCTAGCTTTAGAGAGATCACAGAAAATTGTTGCTGTAGAGTGGTGGCTGTTCAGGTTGGAGTATACCTCATTAAAGAGGGAAAACATAGCATTTGCTACTTAAAAATCCAAATTGATTGGTAGTGAGTATTTTATGTTTAGAGAAAAAGATAGAAGCCTTATTTTTAACCAATCTTTCGGTGATCTTTGATAATGTGGGAGGGAGTGCAATTGGGCGATAGTTCGAAGCTTGATCTTTATCTCCTCCTTTATGCAAAGGAATAATTATTGCCGCCTTAAAACAGTTTGGAAAAACCCATTTTGGAATAACTTGTTGATTAAAGTAGTAAGATGGTTTAATGTGCATTCCGGCAGGTTCAAGAGGATTTGTTTTTAATATCTTTAATTGTACTGCGAAGCTCAGCTAATGCTACAGGCGTAAAGAAGAAACTGTGTAAATTTACATTAGCATTAGAGAGATATGAAAGTGGATCATGAGAAGGAGTTATGGTGTTCATTAAATCTTTAGTCACATTTGCAAAGTAATTGTTTAGGTTCCCAGGTGAATTAGCGATTGCGCTAGACGAAGAAGTCTTATTCCTTAAGTCATTCACAGTAGACCATGATTCTTTACCAACGTTGCAGTATTTAGCCAGCCTTTCATTATAATAAATGTCTTTGGCAGCTTTTATATATATGATGGACTGTTCTGTAGAGTTTCACTTAATCAAGAAAACGCTGTCCGAGTATTTTTTTTTAGGTGAGATAATGAACGCATGTTCTTTGCAAATGCATGTTATTTGCAGATGTGCGTTGACCAGGGTTTATGCTGTTTAATTTTTATAGGCCTAAGAAGAAAGGATTTGAACGCCAGAGTAAATACAGTTCATAAATCTAGAAAATTCGGTATCAACATCATCAGAGAGGGTAACCCAGTCAGTTGTTAGATATAGGTGCTTGAAATTTAGAAAATTTTTGTCCGAAAAAATACGGCATAATTTGCGTGAGGCATTTTTGCACTTGGATTTTACCGAAAATTCTCTTGATCAGAGAAACCCGAGTTAAAGACAGTGCAGTCAACGAATTGTGGATCAAAAACGACATAGGTGTAGTCCATAGTACTAGAACTACTTTTAGTTGTTCTAGTTGGTATGTTAATATCAAAGTATATTTAATATGCATGAGTCCAAAATAGACCGAAGAGATTCTTTAGCAGCACACACACTGGGAAAGTCAATATTAAGGTCGCCACACAAAATTAATTTGCTTTTTAAAGGCCGCGACTCAAGCAAGCTCACTAATCTTTAACTGAATATACAGGGTTAGTAAAAAGAACCGGAACGCTTAAATATCTTCAAAATCGTTAAAGCTACATTTACAAAATTCGGTACCTGGCGGCTTCCGGGCGTGCGGAATTGAACCATGATATCGGCACTGTTGTCAGATTTCCCAGTTTTGTGCTACAGGCAGTCATTTTGTTATCTTAAATGGAATGCCCCACTTATTTTCAGTGCAATAAACTGGGCGTGTCAAATTTAGTAAGGCCACAAACTCTCAAAATTTTATCTCTTCTAATTGCTGAGATGTGACAACAACGCATTTTTAGTAAAAAGTACCGGATCGCTTAAATATTTTCAAAATCGCTCAAGCTGCACTTACAAAATTCGGTACCTGGGGGTTTCCGGGCATGCAGAATTGAACC
>MU182434.1:196351-240032 GCA_016904865.1 Pissodes strobi | reverse complement strand
GGTTTCCGGGCATGCAGAATTGAACCATGATATCGGCACTGTTGCCAGATTTCCCAGTTTTGCGCTACACGGAGTCATTTTATCTTAAATGGAACGCCCCATTTGTGTTTATTGCAATAAATTGGGCGTATCAAATTTAGTAAAACGCCAAATTTTCAAAATTGTATCTCTTTTAATTGCTGAGATGTGACAACAACGCATTTTTAGTAAAAAGTACGGGAACGCTTAAATATCTTCAAAATCGCTGAAGCTGCATCTACAAAATTCGGTACCGGGGGATTTCCGGGCATGCGGAATTGAAACATGATATTGACACTGTTGCCAGATTTCCCAGTTTTGCGGTACACGTAGTCATTTTGTTATCTTAAATGGAACGTCCCTTTTGTTTTTATTGCAACAAATTGGGTGCGCCAAATTTAGTAGGATTCCAAATTTTCAAAATTTTATCTATTATGTGCTGAGATATGACATCACATTTTTGACTACGTGTACCGCAAAACTGGGAAACCTGGCAATAGTGTCAATATCATGGTTCAATTCAGCATGCCCGGAAACCCCCAGGTACCGAATTTTGTAAATGCACCTTAAGCGATTTTGAAAATATTTAAGCGTTCCCGTACTTTTTACTAAAAATGCGTTGTTGTCACATCTCAGCAATTAAAAAAGATACAATTTTGAAAATTTGGTGTTTTACTAAATTTGATACGCCCAATTTATTGCAATAAAAACAAATGGGGCGTTACATTTAAGATAACAAAATGACTCCGTGTAGCCCAAAACTGGGAAATCTGGCAACAGTGCCGATATCATGATTCAACTCTGCATGCTCGGAAAGCCCCAGGTACCGAATTTTGTAAATGCAGCTTAAGCGATTTTGAAGATATTTAAGCGTTTCGGTATTTTTTACTAATGATGCGTTGTTGTCAGGTCTCAGCAATTATAGAAAAGATAAAATTTCGAAAACTTGGGATCTTACTAAATTTGATATGCACAATTTATTGAACTAAAAATAAGTGGGGCGTTCCATTTAAGATAACAAAATGACTCCGTGTAGCACAAAACTGGGAAACCTGGCAACAGTGCCGATATTATGGTTCAATTCCGCACGCCCGGAAACCCCCCGCTACCGAATTTCGTATATATAGCTTTAACGATTTTAAAGATATTTAAGCGTTCCAGTTCTTTTTACTAACCCTGTATGCATGTCAGCGTCAGGTGTTCTGTAAATACAAACAATATAGAGGTCATAAGCATTATGATAGACGATGGAAAATTTAAACACTTTCTCAGACAATAAATTATCGAACTTAGTTACTGCTGAAAAGTCGTTGTTAGCAGACATTATCGTAGTAACTCCATGAGATAACTTACTTCTATTAAATCTAGTTACTGTAGTATAATTTTTGACAAATACAGGCTAATCAACATTTAACCAATGTTCAGTTATGGCAATGATTTCTAGAAGACTAAGCTCTTCTAATAAAAGAAATAATTCATCTGTTTTTTGTCTTAAGGACGGAATATTAATAAGAAAAACACTAAGCTTGCCATCATCCAATTTTTCAGAGGGTGCTTGATCCTCTGTTCGCGTCAATCTACCTAAAAATTCCCCCCTCTAATCGGAGAGCCATTAGGTGTTGAAGTCTTCCGATGAAAAGAAAGACCTGAAGGCAGAGAGATACGCTTCAACCTCCACTGAACCAATACCCTAGGCGTCGTGGAAACGATAGCACAACTTACGCAAGGAGTCCACGTTAGTAGAAAGTCCCTCTGAAGCTAGAGCTAATCTGATGCTAGTGTTGGTGTGTCCTTCAAAACACACACTGGAGGGTTGGTCATGGAGATGGGCAAGGAATAACCGAAATATGAAGGGATCCCTCAGTCTAGCCGGCAAATAACGACCATTAGCCGCATCCGAATCTCGCGACAGGTGGAGTCATCGGGTCCATATCCAGCCCATCATTCCTCTTCGCACTTTTTTCCACAACAACCTCCAAATTCTCCAGCGCAAGTGACTTACAGGGGCATCTAGAGCTTTTCTGTCAGAGCCAACCTCCGAACAGACCTCACCCCCCTCCAGGTGTAAGTACAAATATTGAGTCAAAGCGTGGTGATAGGCTTCGGTCGTCCAAAGTGCCTGGTACAAAATGTTGATAGCCGGTGGTCGAAGTACTTAATGCTGGCGACGGCATAAGCTGCTTTAGGTGACTATTTAAATTCAAAGAACCCCGCACCAAATGCATAGCACTGAACTTTTTCATTAAAAATATTGTCACGAGTAGCTTAGGGGGTAGCGCGTTTATTTAAAGAATAACTTCTCAGAGAAGAGTCTCGTCGCGATTAATACAATGACGGGGTCTCAATGCTTCCTTTAATCTACCACTGGATGATATACTCGTGAGGACACGCCTTGTTTAGCGTGCCGGGGGGTAACTGAGGTAGACCGGGATCGCGTTACGTGGGGTAAGAAGAGATGATAAAGTAAGCACGTTTAGTTTATAACAATAACAATGTATTAACGATAAAACTTTAACAATAATTATTGGTCAGAAAAAATGAGATTCTATTATACCCGATTACTACGGTGCGCATGTTTTCTCGATTTGAGGTACTGTTTATAGGTCTTTGTTTATTGTCTTATAATTTATAGTTTTTATTAAGAGTTGGGTTTTATTTAAAAGCACTAAGAGATTTCACTAAACTTTTTAACTGACTATTTAGACACTTGTATTTCTCAACACTGACAAACTTCTTGTCAACACTTTACTATGCAGGTTGTGAAACCCCTAGTCCTAGCAGTCGTCAAGTGACTAACCGGTGCCAGGTTAGGAAGGAAAGGAATGGAACCTAAAGCAGTCGTATGGCTAACTTTAGGAGCGGATAGAACCCAGAAGGCAGTCGTGAAGTGACTAACCTTGGGAGCTGGAGGTGAGACTAAAGTCTGCCGAACTGAGGGTTCGGTAGCGTATTTATGTAAAACAAAGTGATGATCATTGCATGCATAAGGTTCAAAGTCGCTCCCGTTAATTGCTCGCGTTGTTTATAGTTTGCCTTTAATGTTTATATAACAATCTCCAAGTTCAAGTTCAAACTTGCGACAGGGTGATATTTGTTTAGTAGCTTATGCTATTTAGTAGATTACAATATCTTTATTTCGAGTCTTTTCTTATGACAAGAATAATTTCCAAAACAAAAATTTTTTAAAAATGCTTGTTTTTTACTTCATGTTTTTAACATTAGTCACTAAAAACAGCCTTTTTGAGACAATAAATCCGCATCGAAGCCAATCACATTTTATACGGGGGGTGTTTACAAATATCAGTAGAATAAGTTTTTGCATCTAATATATAAATTCGTTAATTATTCTTGAATGGACCTGCCAATTTTAATTATATTTTTCAGTTATACCTTAAAGTAAATTACCCTACACTCGTGTCAGTTTCATTAATTTCAATTTCCTATGTCTGGTTTGTGAAATAATATAAATCCTGAAAATTGTTATTCTATAGAAAACTTTATCCAATCTTTGTTCTTGATGAAATAAATATGATCTAAGACATATCTACTTTAGTTAATTTCTTATTTATAACGTGAAAGAAATTAGGTAAATTTAAACCAATTTGCACTAAAAATGTTATCATAGATTATCTGTAAAGGGGAGCGCGTAGTATTGGGAGCCACATATGGACAAACTGATATAAAAAAGTTTACCCAACGAAGGGTGGAAAAGCTAGGGAGCCTAAGTGCCAAAAATCAAGATTTGAACTTCTTTGCATAAAACAGACCTACTTACTGATATAAGAGACCCAAGTCCATATTCCTATTTAAACCCTAAGTACATACGTATAGAACTGATGGAGGGCCTATCTGCAGGAAGGCAGATCGAGCTTGTGGACCTAAGTGCCAACGGCGCAGATCGTTACTGCATCGGGTAAATCCATGCGATAGTAGTGGTTATTACTTTTTTTTTCGTCGCAAGACAATGTTCTCTTACCCCTAAAAAATCTTGCAGAAAACTAATAGAACAGTTAAAATAATTTGACATATCATAATTTAATTACTGATGGAGAGATTTTATGGTAATATGTTCTTTTTAGCCATACATGCGATAAATGGTATCCCTGATCTTACTTTTTCAGTAGTGGGTAATTTTACGATCTTTATTGTAGTTGATGATACTTATTTGCGTCTTTTGTTCGATTTTAGTCCATTTTTTCTTAAATTAATTATCACTATTGGACTTACTTTCATTGCGGAAGCTGTCCTTTCCACCACATTTTGAACGTTCACGGTAGGGCAATTCCTGCAGCTACTTATATTTAGAATAATAAGCTGGTTATAGCAAAAATAAACCAAATGAACTCAACGTAGCCAATGCGCTTGTTACAAATATCAATTCACACTTTATATTTTACGCTATTGTGTTGGATTCGTTTTTTCCCATTAAAAACACTTGTGCAGTCTATATCCAAATATGGCGGAAATAACTGAGGCAAAAACAAACATTAATTCTCTGCTAGCAGGTATTTCTAGATTTAAATTTTGAGTTCTAGTTTATTTATTAATTTATTATTAAATTGATGTTATATTTTTTCAGGCTAGCGTGACATTGTAATTTATGCTGAATGGTGCAAGTCTAGTATTTCGAAGTGGGTCGAAGGAGGGCGACTATCACGACAGCATGAATAAAAATAATTTCGAAATCTGGTTGAAAATAAAGCTATTTGCTATTTTTGTTAACATGTATTTGACAACAATCACAGAATGCAATTGAACGCTTCAAGTGTTTTAGCAAAGGAACCATTATCAAAAATACGTAAAATTAAAGAAAGTACTTTAATATTATTAAATATAGATTTTACTAACACCTGGTTGCCTTTGCTAAAAACTGGAGCTGATAAGGGACACACAATATTAAATTGTAGATATAGAGCATCTCAAATCCGCTGCAATTATTTACCTAATACTACCTCCAACCTAACAAACGTTATGAAATTATTCTTGTCATCTTGCCAAAGTCATTTCACAACTTTACAGAGTGCACAAGCTTTTTATTTTTAAAATGCATTTACTCACTCTTTTAATTTTTAGATTTCTCATTCTTGACAATTGTTGTTCCTCGAAACGTCGAGAATTTTCCAATTATTTTAGGTTTTTCAGCTTCTTAAGGCTCACTAAACTAGCACTTGTGCTGTTTACACCCTGAGGCCAGAGCTGAAGCGGCTTTATTCAAATAGCCTAACCAGTGATGCATCAGGTATACAACCTATTATTATATCTGAATATTCTGATGACCCTGAGACTGATTTTCCCACAAACGTGCATGATTCATCATTTTCCTGCACGTATTCAGCGTCTCGAAAGATCCACTTTCCCACACTGAGTGCGGGAAAAGCATGTTTTGTATTTTTACCTTCAAATATGAACTTTAATAAGAGAGCACAAATTTGTAGATCAATTTCCTTTAAAAGTGAACTATCTTATTGTAATTGTTGCAAATTTGCTTTGTTCAATAAATATTATTTTTTAAATTACGCATGTTTGTAGGAAAAATGTTTATTCTCTCTTCGCGTCGTTCGAGTAACGTCTATCCCGTGCGGAAAAATGTCTCTTTCCTCACTTGTTAGTATAATAACTATTTTCTACAAGCATGCGGGAAGTACCACTTACCTGCACGCATTTTAATTTCCAAAATTAGTCTTTCGCGCCGCTCTACTATAAATTGACGAAAATTAGACTTACCCTATTCTAACACATTACCATAATTATCAAATTTCGGAATTTCCGCTTAATTTTTTTCATAAAAAAAATTAGCAATTTCTTCGTTATTCCAAACGTTGGCAACAGCAACGGCTTCAAATTGTCTGTTTTTTCTCGAGATTTTTTCTCATTTTTACGAAAACATTTTAAGACATGGAATCTTCAGAAGATGCATTCTAGAAGCAGCAGCTGTTGCCAATTTGAAACTATTACCAGCCAGATCTCGAGAAAGGTATGAGAAACAATTTAACCATTTTGTAAGTGGACTAAGGAAAAGGGGGAAAAGCTTCAAAGAATAGGCTTTTGCTGGCTTATTTTCGGATCTAAGCAAAATTATAAAACGAAATACCCTCTGGTCTCATTTCTAATGATAAAAGCTGTAATGAAGATAAGGAAAAATGTTGATATTGGAAAATTCTACAAATTGACAACATTAAAAAGAAAACAATTTGTAGGCTTTAAACCAGAAAAAGCAAAATTTCTTAGTAAAGACGACTTTGGAAATTTTATGTAGATGGCGCCAGATAAAATCAATCTACTAATCAAAATAGAAATCATATTTGGGCTAGCATGTGCCTGCGGTAGGCTGGAACTGGTCAAGATAGCCCTTGAAGATAAGGAAAGCTTCCTCACCAGCAAAATCGTTGACTAAAAATCATTCTGCAAAGGCATTTGTAATCTCGGAAGAAGTTGAAGTTAACAACGGTACATTCTTCAAGTAATTTAAAACATATGCATCTTTACGATCTTCATAATTATATTCCTCATCGTCGCTCTTTTATTCAACATAAATATGCCAAATGTATCACTCAGTGTGTAGGAATAACTTCGTTTGGAAAAATGATGTCTGAGAGTGTAGCCCACCTACATCTTCCAGAACCTCACTGCCACTGCTGCACTGGCCAAGGTTTGGGGCGTTCTTCAGCTACTTTTTTGGTCAATTTTGGGGAAGAAATTACTAATATAAAAAGGCTAAAAGTCGAATGGAAATCGACCACTGTGGCAGAGGGGTACTTTGAAGACCCGGAAATGAAGAAAAAAGGTATATTCCAAAAAAAATGTCAAACAGTGATAATACAAAAGAAATTATGGGCAGCAGTAAGGCTCCTGATTTACAACAAAAGCACCAACAGTTAACATCAGCAATAAGCTTGCAGAGTGCAGTAAGTTATACGAATTACGTAAATGAAATTGTAACATACATTTTTGAGAATTAAAAACACAAATTGTGCCTTTTTAATGCGTTTGTAGAAAAAATCTTGATCTTGCGGAAAGTATCTTAACTGCTTAATCGGTAGTCGCGTGCGAGAAAGTATAACTTTCTACACTTGTTAGGATAATAACTATTTATTTTATAATATTATTCTCGTTTTATTAAGTGTTTACTTCTGTCGGTGGTATGGTCTTAAGCGTTTTCTTTGGCACACTGGCTGTATCTTGTAAATCAAGCATTTTCGTGTCTATGTTCGCGCATACTACACTCGCCGGCACAAAATTCCGCCACCCTGAAATTTTGGCCAAGTTTGATGTTTTATAACTTTTTTATTTTTTATCCGATTTTCATGATTTTATTATCAGTTTTTAGATCCGTTTATTGTGTTTTTCTTTAATTTTTTTATAAAGTAACATTTTTCGATTAGGCTATATTATACAGGAGTAAATCAAACTGTTGTTTTTTGTCGTAACTTCAAAACACCCTGTGGGAAAACTGAGGTGGATAATTTTATTTATATACTGTTTCTTGCAATCTTTGATGTATTCTAAACATTTCGTTTTTTGATTCATTCCATTATCTCATTTCTGCTGCGAGCTGCAAATTTTTTATTAAAACGATGTTATTCTCAGGAAAAATTGTGGCAAACTTTCGTTTAAAAATTACCGACGTTGGTTAAGTACACGATTATTGTGAGAGAATGTTTGACAGTGACAATATTATAATTTGTTGGATGTAAATATGGTATTAACTCCAGCAGACGTGGGTAGAATTGTTGCGTTAAAGTTATGTCGCCCTGACTCTGAGAATTGCGCGGTCTACAGTTCGAGATGCCTGGAATAGGTATTTACAGACGGGGACTTTTACTGGGCGGAGAGGCTCTGGCAGAAGAAGAATGACCACTGCAGCTGATAATCACTTTGTCATCGTTAGTTCTTTAAGAGATCGAAAATCTACTGCTGTGTGTCTAAAAAATGACTTGCACATGATTCGTCGAGTAAATGTAAGTGAAAGAACGATACGTAGAAGATTGGCAGAAGCTGAGCTTCATTCACCAGGGCCAGCAATATGTCCACAACTCATTCCTCGTCATCGACAACAGCGACTGAGGTTTGCAAGATTGCATTGTGACTGGACTCTAGAACAGTGGGGAAACATACTATTCACAGATGAATCCAGGATTTGTTTAAGGTCGCCGGATGGTCGTAAACGGGTATACAGACGTAGAAATGAAAGATATGCTGACTGCACCATATCAGAACAAATCTCATATCATGGCGGTTCAGTGATCATTTGGAAGGGTATTTCTACTGAAGCCCGCACTGATCGTGTATTTGTTGAAAATGGAGCTCTAACCGCCCAACGATACATTGAGGAAATCATCCAAGAAGTTGTTGTTCCATTTGCTCCTTTCATTGGGAACCATTTTACATTAATGCATGATAATGCTAGACCTCACGTTGCACATGTAGTGAGCGAATATCTCGATGAAGTTGGACTTCCAAGATTGGAATGGCCCGCATGTAGCCCGGATCTCAACCCAATCGAACATCTGTGGGATCAACTTAAAAGAGCTGTTCGTCGTCGCCCTGTGCAACCACAAACCTTGCAAGACTTACGACTGGCGCTGACCGAAGAATATCAGGCTATTCCTCAAGAAAGAATAACTAACCTTATTCATTCGATGCCACGAAGACTGCAAGCTGTCATTGCTGCGAGAGGAGGAAATACACGTTATTAATAATCGTTTTTGTTAATTAACTTTATGATATACCTGGTGTTTGTTTTTCTTAATATAAATTGGCTTCAAATCAGCATTTCATTTAAAATTTTGCAGCTAGCAGCAAAAATGAGATAATGGAATGAATGAAAAAACAAAATGTTTAGAATACATCAGAGATTAAAAGAAACAGTATGTAAATAAAATTATCCGTCTCAATTTTCCTACAGGGTGTTTTGAAGTTACGACAAAAAAACAACAGTTTGATTTACTACTGTATAATATAGCCTAATCGAAAAATGTTACTTTATAAAGTGATTAAAGAAAAACACAATAAAAGGATCTACAAACTGATAATAAAATCATGAAAATCGGATAAAAAATAAAAAAGTTATAAAATTTCAAACTTGGCCAAAACTTCAGGGTGGCGGAATTTTGTGCCGGTGAGTGTATTTTACAGGTATTTTAACGTCACCTCCTTCATAGATACTTCACCAACTGTTTACTGTTTCCATTTTCGACTCTTTTTTCATTAACGTAAAAACCCTTTTATATCCATTAAGATGTTCCAAACTGATAAAGCAGACAAAAGTAACAACGCAGCTATGAATACTTAATGGCTGATGACATACTTTGGAGTAGTCCCACTTTCGGTCAATGGAGTTTTAATATTTAATCGTTCGACTGGAAATATCGCTCGAATTTGATCTATTGCCTTTTGGTTATCGGTCGTAGTTATCGGCTTTGTGTATGCAATCGGAAAATTAGGTAAATTGCTGATGTTACGTTATCTGATCCGACAAATAAGTCGGGTTTAAAATGCTTACTTTAATCTGTGTTATTGAAAAACTTATATTATTGGCTTCAAGAAAACATTCATCGGCAGAAAGAGAACAGGCAACCGTTAATGAATACCAGGAGATCCAAAGGTTAAGGTGGATCTTTTAACGTGTAAGTATATCCGATTTGGCAAGTTTTGTTTTTTCACTGCCGGATAAAGTAAGTAATTTAAGTTTTCTTAAACACATTGTGTTGAAATTACTTACCACAACCTCGATATTTTAAAAAAAGGTTTACCTCGAAATATCCCATAAACTCGACAGAATCTATCGCTTGAAAAAAATTTAAATTTTCAAATTCTGGACTATTTTTCATCTTCAATTCGTTTTAAATGAGATTTCAGGCAAATAAATCTACTTACTTACTTACCACAAAAACTATTATATTGATATAATCTAAAGGTAAAATTTTACCTTCGACATGTGCTATAGAACCACCAGAAGTTGCCTTTAATACCCAAAAATTGCTTACATTTTCCGTTCCTGACGCATTTTCGCAGCTTCAAATCGTTTTCATTAACATTTCCGACAATTAAATGCATAAATCTACTTATTTTAACCTAACCGTTATGTCAAAATATTGGAAGAACGATTTCTTCTCAGTATGCATCCAAGTCATACCGAGTTATTGACAAACAAGTAAAGAGAGAGAGAGAGATAAGAAGTGATCTAAGAAACCACAACACCTATCTCATACAGCAAGCTATTGAAGACAACCTTAACATGAAGAAATTGCGATCGAATATGACAAGAGGAAAACAGACCATACGAAAAATGAGAAATTAACAGGGAACAGTAGTGTATGAGAAGCAGGAGATCGTGACCATCATCCAAAACTTCTACCGAAAGCTCTACAGACAGGAAATGCCAGAGGCAGGTTACCAGAGATAGCAGAGCACAAATTCTAAATGTGGGATCCGAGGAAATACCGGAGATCGATACATCCGAACTAGAAGAGGCACTGAGATATATGAAAAACCGCAAGGCTCCAGGAGAAGACCACATTACGGCTGAAATGCTGAAAGAAGGAGGAGAAACACTGAAAAAGCAATCCTCATCCTGCTCAATAAGTATCTGGAGGAGGGCCGCATCCCAGAAACATGAGAAACGCCGAGGTCATAACCCTATTTAAGAAAGGAGACTGTAGCAACATCGAAAATTACAGGCCCATCAGCCTCCTATCTAGCTTGTACAAATTACTTAGCAAGATCCTGACCAGACGCCCGAGAGAACAAGCGGGATTCAGAAAAGGCTATAGCACCACTGACCATATCTAGACTGTGCGGACACTGATGGAGAAATGTAGGGAATACAATGTCCCTCTTCACCTGGGGTTCGTCCACTATCAAAAGGCATTTGACTCGATAGAAGAATGGGCAGTACTAAATGAATTGGATAAGGCTAGGGTCGACTCCCGATACTCCACTCTTATCAAGAACTGTTTCGAGAATGCCACTTTTCACGTGAAGATAACTGAAGACCTCAACACTCATAAAAAAGAGGAGTTAGACAAGGAGACTCAATATCCCTAAAACTTTTCACCTTAGCTTTGGAAGGAGTCTTCAAGACCTTGGATTGGGAGTTAAAATGCATTAACATTGATGGGAGATACTTGAGCCATCTACGTTTTGCAGACGACATTATCCTGTTTAGCAATGATCATGAGGAGCTCACAAACATGTTAAAGGAGTTGAAAGAAGCATCACAAGCAGTGGGGTTTCAGATGAACTTAAGTAAGACCAAGATTATGAGTCCTTATAACACCCAGGTCACCATAGATAACATTAATATTGAAACAGTGGATGAATACCTGTACCTAGGCCAAAAATAAAGTTAGGGAGTGAAAACCAAACGATAGAGATTGCAAGAAGGGTGCGCCTCACCTGGGAAAGTATGGTAACCTCTCTCACATCCTAAGAAATCCTAGAACTCCAATTAATCTAAAGCGGAAGGTGTTCGAGAGCTGCATCCTACCGGTCATGACGTATGACCTTAAGACTATGACCTTCACACAAAAAAGTGCCAATCGCCTGAGAGTGTGTCAGAGGGTCATCGAACGTTCAATGCTGGGTATTAGCTTTAGGGATAGAATAAGGAATGATGACATTAGGAAAAGGACAGGAGTCACATACGTCATGAAAACGGTAGCAAGGAGTAAGTGGAGATGGGCTGGGCATGAGGCGAGGGACAGTGTCAAGTGGACCAGGGCCATCCTCCAATGGCGGCCTAGGGAAACAAAAAGAAGTGTTGGGCGACCCCAGATGAGGTGGAGGGACGACATCTAGAGACACGCGGGGAAAAACTGGATCCAAACCGCCCAAGATCGACACCACTGGAGACAATTGGAAGAGGCTTACGTTCAGGAGCGGACGGAAATAGGCTGATATCATTGATGATGATGATGCATCCAAAGCAAATCTATGTATTCAGACTTGGAGGATTGAAAATTTTGGAAACTTTTTGCGATTTTCTGCAAGTGTACGGGAAATTGTTACAAAACTTTCTTATAGCAGAGGTCACGAGGTTTAAGAATTTGGGATTGGGATAGGTACTGTCAATGGGATCGATGCGATGTTTTGGTATGTTCTGCTTATATATCATTCTTTAGTATACGAAAGTTTGATTGCTCCAGATATTCGATTTTCCAGTAATAAAATGTTAGGTGGTAACGTGTCAAAGCTCGAAATAGCTAAAATTTTAAATTCAACTAGCTCACCCTGTATAAAATTTAATATAATTTCCAAAATTCCTTCGTATATGGTTTTTAACGTAGATTATCGTCAAGTAATCGGATTTTCTAAAAAATTATCACTTTTCGAAAAAACGAAATTAAAACCTAATTCTTTTGGCCTAGAAATCGATGTTTTTACATTTTCTCTGAGAGTTCATATTTCCGAAATTCTCGAAACAGAGAATCAATTTAGAGACTTTTTCTGCTAAAAATTCCTTATCGAACCTTATCCTCATAATTGTTTCGGCGCTAGAGCGACCCAAAAGAACGTGACAGTAAATCGTGTGGCAAAGGAATTTTTTTAAAAATCGCATAGTTGCCCACAAGTGATGCCAAAAAATGAGCCAAATCTCAAATTTCTATAAATCCTTTCAAAAAATATGTAGTTGACGCCGACTCTAACTGAATGAACAATTGCCGAGCATCACGCGTGACGGTTCAGCCTAATCCACTACTCTCCTAAGGAAATTTTCACTTCAAAAATTTTGGATTTAAGAGTAAATCCTCCATGTTCGAACATTGAGTTTAAATTGCCGTATATCTACACTAACACGTCAATATAATGACGCTGCCCGAAGAGTTTACAAGGTTGCCAAATGTTGGATATTTTCAAGATGTGCCGCATCAAATCGCATCATCCTCCTCCAGGATGGAGAACACCGAGGTACATACAAAGTCTTAAGCTGATCAATGACAGTTTGTGAAAAGCGGGGCTGCATTGTATTAGCAGGCAGGAACGTCAAACTGATGAGAGTAGTTTGATTATAGGGAGTGATATTCATGCCATTCCGAGTGGCCACGGGATGTGGCTCATCAAATCCCAGTGTCCTCCTCCAGGCTGGGGAACCAAAGTACAAAGTCTGAAGTTGAGCGCTGGGGAGTGACCCAACAAACCCCATTCTCACTTCTGTCAGACTAAGGGCCACCAAAGGAATAAGTCTGAGATCGATGCTTCCATTGGAAGCGACCCTAGGTGGTAGATGCATAAGCCCACTCGCATCGTCCGGTGAAGGACCACCGGAAGTAGGAGATGCAAAGTGGTTTTTCCGAATCATGTTCCGCTTCCGCGCTGGTGGTTTCGAATTCCACAGTAGGAATATAAAAAACATTCCGGAGGTAAACTCCGGATGCCGGGTGACCCTGGAGTCCCTTCATGCAATATTTCACAGATAGCAAAAATAACGAAACAATTTAGAATAGATTTCTGCAACATAAGAGGCCTTAATCTCTCTTCTTGTCCTTGTCCAACCCTACGAAAGGGTGTGGTGACATCATGTATGATGTATCCTGTTTACGGTCTCTCGCCACGCTTCCGGTAAGCTCTCTGCGGTCAGTTTCTTCAGCTGGTCCACCCATCGCGACGGTGAGCGGCCTCTTGGTCTTCGGCCATAAACTTTTCCCTCTACTATGATTTTCTCCATTAACTCTTATTTTCTTGCTATGTGGCCAAAGTATTTAAGATACTGCTGGCTGCTGGTTTATAAAAGTTGATAGCCTCGTTTTTACGCCTAACTAATTCAGGAGCGAAACATTGGTGCGCTTTGCTGTCCACGGTATTCGGAGTAACTTCCTATAGCACCACATTTCTAGGGCATCGCGCGTCGATCCTCCGGCGATCCATCATCTTTAGGGTCCATGTTTCCGCCGCGTATGTCGCGATGGGGAAAATAAGTGCTCGAAGAAGATGAAGCTTCGTGTTGATCGTAATTGAGGGATCCTTCCAGATGCGAGTTTGTTTTGTTTTTGAGTTCCTTGCTAATGGTATGCGCTTCCGTATTTCAGGTTCACAATCGCTAGTGTTTGTTACGAAGGTAAATTTACTTACGACATCGTAGTTGGCAACTTTTAAGGTATTAGGCTTGTTGTTGTTAGGGCGATCCACGAGCATCACTTTAGTCTTGCAGTTGTTAATCTCAAGACGATACAGTCTGCTTTGAGTGTCGAGTCTCCTCATGATGGCTTCGAGTTCGTGCTGATCCTTAGCTATGATTGGGGTATCGTCGGCATAGCGTAGATTATTAATTCTTTTGCCCCCACCGTGATTCCGCCATTCCATTCTTCGATTATCTCTCGCATTATATGCTCGATTGTAGGTGTTAAAGAGGAGAGGGGACAGGACACACCCCTGTCTAACTCCAGCCGCAACTAAGAATATATCTGGTGAACTGCCATTGACTCTCACTGCTGGCTGCCGTGTTTTGGATATATAGTTGTTTTATCAGTTGTACCAGGTGTCCCGGTGTTCCCATTTCAATAAGGATGGTCCAGAGTTTTGACCACTTCACATTATCGAACGTTTTCTTATAATCCACAAAGCACATTACCATGATGATGTTAAATTCTCTGGCTTTCTCGATGAGCAGCTGCCTCACAATCAATATCTGTTCTCTAATTCCTCTGCCTGCCATAAAGCCCGCTTGTACATCAGGTATTTGCGGGAGGAGGAAGGTCTTCAGCCTCTCATTCAGTATCGTTAACATGACTTTGTTGACAATGCGGTAGTTTTCACAATCGAGTGGCGAGCCTTTTTTGAGTAACGATATAAAGACGGAATGCCGCCATCATTGGTCCAGCCACCTTCCAGACGCCCATATCTTATTGCATATATTATGTAGTACTTCTATGGCTAGCCCTCCCATATTCTTTAGGACTTTAGCAGTAATTCCATTGCACCCTGGTGCCTTCTGGTCTCGCAATCTTCTAACGGCGTGCCTCACCTCATCTTTAAGTATGTCTGGCTCTGGGATTTGTATCTGGTATTCCTGTACAGATTGTGGATCGTCTTGGAAGAGTCCAATTGCAGTATTTTCGCCATACTTTGGTTATTCCCTTGAGATCCGTGATTCTATTACCTTGGTTTTCCCTGATCATCTTGGTCTTGGCTTTAAATTCTCCTATTTTACTTTGTGGTATAGTTCTTTGGAGCGGTTCTCGTTAGCATGTTTTTCCAGTTCCTTGCATAGGCTGTTGATATGGTTGTTTTTGTCTTTTCTGCAAGCGCGTCTGGTATCACTGTTCACTTGCTTCAATAGGTTCTCGCGTTGTTCCGGGTCTCCCCATAAGAGGCGGATATTGCGCCGGTTTTCAATGAGGGTCAGTGTTTCGGCTGACATCCAGTTCTGACGTTTCATCGTATTATTGGACTGTGTGACCTTGCTGGCAGCTTTGGCTATCCACTTTTCCACGCGACTCCATCACTACTACCTTCAAGGTCTGGCGGTCTACAGCTCCGAAGTTCATTTTGGAATGCGACTGGTTCTGGAGTAGGCATCTTGCTGTTTTTCTTTGGGACCACCGGCTTGCATAGTTTAATCTTGAACCGGGACCAAATCAAACGATGAACCGATTCAGATTCCACACTTGGCTTTGTTTTGATGTTTTGAATGAAGTTCTCCATCGCTTGTCAACCAGAATATAGTCAATTTGTTTCTTGTATTGACCATTCGGGGATGTCCACGTGTAGAGGCGACGTCGATGATGTTGGAACATGGTGTTCATTATAGCCATATTCTTGTCTACTGTGAACTGGATTAGTCTGTTGCCTCTTTCGTTACGCAGTCCCAGTCCGTGTTGCCCTAGCGTATTCCTGAGATGATGGTCCATCTTGGCAAGCCCGATTTTTGCGCTGATGTCCTCTGATTTTAAGGGTGTTATAGTATCCTCCAGGATAGCATAAAAGTCCTCGATTCTCCCTATGAGAATTTTTTATGCTAAAAAATTAAAAAAGCATCCATGGTTCTCTAGATAGAATGCAACTTTTTTCAGAAAAACACTCTTATAGTTTTCCATTGGCAAGGAAAAAAAGATTTTTTTATCCTTTTCTTTTAGATGCAGCCAAAAATGATGCAAATACACTTACTGGGCTCTAGAAATAATATTGCATACATTCGAATTTTGTCATCATGCTAGTAACACGACAAAGTTCTTTCAAAGCCAATTTTCTTGTAAGCGATACAAATCATGAGTACCGTTTTACATAATTTTCAAAATCTAAATTTTTAACCTCGTCAAAATGTAAAATTGCTGCATAGATTACGAATTAAACATAAGTTGTCTCTTAAGTGCATTTTGTTTTATTATCAAAAAGACAAAATCTGAATGGCAATGCACTTGGGCTCTTTTATTTTTCCTTATCAATACAGAGGAAATTTTACGGTCCATTATACATATCAATTTAAGAAAATAAAGGCAAGAAATTTCAAAAAGCGCTTCTTACTTAACTCTCCGCTTTATTATCTCCATTTTCATGCATAATATATCGGAGACCCAAATTCTAAAGCAGCATCTTAATTAATTCGCCACTTGGATGCCAATCAATTAAAAAGTGCTAAAAATTTCGAAGGGTCCCATAAAGAGTGCTAATACGGCCCCAATTATGCCGGCATACCCGTGTTGATCCGGGAGCACTTTGGACCGATATAAATGGGGTTAAAAGCATCCTGACACCGCACTCATGAATAAAGAAGCACATACTTGCTCAAACACCCCCTCTTACAGGGACATTTGCTAAATGAACGGGGATTATCAACCCTTGGTAGCATGGATATTATGGGCTTATTGACTCTACTGAAGGATTAGCATAGTTTATTTCAGAATCTCATATTTATTTATTTATTTATTTCGTATGATATAAAAGTTTCAATTACCGGAATTTTATAGCTTATAAAAGAGAAACTGTTAATTATCATGTCACAGACAAGAGGTCTCACGTTGCATGATCAGGCCTTGGATTTGTCCTATACATAAGACAAAAAAAATTAACGTGTCTTGTTCTGTAGTAAGCTGCAATATTCCGTAATTTCGCAATTATAAAACAAATCTAGCAATTTGTATATTTCAAAGCATCAAAGTTGACAGTAACTTAGCGGTATTTTCGTTTACAAACTTTTTGCCACCCTATATATACCGGGATATTTTTTAAAATCAGCCTAACAAAAGCTGTCTTTTTATTTGAGAGAAGATCGATCACGCTAAGAAAAACGTATTACATGCTTACAGCGTTGCCGGAGTGCGTAGAATGATCAAAAACTAAAACTCCCTCCAAATGGCAACACCGCATTTTTGACAGCTGAATAATTTGATATTTAATTGAAAAAAGTTATGTGCCTCATCTTTATACGCACACAACTGAAGTAAAACTTCTGAAAGAGATATTAGGAATTGAGTTTTTTAATTTTTTTTTGTACCTTTTTCTTCTCAACTTTTGCCCCGGGTCTCGACACTTTTTTATATATTTTTTCCATTTATTTCAACTATTTTTTCGCAGAAAACCGTGTTTCTCTAACTTTTTTTTTAATTATTTTTTGTTTATTTCGTTTTATAATATTTTTATTAATTTTCCGATCAATTTGTTCATCTTTTTTTTTATATTGATTTTTTTCTTATTTGGTTTTATAATACTTTTATTAACTTTCCGAACCTTTTTTTAGGTTTTTTCAATTTTTTTAATATGTTCAAAAATTGTTCATTAAGCATTTTTTTCTTCCCATTTTTTACCATCCCCGACCTCGTACTGAACTCCTTCGCCTTTTTTGCCCCAAAAACCGCGTTTCTCTAACTTTTTTTTTCTTATTTCGTTTTATAACACTTTTATTAACTATGTAATAACCATATACAGTAACATAAGGAACTATATTCAAGAAGTAATTTCTTCAACAAAAGGTGGTTTTCGAAGATGTTCGACTTGCTCCACTTTTTCATTAATTATTGTCGGCTCTATTCACTTTTGGCGCCCTGTACAATCGAAATGACTCAACAGAAAACTGTTTACATATTCCCGTCTCTGTTTTTAATGATCATTCATTTGACACTAATTTCCGTTCTAATCGAAAATGTTAATTGATATGATTTCCGGTACTTTTCCTGACTTTCGGAAATTTCCGGTTAGACCAAAAATGAATGCCAAATGAAAGATCATTTATAACTAAGATATGGACATGTAAACCGCTTTCCTCTAAGTTGAGCCGTTTCGATTTTACAGGAAGCCAAAGTTGAAAATATATTTAATGACGTTTTCAACTGGTTATTTAGGGCGCATTGAATGCATTTGTATCACTTTTTATCAGCCTGAAATATAAAGAGACATAAATACACTTAATGCGTACTAGATGTGCCAGCCGAAAATGTCAATACACACCAACCGCTTGTTAAGTGGTATAGGATTTTCCTTTTGTGTGTGTGCCGAGCATAAAAAGTCGTATATCATACCCCTAAAACCCATATTTTGAACTTATGTAGCATTTTTAAACTTTGGCATGAACAAATGCTACAGCTTTGCTTAGTTTATATTTATTTTTATTTGCAAACATAATTTAGATTGGGTATATTCCAATATAGGTACAATGTGTAAAGTACTTTACCCTGTTTTACCTTGAAAGTTATTGAATACACTTTCTATATTTATTTTCATATCTCAATATCATGTACTAGATACTTATGATATGATAATATCATCAGGTCTGATTTTTGTCCTATTCAGAGTAGTAGGGGTTCGACTAGGTTTCGGAAACATCTCTCAAAGGTACTGGTTTTGCAGTTCAATTTGCTTGCTCTTGTCTTCAAAGATTTTACTATTTGAGCTCTCTTTTAATTACTCAGGAAATGCTCACAAGCTTTTCTTTGATCTAAATGTTAATAAAAACTCAACAATATGTTGACACAAATGTATCATTCAGTTTGTTTATTCTATCAAGCCAATTCCTTGCAATACCTACCTCAAACAAGTTGGAGATCATAAGAGTCATCTAATGTATATTGTAATTTATTTATCTAATAATTGTGTTTTGGTATATTATTTCTTTTTATTTTCTTCGTCCTTAGAGGAGATTTCGTGTTTTCATTTATTAAGGTTAAGTCTGGCAAATGTGATTTTGACAGTTACAGGTTCAATCGAATCGACGTTTCCAAGTAACGGTTCTCTGCAGATTTTTAAGGCATATTTACTTGCTGCTTGGCGAATATGGTTTAGAGCAGAAGTTCGATTAACGGAGCTGTGACGTCAGATGGTTTTTCATGCGCTTGGACTCGCTACTTCACATAAGTTAAGTTGACAACAATGTTTTAGGGTCCTCTCCACGGGTACCGTTTTAGCACACACATATCGCTTTGCCTTAAATTGCGATGTCTATTTTTGCATGTTTTGGGTTAGAACCACCACTTGTGTTTTATGCCCTTGTTGCTGTATCATCTGCTGGATCTGGTATACCAATGTTTGGAAAAGTCAGGTTATGATTTGAGGTGCTTTGGAAACGCATGAACCGTAAATATACTAATACTGGTATTAATTTGGAGAATAATTTTAAATTAGGAATACCCACTTCATAAGTCGTAAGTAATACCATTTACTCTTTTTAAAGACTATCTTGGCAAATTTTAGATTTTCTACATATTAAGTGACTAGTTTCACATGCCTTATTTTATAACCTTGCGGCAGAATAAAATTCATGAATTTTAAACCCTGTGCGTTATATACCCACTTGTCATTTTAGTAACCTGCATACACAGGATATTTGCCTAACAGTTTGTATCTGACACGTTTGTCTATAATAGTCAGTATTATGTATGCGCGTTTTTTCTTATTGCTTTATTGTTTATACATGTGATGTAAATTGTAGTGTATAATTGTTTTCTTTTATATCAATGGATCTCATTCATAGTAGGGAAGGAATAAAGTACCTATTTATTTTGTGGAAATATTATGCCCTATTGAAATGCTCCTCCAAAAATTTCTTTTTAAGATTTAATAACATATTAGATTTTTCCTAGTTGAGTCTCTGTTAACTAGGTGGTGCCCAATATTAAAGTGTACCGAATAATCCACGAACCTACCTCTCCATTGTATTACTGGCTACCGTTCGCATCTATTGGTAAGTATGTTAAATGGGTTTAGGAAATGTTGCCATACTTATTATTATATCAACCACATCAAAACCATTGTTAAGTGTATGAATACTGCCTCTGCTGCTTCTAATCATTTAAAGCTCTTGAAACATAATTAACAAAATCGACCGTAGCTCAAAGGGTGCTGCTATTTTTTATGAACCCGTCAAATTCTTATCCATAAAAGACACCCTTTTTTTTCAATAATCTTTGACAAGATACTTATGACTGAGATAGGCCTATAGTTGTTCAATCCCTGTCGCTAGATTTAAATATTGGAGTCATTTTGCTTATCTTTAACTCAGGAGGAAATAGAAATGTTTTTATTAACTAAATTGGTTATAATCACTACAAGATCCTCCTTTAGGGTACTCATATCTTTAATAAATATCTCATCATGTCCAGGAGTTGAAATTTGGTTTAGTGCCAATACAGTTTCATTTATTTCTCGCTCGGTAGTGGAATTTAAACAAAAATGTTATTACCACAACCAACCTCGTTGTACGGCATTTTACCCCAAAAAACTCGAATTTCTTTCTCTAATCCATCGGCAATGGTGCCACCCACCTGAGCAAAATAAGAATTTAGGTCGTTCACTATGCATTGAGGGTTCCTTATGACTCCGACGCACGTCTATTTCCAAGGAATCCATGACAGTCTTTTTTAAACTGTTAATAAATGTCCATTGTTTTTTTGCTGCTTAGGCTAGCTTGTTTCCATTTATATCGAAAATGTCGATTGTTTGGAGTTTTCATTGTATTGTTTATATTATCTCTAATTTTTTTGTAATTTATAGCTTGAATCTTTATCATGGGGACTTGAGTTTCTTTTTGTAGATCTTATCTCGTTGTTTCATCGTTCCAAGTAAATTACTAGCTATTACTAATCCAATACAAGTGTCGTTTTTACGGATTTTGATATCATTTATTTTTTCGTCGCTAAATAAAAAGCACCCAACATTGGAAAACTATCATGAGTGTAGTAGGTTAAGGCAAGAATGTAGAACTTTAAGCAAAAACTCACGTACCCATTTTATAGCATATGTCGAAGACCTTGTTAACAATGGGGTAAAAAGCTTTTTTATGACGCATGCATCATAATCAACGATTATCGCACGCTGCAGCGTGCTTAAAATGATATTTATGATGCGCCTACTTTTTGAAAGGTTGTTATAGAAACATTTGATCATGTCAAATGTGACAGATTAATATATTCGTCAATATATCCCTTAAGTTTAATATTTAAAACATTTTTGAGATTATGATGCATTCGTAATAAAAAATAGCGTATGATATACGTGTATAAAAGGCCTTTAAAGCCCCTGCGACTTACAAAACACTCCGCTGCGCGTCGTGTTTTGAAATATATCGCGCGTGCTTTAAATGCCCTATTATACACTTATATCATAATATACTATTTTATTACGGATGTATGATAATCAACGATTATCGCACGCTGCAGCGTGCTTAAAATGATGTTTATGATGCGCCTACTTTTTAAAAGGTTGCTATAGAAACATTTGATCTTACTTACCTTTTTTACCTAGATATTTACCTGTCGTTTAAATTACTATACATATGTCAAAATGAAGGAACACATTTAAAAACAACATTGCTTTATTCTAAATAGTAACTACGTAACTTAAAAAGTATAATATTTTTGAGAATAAGATGCATTCATAATAAAAAATTGCGTATGATATACGTGTATAAGAGGCCTTTAAAGCCCTTGCGACTTACAAAACACTCCACTGCGCCTCGTGTTTTGAAATATGTCGCGCGTGCTTTAAAGGCCCTCTTATACACTTGTATCATAATATACTATTATAACTACGTTAGTTCTAAATTTAAGTCCAAAGATCTATAAGGACCAAGAGATAGTTAATATGTTTACCGATTTTTTTGCAAGTGTATATAGTCGAAAAAAATGATATATACCAACTAGACTGCTATTATATAATACCTTAAATATTTGTAGTTGCGATATAAGAATATCTGATGTTTATGTGAAACTGAACTCACTAGATGGGAGCAAAAGACCTGGGCCAGGTAGTTCTGTAGCTTCATACTTTCTTGTCCCCTTTTTCACATTTTCAGCTGTCTCTTCATCTGGGGAAATTCCGTTATTGCTGAAAGTCCAGTTTTGTTACACCACTTTTTAAAACTGACGATAAATATTTTAAGCATAATGCCAAAATTGTTTGAGAACATTGTACGGAACACTTGTCACCCTCCTGAATAGCAGGGTATTGAACCGGCAATTTGGTTTTACCTATTTGGCGGGCCCCTTGAAGAGTTGGCGTCAGGTCCATTCTATCTACACAGATTTCTCCAAGGCGTTCGACCGTTCGACAGAGTGAATAATAAAAAGCTAATTTTAAATCACAAGCGTCTGGGCATTGACGGTGCTATGCCCTCATGGTTGGAGAGTTACTTGACCGAGAGATCACAAGTAGTACGTTTTAACAACTTCTAGTCCGGAGCCATTGAAAATTCCTCAAGGATCCCCCCTACTATTCAATCTTTATATAAATGATATCGTCAGTTGTTTCGAGCATAGCGAATTCTGTTGGTTTGCAGATGATTTAGAATTCTACTGAACTGTTTCTTCCAACGATTGCTGTTTCGAGCTACATACTGATTTGATAGATTTATCCTGTGGCGCAATATGAATGGTATCGAAATTAACATGAAGAAGTGTAACCTTATGCTGTTCAATAGGTCTGGGACTGATATGGTGTTTCCATATCTCATTAAAAAATCACAGTTAACACACGTCGATTCTATTCAGGATCTTCGTGTGTTATTTACTAAATCTTTGAGCTTTTCCGATGATATAGCTGAAATTTCGCCTAAAACTCGTAAACTCTTAGGTTTCTGTTCAGACTTTGCAAATATTCGTTCGGTTAGGTTGTGCTACACCAGTCTTGTTTTTCCTAGCTTAGAGTATGCTTCCATATGGATTCCCAATTGTCAGATCGACAAGAACAGGTTGGAACAAGTCCCACATAAATTCCTGAGATATGTCAGGTACAAATTTAACTTTGACCTCAACTTAGCATACTCCATACTAGAGGAAATACTTAGAATTGATACCATGGAGGAACAAAAAGCTAAAATGATAATAGGGTTCTCTATGATTTGTTGAACTACAGTCTGGATTGCTCCTATCTTCTTGGGAGGGCGAGTCTACACGTGCCAGCAAGAAACACACGATCCCATGCCAACTTTCATGTGCCTTTTCATAGAACGAATTAAGGTGCTCGTCCACTTAGGTGGCGCGGCGCGGTGTTTCCCGGCGCGTTCTTTTTACGTTACCCGCTTGCTAAAGGTGCGTACAGATCTGACGAGACGCGCGCGCGACACGCACGCGACGCGCCGTCCGCGCGCCTGCTACGCGAACGCGACGCGCACGGTTTTCTCGCGCGTCTGCTGTGAGCCATGTAGAGAGACGCGCGCGCCACGCGACTAACGCCCGGTCCTACGTGAGCGATTTGCAGCGAACGCGAACGCGAATCAAGGGCGATGCCGTGCGACTATATTAACTTTTCGTACGGCATCGCCAACGCTTCGCGTTCGCGTCGACTGTAAATCGCTCACCTAGGACTTGGCGTAAGTTCTATTGCACTTCTTCACTGATTCTCGCGCGATTTCTACGCTCCTACTACTACCCGTCCACACTGCGCCTCGCTCTTTCTTTGATCTGCCGTCGAAAAACCGACAGCAGACGGGTAGCGACGCGCCTCGGACAGGCGGCGCTAGCGCCGCGCGCGCGCCCCGTCCACACTAATGGTGGCTTCCCACGGCCCGTGATATCGCAGGCCGGGCCGCGCCAGCTCGTGCCAACACGCCGTGGGAAGGGTGCCGTCCGAGGTCGCCCGGAAAGATCAGTGGTTGCGCGCCCGATCCGCCGCAAGTCGGTAACTTCAAAGGCGCGGCCTGGCCTGATCTGTCGCGACCTGTCGGTGTCTGTTGTTATCTGTGATTAGTTAGGGTTGATTTTTGGGGCCATTTTCCATTTTAACACATTCTGTCATGACCTATAGCTGAACGCCAAATGTCCCGATTTTCAATCAAGAATCAAATTTGCCGCAAAACAAAACGCCAATCGAAAAATTAAATTTTATTTTTAGTTCCAGCACAAATTTAAAAAATATTCTAATGATATTTCAATTTATCGCGTTCATTCCAGCATTCAACGCGGCCACTGAACGCATTTTTCGCTTCGCGAAACCGATTAGAACTTTTCCGCTAGACCGTATAGACAAGGGTAAAAAGTAACGAAACTCGTTCGGGCCGACTCGTGTTGTTTTGTAGTGAGCTGTAGATTGCTATGGTAATATGTTATCTAGAATTAGAAGTACTAAGAAACCGCCTTTTAGTTGTTTCTTAATGTTATGATTGTTATGTTTTCATGTTACATATTATGTACCTATATATAAGAATATACCTAGTATATATTCTAATGTATCTTTGGTTATTTTAAACCTACTGTCAACCAGTCAACCTATCGAAAAGTAAAATGCCGAGTTTCACGCGACATTTTTAAAGGGAACCCTATCTTCAAACTCTTGAAGAACAGGCTCATACAGGCCATGGGAAGACCTCACGCGCGGCCAAGCCCGATCCGTGCTTACCTGTGCTTGTCCGCCGCGCGAGTCTGGCCTGTTCTAATACAGGCCGTGGGAAGCCACTTTTAGGAATGTTGGACTGTCGCGTGCGTGTCGCGCGCGCGTCGCGTCAGGTCTGTACGCACCTTTAGGAAGCGCGACGCCGTGCAGTGTTTCTGTCTGGTACAAAAGTTAGTTATTAACGAGATAGCAAGATGTCAAGTAGTTCATTCGATGAAGAAGATTTTTACCTTTTACCTAACTGCTGCAGAAGAGAAGGAGAAAAATGTCTTGTTGATGGGTGCACAATAAAAAGACGGAAAAACTTAGGGAATTTCACCATCTATTTGATGACCTAAAGCGTGATATAAAAGTTTTTTAGATACTTCAGGATGTCTGAAGAGAAATTTTATGAACTTAAATTTTGTCGAAAAATACATTACCCGTCAAAAACAAAGTTTCGATGTGCTGTGACCGCTGAGGTAAGTGAATGAGATCTCCGAAAAAGACCAGAGTGTTCCGAAATGCTCCGAAGATAGATTTTGCGTCTCACCGCATCACGTGAATGCTTCGTAGATGAAGCGAGCATTGTTTATACAGTAAAAGACAATGGCTTTTGCCGGGGCCGCACATGCGGCAGTCGGCTAACTGCTAATGTTCGCCAACTACCGAATCTAGCCAAACGGAATTCGCTTTTTCATCCCCACATGCGGGCATTGCCGAACTCCGATCGAAAAAGTGGGAAACGCCGAATGTTCGTCAGAAAGTTTAATTTGAAAATAAACATGAATAGCGATGATTCTGTAACAATTGCTGCGGTTGCTTTCGTCGTGCTATGCGGCGGGTTTTTATGGCTCTAGGCCTGAGAGACTATTATCCCGCAAATGGTCAGACTACTCTCAAAACAAAATCCTAGATACCTGCTGGATTTCAGCAGGTTAATAAAGGTAAAGTAAAAATATGCTGCATAAAGAAAAGTACCTACCTAAATAATAAATATGTATGTATATAAACAATATTCAATCTACGCAAAAATGCCACGATACAAAATATCACTTACTTACTAGATGAAAGGTGAAACAAAACCACTCTCACAGTCTCCAGCCGTTGTTAAAAGCGAACTACAAATGTCTGGACGTGTGGATGACTCCACGAACAACAGCGAGTCGAGCGCTCGTTCTCTTTGATCCATGCAAATTTACCGACACCGCGCGAGTTGTCGAACGATTTACCAAACTGCAAACTTCCCATACGCACTGATCGCAGTTCGGCAAACCCTTGCTCCGAGTTCGCCAAATGCCGCATGTGCGGCCCCGGCTTAAGGTGAGCGGGCTTCCATTTGAACACACTCTAGAGCAAATATTCGGGCCGCGCCGCGCAAGTGGGCGAGCACCTTATGGTTTCCATTCACCAATATAAAGAATGTGTAGGTTCGTGAACGAAGTCCAGAAAATTGCGGAGTTTTACATTCCTAGGTATAGGTTCTATAATTTATTAAGAAGGCACAGATTTACATAAAAGCATCATGAATTTGCAGTTTAGCGATCTCTTGTCGCCTGATGATTACTGTATTGTATTATAGCGTTATTACCTCAAAATCTATTTTTATATTTAACTTAAATATCACCATTGAACTCTCTACGTAAAATCTCTATGTAAATTGGGACTTGCCTGTTGATTAATAATAAATAAATAAATATGTAAATCCGAATCTCTCAAAAACTATCAAATGTCAGCTTAAAACGTTTACTGTTTAATTTCGAGTATTTTTAAAATAGGCGCGTGTTGCTATCTTACCCTATAGCTTATATGATTTCGACACAAATAGTATCAGTTAAGCTAAAACTTACTTTATTCTATCGCTAAAAGTTTCTACGAACATTTTTACTTATTTTTAACCTCGTTATATGCTGCTGTAATTTTCCGTTTATAATCTGAACCACCCTGTATCCTCATACCCTACTAAATGAACCATATGCCTAGATATCTGGGCCATAGGGTAAACACTACCATTGCCCCATAAATTTAAACCTAGAGATAATGTATATTAAATTCATTTAAATACTTCTAAACGATCCAAAATAAATGTATCGGGACGACTTAATTCGATAAGTTAGGGATATATTATTTATTTAAATGGGTCGGCGACGATACCTTGCCTTGAAAGCAATACAACACAAGTGAACTTGGCCACCGAATATTCACTTGGCGCTTCTCTCTTGCAAACAAGTCTCTTGTTTCGCAGCTAAAAGTCTTGTCTTGCCGCCGGTATCTTGCATTTTAGATACCTATTAATATTGAATTAGAAGAAAAACTTTCCTGGCGCACCTTGCATATATCCAACTGCTACCAAACGAGCCATGCGGTAACTACCATTATTCACTAAATCTAAATCTATATAATGCATATTAAATTTATTTAAATACGTCAACAAAACGATCGATTGTGGGCCTCCGCGATCCCCGCATCTAAACCCCATAAACTATAAATCTGGCCATCAGTGCAAATAAATGTATCGGGCCAATTTAATTCGATAAGTACACGGCAATACGGGATATTTATTTAAATGGAGCGCGACGATATAAATACGGCAGATCATGAACGATAAAAGGAGCGAGCTTAGAGTGAATTAAAGCCTGCAACCCCATAAAAGTGTATGTCGAGGCACAACTGGCGTCCGAAGAGAGTTTTCGGAATGAGGACGATAGTACATATTTTTCTGTAGTACATACGTTTACAACATACAGGGTGTCGGAAAAATTTTGAATTTTAAAATTATTTTCAAACATGAATTAATAAAGTTACTGCTGAAAAGCGTTGAAGGTGGGCTTTGCGGCAAAAATTGGAACGCCAATGGTTTATTTAAAAAAAAATACTATTGCACTTCTCTAGCAATTTCCATCAAAAAAAGTTTCCCCTAAAACTACCCGATTTAGAAATTAACCAAATTTGAGAAGAAGATTTAGGGAATCATGAATAACCTACCTCTAACTAAGTCATTGGTGGCAGAAAAAGATGAGTTTTTACTGACATAAAATAAGTAAATTGTAGTCCTTCATATTAGAAATCAAAGAGAAAGTATTAGAAAAAGATATAAGGACGATTAGGTTTTATGGCTTTTAACAAACGGAAAATATTCTCTAAGTCAAATATTTCATAATTTTGATAAAATATGTTAAAATTGCTTTTCTAAGTTTAAGCATTTTTTATGCAATCTTTTGTAGTTTAAAGGAATTTTTGCTATAAATAACGTCTATAAAAAGCTGCAGTTGTGCATTATTTCTTACTAATCAACATCTCACTAGTACCAAATATGACCCTCAGATAGTTACATCACGTTTTCCAATATTGTGGCCTGAATATTCGAAGGCTTTGGTGTAGGATTTTGACTGCTAAGTTTAGAAATGTTGCTTTACAGTTTCGTGGCAAACCAATTTGACAAATATATTTTAAGTTGTATCTGGGATATGAAGCGTTTTCCAATACACATATATAGCAACTTTTTTGCATCAAATATCACGAGAAATTGGTCCCTAAAATGGCGGACAGTAATTAGGAAACATTCTTGACATCTCAATCCTTATTTTTCGACTTCACATAAGAAACTAACGTCGGACGCGAAAACTCCCCTATCAGTGACAAAGTCCGGGATAAACGATGCCTTGCCGAATGACTTTCAGGGGTGCTAATGCTCAAATGGAACAGAAAAACACACCATCTGTTGACGATCCGCTGGCTAAAAGACCTCACTAACTTTTTGCATATTACACTTAACTCAATTTGTCGCCGTGGCAGTTGCCAAATGCGATCGCTTCGGTTTTTTATTGAGGGGGCCGTTTACACCTTTCGTCAGGAAAACAGGAAAATTCCGATATAAAAACAAAGTCACAACGATTTTTTGTTTTATTTAATTCTTCCGGAGGTATTTTTGAAGTGAAGACTTATTTAAAGGCGTTCAGCACACTTTTTCCTGGATACACGGAAAAACTCAAATCTGCAAATAAGAATAGTCTTATCCTAAAAGATAAATGTTTGGTGCAAGTATATAATGCATCAGTCAAGTTTATTCAAGACAATTTAAATATTCATCTATTCTTGGATGTAAGATGCGTATTTACTTGCTTTAAATTATCTTATAGTCAGAATAAAAATAGCAGGCAGAATATATTGAAGAAAAAAAATTCTTCTATGAAAGGTATATACTTCAACGAAGTGCCTGGTATTCTTATATTTATGTTAGCTTTTATGTACTTTTATTTTAATTAAACTAGAAATAATGTAGAAATTAGCTCCAAACTCGATTTATTACGATTAAATACAAGCTTCTCTGCCGAGATATCAAATCATACTCTGCTTTATCCAATAACTGCAACGTTAACAAATTCTTAATCTTATAATATTCACAGGCCAGGTGCTGACATTGTTATTATAAGCCAGCGTCGCATTGGGAGAACCAGTGGCGGAGAATCACATGATCTAACACGGCCTTCCTGACAATGAAGCGTCCTCGTTACGTCCTTCTTACTCAAGTTGATACTGTGAAAATAAAACAAAAGCAAAACAACAGACTGAATAAACAAATTGCCATCAAATGTCAAATAGTCATGTATAGAATCAGTGTACAGCTTAACTTTAAATGTTATCATTTGGTCATTTCATTGAGGTTAATTAGAAACCCCACAGCCAAAATGCTTTCAAGTGATCTTTGCTTACACACAAATCTGGGCACCATATTGTCCAAAATTGTATTTTTATTTTAGCCTGAACATAATTTCAGAGATCTTATTTAGCCCAAATATTGTTTTTTTGAAATTTCATTTCAATGATATTGTTTAGCAAGTTCAACACTGTAAATCTTGCGACCTTTTTCTAAACTTACACCAAATTTATTTACGTAGCCCAAATCAGTATATTTGGGGACCTTTGCCTGAACTTGATCAGGGATCTTATTTGCATAGCCCAAATTTGTAAATTTGGGGACCTTTTATATAGCCGGATATAGCAGGTAACTTCAAACATAGCCTGGTGTACCAGGGACCTTAAAAATAAAATTAAAAAACTTGAAACAATTTATGCCTGTCAAGCAGGGACCTTTAAACACAGCCTGTCATAAAAGGGACCTTCAAACATAGCCTGTCTTAGCAGGGATCTTTAAGCATAGCCTGTCATAACAGGGACCTTCAAACATAGCCTGGTGAACCAGGGACCTTTAAGCATAGCCTGTCAAAACAGGGACCTTTAACCATAGCCTGTCAAAACAGAGACCTTTAAGCATAGCCTGTCATAGCAGGGATCTTTAAGCATATCCTGTCATACAGGGACCTTTAAGCATCGCCTGTCAAAACAGGGACCTTTAAGCATAGCCTGTCAAAACAGGGACCTTTAGGCATAGTCTGTCATAGCAGGGACCTTATAAAAAGCCTAAATCTACATTTAGAGAACTTCAGTACATACCATTTCATTTCCCGACCAAGTGTGCAATTGCCCATGCACGGCTACAACAGTAGTTCTGCCATGACTACCTGCTCGTCGTAACTCATATCATTCATTGGACAAACAATGCAATACTTCCAATGGACCTTAAAACTTTCAATTTTCCTTCATATACCAAATGACCATTTTCTAGAAAAAAAAACAGTAAGTATACGGCGGCACTGCATTAACTCGCTTCCTATATCAATCATTTGTCCCTTGTTCAGTGATTATCTTCAGCGTTTACTTTCTGTTTTCGGATCACGATAGACGGCCTTGTTATGAAATGGAATGTCAGTTAACAGCTGATTATTGTTTATCAATCCATGGGTCCTACTTAGTACTTCTACTTGCTGACCTTCTCCAATAGTTTTTGCAGACACTAGCACATCGTCGTCGTCGATATAAACAAATGCAACTTTATCTTTTACGGTTGGGCTAACGTAAGCAGATTCACTATTTACAAATTATTCCATCACGAAGCGTTATCATCCAGTTTATGAATTGGCCTTTATTATTGTTTTCATAGCAGCATTTAATTGCTCGTCCAATCCTGACTAATCCAAATCATTTTCGTCGAATGTACGTATGAACAAAATGCGAAAAATATTTAATGGATTATATAGAATATTTACATTGTTTGTTTTGGTACTCCATGCTTACGATATCAAACATTTGCCGTAGGACTTTTGACAATGAGTGCAACGTCATCCATCGTTCAGCCATATTGCAGAGTACCCGCTGGATCAAAGCTTGAATGTCCGATTTGCGACGATGTAGCACTGATGACATCAGGACCAAGCATAGGGCGTAGGCGCAATCTGCGCACTTGTTGAAATGAATCGCTTTGACAGACGCCTGAGCTGCATGGGCGTTGGCCATGTTGTTGTTGAGAAAATTGCTAATTTTGCTTTTTGAAATTCAGTGTTACTTTGCTAATTTGATTGTTCATATCGTTCTGGTCCATTAACTCCTCACTATCGCCACTAATGTCTCGTGCGCGAACTATCGGCCATTGTTTATTACACTAAAAAGTTACTTTTCACACACTTATTTAGGTCCTTTCTCGATGGTTTATCACAACTAGGAGATATCCCACTTCTGATGTTAGCTTTTATGTACTTTTATTTTAATTAAACTAGAAATAATGTAGAAATTAGCTCCAAACTCGATTTATTACGATTAAATACAAGCTTCTCTGCCGAGATATCAAATCATACTTTGCTTTATCCAATAATGCAACGTTAACAAATTCTTAATCTTATAATATTCACAGGCCAGGTGCTGACATTGTTATTCTAAGCCAGCGTCGCATTGGGAGAACCAGTGGCGGAGAATCACATGATCTAACATTTATAATAAACTATTAGACTTGAATAAAGAAAACTTGTTCTTCTTATAATAATAAGTATACTCCAATCAAAAAACCAAACTCTATTTTTAAGTTTAAATATATATTTGTATTGACACATCTTATACTTATACCAAGAATAGTTATTATTCCATTTACCTACTATTCTTAAGTACATACTATAGTCTTCAATGCGCATGATTGATTAAACACGTTCGTATCCACGTCTCCTGTAATTTTATTTGGGGTTTTGCTGCAGTATAGCCTGGAAGATGATTTTATGGCGGGCAGTTGTTTTTCGTGTGAAATAGTTAAAAGTGTTTAATAATGGAAGAATTATTGAAATTCTGGGACTTGGAACAAATTATTGCAAAGTGTTTAGGTAAGTTTTTAGCTATTAAGGTTAATAGTAATTTGATTTTACATTTGATAACAGTTACAATATAAAATCAAATTACTATTAACCTTAATAGCTAAAATCTTACCTAAAAACTTTGGAATAATTTGTTCCAAGTCCCAGGATTTCAATAATTATTCCATTATTAAACACATTCAACTATTTCATTGAAGCATGTCGTATGCTTACAGACAGAATAGTAATATTTGCTTTAAATCCAATTTATACTAATTTTAAGAATATATTCCACATTGAACGACTTATATTATGTTTACTTAAAATATAACACATAATATATTGAGGTATAATATAGGTTTTTACAAAAATATACCAATCTTCATGAAAAAATAATATCCCTGCTTGTTTCAAGTATCTACTCTTTCTAAATCAATACTAACTTAATCTTACTAAACAAGAATAACTTTTTAATTAATTGAAGTACAACTACACTTGCGGCATAGGAAATGCAGTTTCGCGTTGACTTAAGATTAATAATCTTATAATAAGAATTGCTTTTCTCCGTGATAGTAAATGAAACTGAGCCATCATATAACGCATTATGTAACGTTCATTAGGATATTTTTAGGTAACAAATTTTTTCTCGAAAACCGCTCCGAGTAGAAATTTGGGATTTGGCACGTTTTTAGGCAATACTTGTAGGCCGCCGACGGTCATTTGTTTTTGGCAGTCTGATCTTCGAAAAATTTGAGGGAAAGGTGCGTCCTGTAAATTATTCAAGAACCATGTCAATCAACATCTTCGCACACACACCGCTCGTCGAGCGCCATAGAATCTCCCTTTAGTGTGTGTGCCACTGCCATAAAAAAATTAAAAAACCACAGATTCCTAACACACCTAATTTATTAGAGAAAACGTGTCAAATTATTAGAGAAAAACGTGCCGGACTTAGCCTGGAATTCATGAGGTGAAAGAGTACGGCAGAGAAATACTCGATCTAAATGTCTAAACCGAATTATGCTATATAATATTTATTAATATAATGAAAATTAAATTACTGTCTCCCGTACCACAATTCGTAGTTCCGCACGTGTAACAATACGTTTAAAACTGAAGGGGTCGTTAGTTAGCCAGACGCCGGTGGCGGGTACTGAGGTCCGGGAATACGCTATTTAGCTGCAATTTGGGCCAATATCTCTAGAATGATCATTGCATTTATAACTAGGATATTCTCCCGTCAGGGTAGGAAATAAGGAAATTGCTAGTATAGGTTCATCAAGGCCCTTGCGTACACTCTCAGTCATTGCAATATTAAAATCCTAGCATGAAAAGACAGCAAATAATACATTTTCTGATTTTATTTAAAGCAGTGTTGTTCGCAGCATAAAACGATATAATTAAATATGTACACATGTTATGCCATCAAATATGAATTTTCCATGAGAATAAAAGAAATACTTGTGTAAATTATATTATTAACAATATTATAAATTTCCCTTTACTGACCTGTAATACACGATAAAAGAAGAACCATTAACAAAATAAACTGTTCACTGCGCCGGTTTCAGACTATCTATCCTCGTTCTCGAGCGATACGCTTTTGGATCTCCTCGAAAAAACCTCGCAAAACCCGACTTCCATTTATGACTCTTTTTTCCTCTTTTCTCTTTCTTTATATGTGTATAGGGTGTCTCAAAACTCTAGGTATAAGGTCTAATGAAATTATATTTTAAATAGGCGGGTTACCCTAAACTTTTGAGAGGAAATGCGAAGCGTTGATTTATACGTCAAAAGAATAATGGTTCTTATTTTTATTTGAGAAAAATATATTTTTATTTAGAGAAAAATATATTTTTATTTATCTGTTTTTTTACGGGGTTTCTCCCATTTTGGACATAGAAAAAAGATATTACAACAATAAAAACAGTAAAAACAGATATGTGAGCAATATTCTAAGCACGGTCTTATTTGCGCTTTGTAGAGCAACAACAGCAAGCGAAATAGCGCACCAAGCTTCTGGGAGGCTGATTTTGCGATATTAGCAACATGGTCATGCCATGACATATTGCTGTTGACCGAGATACCCAGCAGCCCGATTGACGAGGATGAAGGAATGGTCGATCCTGCCATAATGATGTCAGGGCCGGCTGTATTGGCCCTCTTAGTAAACGTTGCTGCTTGGGTCTTTGCTGCATTGAACTGGACCAAATTTCGGTCGCCCCAAGTTTGAACTTTCTCCAGGTCTTGATTAATTGCTGTAATATGCTCCTGTCTGCGGTGATGAGTCTCAGTCGCTGGTAAGGGTTGTTCTGATCTAAAATGGGAGACAAGGGTACTGTCATCCGCAAAACTGTAAACAGGATTATTTGTTTCGGTCAGCAGGTCATTAATATAGACGAGGAACAGAGTTGGTGAAAGTATTGCGCCCTGAGGCACGCTCGCGTTGATGGTGAATGTGTCCGAGATGTGTCCATCGACTGCAACGTGCAGAGATCGGCTCTTAAGGAAACTGGCAAGCCAGTTGCAGAGAGAGGCTGGCAGTCCGAAGGACGGTAGTTTGTTGAGCAGTCCGTCATGCCAAACTCTGTCGAATGCCTTTGAAATATCCAACGCAATCGCTCGAGACTCTCCGTAGTTCTCAATTGCCCTACTCCATATATGAGTGACATTGGCCAATATATCTCCTGTCGATCTCTCTTTGCGAAAGCCGTATTGATTATAACTGATTATTTTGTTGTTCTCGAGGTACTTGAGTAGTTGCTGATTGACTACACGTTCCATGACTTTGGAGATTATTGGAAGCAAGGCAATTGGACGATAGTTTGAGGGCATGGTTTTCTTGCCTTTTTTTTGGAACAGGTTGCACTCGAGCGACTTTCCAAGAAGATGGGTAAATCCCTTTTCCGTAAGACAGAGAAAAAAGCCTAGAAAAAACGGGTGTTAGTTCGTTGGCGCAGTTCTTTAACACGATGGCAGGTATTCCGTCCGGTCCTGATGCCTTTTGCGTATCTAGATTTTTAAGGATTTTACGAATATCACGGTGATGAAATTTGACTTCTGCCATGGTAGTGTTGATGTTCGATATGGTGGGGAGAGTCTTGCCTTGGGGGACGTCTAAGGTAGAGTGCGAAGAAAACATTTTGGCGAGCATGTTTGCCTTTTCCTTGGCTGTAGTCGCCGTGATGCCACGTTCGTCTGTCAAAGGTGGGAGAGACGTTTCTGTAAAGTTGTTACTTACTGCCTTTGCTACCGACCAGAAATTCCTGGAGCCACTGGGGCATTGCAAAAGTTTATTCCTGATCCTTTGATTGTGTCTGTCCTTAGTTTCGTCGATAACACGCTTGCATTCGTTTCTCGCTTCGACAAAATAATTGCGATTTTCAGCGGTCTGATTTTGCTGCCAGTTCTTGTAGGCTTGCTGTTTCCTACCCACAGCTCTTTCGCATCTTCTGTAGAACCAGGGCTTTCCTTTTGATGGTAACTTGATGGAATTTGGGATGTATGCTTCCATTCCTGAGGAGATTACTTGCGTGATCTTTTCGCAGCAGACTGAAGGGTTGTCAGCGCCAAAGCAGACGTCGAGCCAAGGAAAATCAAGGTAGAACTCCCTTAGATCATCCCAGTTTGCAGAATTGTAATGCCAGATTTTGCGAGGCAATGGTGGATCCTTCTGTATGAGTGGCAATTCACAAACCGTTGTAATAAGTTTGTGGTCGGAAGTACCTAATGGCGGACCAACTGTAACTGTGTACTGGTCAGGATTGGTGGTTAGAAAAAGATCCAGGAGGGCGGCGAATTCGCCCCTCTCTGAGATTCGAGTTGGTTCGTCTACAATTTGAGTAAGCCCGCAGCTGATGGCGAATGCTTCAGCCTCTCTACCTTCCTTGTCGGTCTTGTTGTGATGTTTGAGTCAGTTGGTGTTGTGGGCATTGAAGTCTCCCAGAACGATTATTTCTGAACTGGGATGATCAACCTGTATTGAGTCAAAAGTGGTAGCTAGTGTTGAAAAAAAGCTTTGGTAGGCTCTATCGCTCGGAGGGCGATAGAGACAACATATAAACTTGGTTAATTCCTTGGCGGTGAACTTGAGCCACATGACGTCAAAGTTGTTCGGTTCGAGTGTCTCCTCGCGGTGACATGAAAGGTCGCTTCGGACAAAAAGGCATATTCCGAACTTATATCTAAATCGAGTATGTAAGTCGTAACCAGGATAGGGGTAGTTCACTGTTGTTGTTGTAGAACATACTTGTGTTTCTGTAAGGGCTAATATGTGTGGTCTATTTGCTTGTAGATGTTGGTGTACCGAATTTATGTTTGTATTTAGGCCTCTTATGTTGCAGAAATCAATTCTAAATTGGTTCGGTATCTGTCTGTGAAATGCGGAATGAAGGGCTCCCAGGGCCACCCAGCGCCCGGAGATCCGAATGGCCGGGGAGTTTACCCCCGGAATATTTTGATCCTGGAAGCATCATCATGTCCATATTATTATATTCCTACTGTGGAACCCGGAACCACCAGCGCGGAAACGGAACGTGATTCGGGAAAACCACTTAGCGCTTCCCAGTTCTGGTGGGGTGGTCTTTCACCGGACGATGCGAGTAGGCGTATGCATCTACCACCTAGGGCCGCTTCCACTGGATGCATCGGCCTCAGACTCTTTCCTTTGGTGGTCCCTAGTCTGACAGGGGTAAAAATAGGGTTTGTTGGGTCACTCCCCAGTGATCAGCTCCAGACTTTGACAACCTGTAATCAAATACAACCTACAATAATTCTATAACAGCTTCAAAAGTTGCCTAGGTACGTTATAAATATCACATTCATTAAGAGATTTGGGGAACCGAGTGTTAAAAGTGAGTGTAACGACATAAGAATGTCATGAAAATTTTATTTCATGAGACATTTGTTTCATGACGACTTTTCAATGAAAGATAAAATTTCTTGACACACATGTTTTCGCGAGAATTTGAAATTTGTGATTCATGAGACACGGTGGACAGTATTCTGCTCTTTGCACAGTAATTTAGTTGTTCGTGCGTAGAAACTGTGGTTTGTTATTACTGTTTTCATTCAACTTGAACAATATTATTTAGGTTAATTCTCGGTGTAAATTCTATATATTCCTGCAAAGGTAGTAAATTGAATTTTCAGTAAAATTTCTCCGAATTTTCCCTAATAGTATGGCCGGTTTTAATATTTTCTCTTTTCAGGCTAATTTAATTAAATTTTCAATTTATTTGTTACATCAAGCATATAATTATTAGCACTCGCCATGTCTGGTCTCAATAAAAGTAATAGTAATTACTTATTTTGAGTTATAAGACACGTTGTTAGAGGTTGTACCTCTATATCTCTATTTATTATCAAATTCAAAGTTACCTTTTATTTAAATTTACCGAGAGTCACTGAATTGGAACGTCATTCCATTATTTTCTTTTGAACTTTAAATTTCAGTCATCATTTTCTTTTGAATTTTATATTTTAAAGTAAAGAAAAGGATACGTTGAGTAACAGTAATTATTTATAATTTTTGCTCATTGTCTGCTCAAATTAGCGTTGTAATAATTTAAGTTTCTGATTATACCTGCTTTTACCAGTGAATTTTCAATTTGTAGATGGCTTCATCATATGTTTAACATTATCACTGATGTTCACATGATAATTCCTTGAATATTATTTAATTAGCAATATACATTGGTCTAAGACTAGTTTATTTCCTCTTGCATGTAATTCAACACCACCGAATTGGCTGAAGAAAACACCTTGGTTGGCAAGTAGGAGATGTTCGTTCACTTGCTGTACGGAACTACTCTGAGGGAACCAATACTTCGTGAACCAAATAAGTCCTGGATAAACCCAGCAGATACTAACTTGGGAACAGACAGAAACGGTTCCAGTAGAGGTCAAAATACGATCGTATATTGTTTTGGAATTTACTTCTTTAATTAATCGCAGGATAGAGGTCTGTGAGACATTGCGAACTGTAAGGGCATATTTCTGATATTTTTATCTTTATATTTATTTATATTTACCATTCAGTTCGTATTGTCTCTAGGAACTCTGGCACCCACAAAAAATTACGGCTAGTAATAGAAACAACCTGTACCCCCTGAGAAAAACCGTAAAGAAAAAAACGAGTTTCAAAACGAACATCATTCATTAAAAAAAAAATTCTTATGGTTGTGGAAAGTAGTATACAGTTGGCGAACAACTAGTATTTCATTACAGAATGGCGCCCAACGCCATACACAATTAATTAATTAATATTTCGCTAACTTTCACTACAGTACTCCTCATGATGTTTTTACAAATTTTAAAAATATTTCAAAATATATAAAATATACCAAAAATGCAAATTTTTAGTTTTTCAAAATATCTCAAAAACGCAAAAAAAGATAACGAGAATGAGAGCCATTACTTATTTTGTTTTTAAAAAACAAAACGGATATTTCCAAAAATTGCCTTAGTTATTTAGTTTCAGTAAAAAACACGAATATTCCAAAATATACCAACTTTTTATTTCTTGTAACTAGTCCATAGATTAATCTGGTATTAAAAATTTAACTCAATTTAGGTGTTCCTAAATTTTCCGTAAAAATGAAATTTTTGTTTTCTGTAACGAGTTTAGTTTGCACCCTGTGTATGTGTCTTTACCCACAGTTGAACATTGCATTTCGAGATTTCAAATGGTTTTGAAGATATATACTTTCAAATCTACCTTAAAAAATTGTGTTATTCCAACATGCAGTGTACTTAAATTTAAACTTTCCGCCACCTCGAGATTTGACACGACACGTCTCCACTTAATATTTTATTAGTGGAAAAATGAATAATATTGTCAAAGGAGAATTTGGGGCGCTTCGCTGATGCGTACTACTGAGTGGGATTACTGGCGGCGTTCCTCCTTGAGCTGGGGGTTGTATATCAGATGGAATAACGACTCGCTTAATTCGAAACAAACTGTACGTATATTGGTCTTCAGATACAGGAAGGAATGCACTTAGAATGACGACTATGTTTGAATACAATTTACTAGAATAGCGTAGAACGCATGACCATTCGATGAGGACTGACTGGACTCGACCTATTCGGCTCCCTTGAGTTTACTTTTAGTTTAAATTGTTATGAGCGTTATAATTCGTTTTACTTATATTGGTATGCTTTAATTAGGTTTCACTTTTATCTATGGTTCACGTTACTTTTTACTTTAAGCTTTACGTTACTTTTACACTTTACTTTTACACTGACATCACTATAGAGGAGGTTCAATCTTGGTTCACAGAGAAGCGTTTGGCCTTAATTAAAAGGGAACTACTTAACCAGATAGTCAAGGTCGGGAGGTTTGACCCTGGTCACCAGAAAAGCGTTTGGCCTTAATTAAAAGGGAACTACTTAACCAGATCATCAGGATCGGGAGGGTTTGAGCTTACAGGAGGAGCGTTTTGCCTTAATTAAAAGGGAACTACTCAACCAGAAGTTGTCGTCTACTTGATTTGCCCGTTCTCTTATACTAAATTTTGTTGATATTTGACTGATTGTTTTTAAAACATGTTTAGATAATACTCATAATATTTGATCCTTCAATGTCAAGTATCAAGTTCAAACATTAGACTGAGTGTTCTTTTGTTATTACGCTTTCTAGTTTACAATATGAAGCAACTAAATTTTCTTACATTAAAGACGGGAGATATGAGTAGAACAGGAAATCTCATTGATCGGATTGAAAATGCAGAGTTGGTGATTCTTTGATTTTCAGCTTGTAAAACACAATTTTTCGTACGAGATTGGGAAATACACGAAAATAGAAGTTAAATTGAAACATGCATCAAAATGCAAAGAATTACCAAAGTTTTCAATATTTATTATAGTATTAGAATACTATGGAAACATAATACAGTGTGTCTCAAAAATGTTTAGAAATTGAAATAAAGAAATATAAGAATGTCGACATTTGAATGTTGTAAAAACAAAGAATCTAGTTTATTTTTTTGCGTGGTATGTTATAATGCATTCCACAGGACCTGTTGGAGTAGAGGAAATAAACATTATACCATTTTAACTGGTAATTTTTTTATCTGTTCTCGAAACTGTGAAGAGGAGGCAACTGATCAGGATCCGGAAACCTTTGACATTCTAAAAGCAATCATTAATGACCTTAAGAAAGAAATTAGTGAAAAAGATTCCTATATCATAAGGCTTAAACTCTTAAACGTGACTCAATGTCCGTGGTCGAAGACGCTTCACAAAATGAAGCCGAGTTCTTAAAAGAAATTGCGGAGAAAGATGGTAAAATCAATGAAATGGAAAATAAGCTTGATAAACTACAGAACGTTATAGGAGGAAGTAACAAAGAGTTATGCTCAAAAGGCGTTCAAGTACAACCAATGGTCAAAAAAAACTCAAGTCAAACTGCTATCTTACAAACAAACTCATTGACGACGCAAACAGATGCCACTACTGGCCAATTAATAAAAGGAGATGCTATGACTCAAACAGATATATGTTGTCCTAAGGATACTGGCATAACCTCTGATACGGATTTGTTAACCCAAATCGGAGAACTGGAAACCATTAATGCTAAACTTTATGCGGACATACAAGTAAATATCCATAAATAAACCAAACGCTGACCTACTGGAGTTAAAGGAAGTTAAAAATAATATGGCATCTGCATTGGATATGCTTCAGGCTGACAATAGAGTGTATGCTGTACAACTTGAACAGACAAATAAAAACCAAAATGAGAATGATACGTCACTATGGGAAGAAATGAAGGAATCAGGTACAACTAGTGGTAGTATTACTAATATTAATCTAAATAAAGAAACTTTAACACCTACAAATGAAAAACTGCAGAGAGATGTCACATACTCTAAAAAAGTTCTTCTTTTGACAGACGGATATGGCAAATTCATGTATCATCATCTTCAAAAAACTATAGATAGTGATCACGGAATTCAAACAGTCTGCAAACCTGACGCACCATTTGCTGAACTGGTTAAGGATCTGGATTGTTATATTAAAGACTTTACAAACAAAGATTACATCCTACATGGTAGGGCCCAAAATTAAAAATCTTACGAAAAAGCGTATATTAATTCTAACTAACAATTTTTTTTTTAAATTTAATTATGTGCACAGCTCCATTCAATAGCTCTGTTTCTAACAAACAAAATTCTTTTATGAATAATGAACTCTATAATTTTGTGTTTAATTTGTCAAGGTTTAACAATAACGTCCAAGTACTGACTTCAAATACTGATTTTTCTACTAAATGTTTTGTAAGAAATTCTCCTTATCTCAATAAAATAGGGCTAACTATATTGGCTATGAATATCAACAATGCTATCTGTGGATCCAATATGGTGAGTAATTCATATTGTAACTTAGTATATATTAATAAGAATGAGGGTATTTCGCTTGTGCCTGATTTGGATGTTCATGGTGGCAATAGAGTGGTAAACAGTAATTCCAATCCAGGTTCATTGGTATTAAGTGGTAGTAATATAGGGGGAACTCTTTGTCTAATATTTCATTGACATCCGTAGAATCTGCGGCAAATTTTCATCAGGCAGTATCAAATATGGCAAACACTTAAATAACCATGATATTTCTATATATTACCAACATTGTAGGGGTACCAAAACTAAGTTAGATATACTTAGATTTAGTTTAAGGAATAGTGATTATGACATAGTAGCATTATCAGAAACATGGCTTAATGAGTCGATAACTACTGCAGAGGTAAGTTTTTGCGATAGATTATGTTTAAGAAAAGACAGAAATAGATTAATTACTGGAAAAACGCAGGGTGGGGGAGTTTTGCTTGCCATTAGAGACTGCTACACCATAGCAGAATGTCAAATATTTGATGAGGATCAAGAAGCATTTTGTGTTAAAAGTAAACTTAACAACAATGTCTGTTTATTTGTGGTATTAGTGTATTTTGTCCTCAACAGCCCAAGTTTTATATATGAAAAGTTCTTTGAGAAAATAGAAGCTAGTGTGATTGATAGAAATGTAAGTCCTAATTTAATTATTATAGGTGATTTTAATATTCCAACTTATGTTAACCCAGTATCTTTATGTATGAATTTAAATATTCTTAAATCATTTTTGGCATTTAATAACTTGACCCAACAGAACCAAATTAAAAACAGTAATGATGTTATACTTGATCTAGTAATATCCTCATTTGATAATATTTTTGTTGATGAAACAGACTCCCTATTGCCAATAGATAGTCAACATCCGTGCTTTAGGGTCTGCATAAATACTAAAACTTCCATCCAATCCTGTAGACTTGTGTCAACAAAGAAATATAACTTTAAAAAGGCTGATTTCCCATTGATGTACCACCTATTTAAGAGTCAGAACTGGGAGTTAATGGACAATAATTGTACTGATGTGAACGCTGCTTTGGATGCCTTCTGCGGTATCGTTGGTAATGTTTTTGAAAGGTGTGTTCCCAAGTCTACTCAGGTGGATAAAAAATACCGTGTGGTTTAATAAACAAATTATTTCCCTTATCACAAAGAAACATAAATATTTCCTAAAATCCAAAAGATTTAGATCAAATTACTGGAGGTCCAAATATGTTAACATACGTCGCCTAATCAAATATAAAATAAAATTAGCCTATTCCAAATATTTGCACGATGAAAAATGTAGTTTAAAAAATAACCCCAAATTCTTTTGATCCTATGTGAATGGACTTAAGGACAGTCTAGATGTTCTCCAAGAAATGATTATTGGGGAGAAGACATATGTTGGACCACAAAATGTTGCGGACGGTTTTGCTGAGTTTTTTAGATCAGTTTTTATTGATGACGTTGAATTAACTTGCAAGAAATTTGAGGAAAGTTCGCACTTCTGTGATAATTTAATAAGCAAGGCTGAAATTGAAACGGCTATCAGACAAGTTAAAGACAACAAAGCCATAGGTCCTGATGGAATACCCGCCTATGTCGTAAAAGGCTGCGGTGAATATTTATTGTTGCCTCTTAAATTACTGTTTAACCTAGTCTTAAAAACGTCTGTGTACCCCGCTAAATGGAAAGTCAGCAAAGTCATACCTGTTTACAAGTCTGGTCCCAGGCAGGATATAAAAAATTATCGATCTATAAGCATTGTGTGTGCGATCTCAAAGGTTTTTGAGAAAATTATTTTTGAAAGGTCATTAAGTGAAATTTCGGGCAAAATAACAATATACCAACACGGTTTCTTTCCTAAAAGATCAACCTTTACTAATCTGATGACTTAACCCGAGGTGTGACTGAAAATTGAAACAATTTATTGACGGAAAACTACGAAAAAACATTTAGGGGTGTAGCGGGTGGACAGTCTATCGTTTTTAGATTTAAATTTTAAAAACTGACCAAAACTTTTATATATATTGTACATTGACATTATTGTTTTTGACATTTGCATGTATAACGTAGGAGATAAGATTTTAATATTGTTAAACTTTTATTGTTTTTTATTGGCTATATTGTAATTGTATTGTTTCGGAATTGTTTTACATTTTTAATTTGTAAGTAGAAGTCCATTTTTAAAGTGGAGTTGCTATTATAGCGGGTTAGAAGAAGGGGGAAGACTTTTCTCCACAAATGAAAATGCCAATCTTTAGTTTAAGAGTTATGCATTTCGATGAGTTCACTCATCATCATCAGACTCACACACTACTTAGCCATAATGTTGTATTGTTGTATACAACATTATGGCTAAGTAGTGTGTGAGTCTGATGATGATGAGTG
>MU182434.1:140668-173368 GCA_016904865.1 Pissodes strobi | reverse complement strand
AAAAACTTAAAAAACTGAGAGCAGAAAATCAGCACATGTAAACAAACGAATTGTTGTTCACAATTCACTTAAGCTTGTATTTTTGTTAACTTAGCTATTGCGAACAAAATTAAGATTTGAATGAACTGGAACGTTTCAACATTTTGTCATGATAGAAAACAAAATCAGAATCAAAAGCTGAAAATAAACTCCATTTATCTTCGAATCGTATTTATAAAGTTTCATCTCAGATTAGAAGATACTGAAAGTGACTAAGGTTAAGTTAAGAAAATCTGCAATTGAAGATGTATAGGTCGTAGCTTAAGTGCTGGAAAGTAAGGGGAGGGGGTGAATTTATTTAAAAAGCGCCGCCAACTTGTAGATGGCACAATTCCGAAAATCTCCGAGTTAAAATCTCCGAGTTTTAATTTAGACCTTGTTTTGTCTTCGCAAAAAAATTATTAAAAATATAGAAACAAGCAAGAAGTTAAATCAATTCAAAACAAAAAAGATCAGGATGATTTAATTATTGAGCCCAATTAATTCAAATCGATTATAATTACTTTACTTTTAGAATACTTATACTAAAAGATAATAAATGAAACAGATAGATAGGTGAACGAAATGATCGGCTTATTACCATAAAATGGCCGCTATGGTTTATTTCGTTACAATGTCAATTAAAATTTAAAAAAATAATTGCACTGCAATACCCATGTTTCTTGAGGCTGCAGAATAAAAATTAAATGACAGGTACTTAACTCAAAACATGATCACGTTCCGTTCACACTTCCGAGTCCACTAGAACATTATATCAACTAGTAATATTGTTATTAAAATACGTTAAAAGAAAAAGCACCCGTGAAATATAAGATAGTTTACTTTAAACGTTACTAATATAGTCAATTTTGTTTAAAAAGAGCTTTGCGTTAAAGTATTAAATAAAGAACGGCAAACAAAACAACAATTTTGAAACGCCGAAATTAATCTTACGTAGTGAAGGATTAAATACCTAAAAAAAAAATTAAAGAATTAGATGTCGTCTATACGGCAGTATGACTAAACTATCAATTAAAATATAAAATAAAATTTGCTTATAACAGTTGAAATGACAAAAAACTATTCAGTTAAAGGTAAATGAAAATTGTAGGTAGCTAAAACCTGAAATAAAGTCTCTGTTATGTCAGTAAAATCAAGCGATTAAAACTAAAACGTTTACCTGTTGCGGTATGCAGAATAAATCACCAGTTAAGCAACAAGTAAGATAGGCAATCTACAATTAATAATAATTACCTGTTATAAAACAACTAAAGTGATTTAAAATAAAAACGAAATGATGAGTTACTAAACCTCAAATATATTACGTCCACCTCTCCGAGTCCACTAGAATGTTATAAGCATAGTAATGTTCTGATTACAATACATTAAAAAGAAAGAACACCCGTGAAATCTAAGATAGTAATACTGTACATCTTCGTAAAAGTCTTTGCTACTATAAAATATTATAAATTTTATTTTATGTGCTGCATTTATTAGCAAAAGATTCATTCATTATAAATTCATTTAGTTGATTTGTTGACAGTAAGTTTAGTTGACTTCCAGTTGCAGCTTTTATTCATATTAATTAATTATTATTCATACGATTATTAATACATAATATGTATTAGCTTTTATAACACTGTTGTGGCCGTAAGTGGCTATTCTGATCATCCCTTTTCTTATGATATCCTCCAGCATTTTGTAATTGTATTTATTTTAGTGGATAATCTGTTGGCTCGCTTAGCTTTATCAGCCAACTAAAGTAAGAATAATTGTGATATTAGTTTAACTTTGCTTAGCTATATTACAATAAGAATATTAACATGCAGTTCTGTATTTAAGAACTGAGTTAATAATTTACCTTTGATCCTCGTAAGATCGGTTAAATTTATATATTACTTTCGGTTTGAATATCTCCCTTGTGATAGGCTGATATGGCTTTAACTTGTGGTTGTTAATGATTTGTTTTGAGATACTGTTGCTACTTTCTCATTCTATCTGTTAATTCGAGAATAATTGTGAGCTATTACATTTTCCAACACGCGTGGTACATAAAGCACTTTCTAGCTGTTGGTAGTGTTTTTTCTCATTTTTATTAGCGGAGTTTGACTCACTTTAAATTCTGATAGTTTCTTTTGATTGTCAAATAATGTTTAAAAGCGACTGATATACAAACGCTGGCGCTGCATGTTTCCTGCTAATTGTGCCCGGTCAGTCTAGCTCTTCCCGTAACCAAAATATAGATCATCCATCATCTGTTTCCATATAGTTTCCGTGTTACGCGGCCCTTAAAAAGCCGAACCATCTGCCCCTTTACGTGATTCATCCACTAAAATGCGATGGTCATTTACCTACTGACTATCTGGCTTTTCGATCGTAAAACACGTAAACTGAAATGCATAACATATTAGTCGATCGTTATCTTTTATGAGGAGTCTTCCCGTCCCCTTATCGATCCGTCCAAAACTGAGAAAAAGCACGTCACTCCAGCGAAGTCTTTGCTTGACACAATTTATGATATTAACCTAATTTTTCGTATATAGAGTGGCCCCCTAATTTTATTACAGCACAAGCACATTTTGTATGAATGCTTAAATTCATTTAAAAATTTGCATGTTAGGAAGCGTAGACTTTTATACATTTGCGAATCAGAACTTAACCAAGTGATTTATCAATAATCAGTTTGCAGTGAGCCAAAAGGAATGCTTGAAAGTTTGAAGTAGTTATAATAGATGTTTTATGCCCGCTCATATTCATATTCAGAGTAATGCAGATCAATCATAAAGTCGTTAATTAGCTGGTAAAGTTATAAAAGTCTTTGGCTAACTATTATGCAAATCAAAGTGTATGTTGTACCAATTAACAGAGATTATCCCCCACCCCCAATTCAGTTGTACGACAAGGTCAGTTGCCCGGTCGGTCATATTTTTTTCAGATGGGCCCCATAAATTGGTCACAAGAGCCCCCTCGACTTTTTGTTTTTTTTTTTAACGACTTTAATATGAAAAATGGGCCACCGGTCACGCCTACGGAGGGTATTCCAAGAGGATTTATTTATTTATTTGGCAAGTACACTACAGAATTACAAAATATTCCAAATGGTACACAACATAATCATTATAAAGATATCCACTTTGCTGAAAATGTCCATAAAATTTTAAAAGAATAATAACTATCCATATAAGATCTTCTTTTTAAAGCTCAAGAATGAACAGCCAAACAAATCACAATCGTTAATATTATCATTATAGACCTTCGCAAGTCGATCAGATAATCGTCTAAAACCATAATTTGTGCGATGTGGTCTGTCATAAAATAATTTTCTGTGGCGGGTAGATCTTGCTGGTGTTTTGAAAAAGATATTAGATAAAATCATACTGCTGTCAATGTGCCCGTTAATTAATTTAAATAGAAAAAATATCATTGCATTTTGTCTTCTTTTTTCCAAGGAATCCAAGCACAAGGCTCTGACGTTATATGGAATATCTCTATAAGGAAATCTATGCTTGTACAAAATAAATTTGCAAAACTTATTTTGTACATTTTCAAGCCGTTTAATGTGGGAGTTATAATAGGGTGACCACACCACACAGTTATATTCTAAAATACTACGAACTAAACAATAATATAAACTTTTTATGGCTTTAGTATCATTAATATTATCGCAGTTTCTCCTAATAAAACCCAGCATTCTAAAGCCCTTTAAAATAATATTATCAAGATGAGTGTTAAAATTCAGTTCCTGGTCAAATGTAACACCCAGGTCATTAAAAGTAATAACTTCATCCAAGAAATGACCATTCAAAATATAACTAGACCGAAGAGGAACTTTCCGACGGTGAAAACTTAGGAATTTACATTTTGTGGAATTTATTCTTGAAAAGTTATCGCACCATGCGCTGAAGTTCTCAAGGTCAGACTGAATCATCTGACAGTCCTCCACCTTATCAACAACACGAAAGAACTTCAAATCGTCGGCATAGAGAAGACACTCGCAGTGTTCAAACGCGGACACAACATCGTTCACAAACAGCAAAAACAGAACTGGACCCAGATGAGAACCCTGAGGGACTCCAGATGGCACTCCAATCTCACGCGAGGTAACCCCACACAATCTCACCCTCTGAGTTCGGTTGCTGAGATAGGATTTAATCCAGCGAAAGTAAGCGCCACACACTCCCAGAGCTTCAAGTTTCTTCAGGAGTAAATCATGGGATACACTGTCAAACGCTTTTGACATGTCGGTGTATATAACGTCGACTTGAAATCCCTTCTCAACGTTTCCACTAAGAGAGTCCTGGAATTCGGCCAGATTAGTGGTAGTTGACCTACTCTTGTAAAATCCGTGTTGTTTAGGACTTATATAGTGCTTGTAAGTGTTAAATATTTCATCTGTTATTATAGATTCGAATATCTTCGGAATGGTTGAGAGCAGAGAAATGCCTCTATAGTTACCAATGTCATTCTTGGAGCCACTTTTGAAGATAGGGAAAAGAGTTGACTGCTTCCAAATAGTTGGGAACCAAGAATTATCAAACGACTCCCGAAAGATTATTTGAAGTGGCTTGGCCAATGCCGATGCGCACTTCTTCAAAAAAAAAGGGAGTACGTCCATCAGGACCAGCACCCTTTCTGCCATCCAATGAATTAATCTTCTCCAGGATTTCTTCGACCGTGAAATTGTGCCCTGACAAAACACTATAAATATTCTCCGGAACATCAGGTATTGAGCTCCCGTAGAAATCGGTGTAACATGACTCAAAATGGTCAGCAAATGCATTGGAAATGTCTTGGGTTGTCCTTCTTGCATGACCCTGCTATTCCAAATACTTAGGAATGCCACTATCCTTTCGTAAGCTGTTGATGTACGACCAAAAGTACTTAACATTAGATGGTATCATCTGATCTGTATTGGTTACAAACAGCAAGTAGCAGAGATCAATCAAATACTTTGTTTCCCGCCTAACACCAGTGTATCTTTCATAATCATGTGGTTCGCCAGATCTTTTGTATTTTTTGTTCAGTCTGTTCTTGATAGATATTAGTTTTTTCAGCTCGGGGCTGTACCAGGTTGGAAATTTTTCATGTGTAAAAATTATTGGTCGATTACTACAGCGACTACCTCATAAAATTTCTGGACTATGTCATCAACATTCTCCAAATGGAGAATATTATCCCACTGGACCGACGAAAGATAATTTTGAATGCTGTCAAAATCAGCGCGCTCAAACAGGTGTACAGTGGTCCCCACTTTATTATCCAGAAGGGGCATTTATTCTTGGGTAAATTTGACCTCCAATGCTGGATGATAATGGTCAACTCCAGTCAGTGGACTATCTGTAGAGGACACCTCAATCTCATTGAAAACATCAGTAAACACCAAATCCAAGGTTTTGCCAAATTTGTCGCAACTGGGTTGACGGGTTCCAGTTCTAGGTAGAAAATTGTGCTCAGAAGCAGTTCTGCTTCGGCAGAGTTGAACTCAATTGGCACTAAATGTGCTTCCTCATATCCCCATGAGATGTTGGGTAGATTAAAGTCACAAAAAATCATCATTTTTGAATTTCGATGGTTACTTCGTAGTCGCTCAGCAGTGTCACAGAAACTCTGATAGGCGTCAAGATTAGAGCTTGGCGGAAAATAAACAACACCCATCAGCACAAACTGTCCATAAATCTCAGCATATACCCAGAGATCCTCAAATACATTACAAGAGCTACCGTGCAGAATCTTTGATGAAAACTGTGACTGCACTGCAAGCAAAACACCTCCACACCTCTCGCAATTCAGTGCTGCATAATTTCTATCGCTTCTGAAGACCGAGTATCGTGACTCAAATAGTTCAGCACTCATTATACTCTCGAAAAGCCAGTTCTCTGTAAATATAATGCAAAGTTCGATGCCTGGATACCCAATGACACGTCCACGGTCTTCGTTCGCAGCCCCCTAACGTTCTGATAGTAAAAGCGTAATCTCGCCGATCCGTTTACAGTTGATGCTGTGTCTGCTGCGTTTGACCGCGAGGTAGAGGAAAACTTGACTCAGAAATAATTTGCGTTGGATGCGGTGGAGAAGGTTGCATTTGGGAAGTCTCTCCATGAATCGTTGTAATTGTTGTATGAGTTTCAAAAGAATGGTTCTTATTAATAAAGTTGCGACATAAATGATTAATAAGCTCTGCTTTTCCACTGTAATAATTAAGATGTTGCCGCATGGTGAATGTGAGTAGCAGAAAATGCACACCTTCATGCTTGAGCAAACTGGCCAAGAAAGCATTTTGGTCATGAATAAAATCATTCAAAATCGGTCTATCTCTCCAGCGCAGCGTGGAGCACGTACAACTATAAGATTGGTGTTGCAACAAGCTGTATACAGACGTTTTATCTGCTGTGATTTAATTGGCACTCCCTTTAAAGCGTTTTCTGGACCCAAGAACAAAACAACATAATCACTCTTGGTCACCTTAATGGTGTAGGATATGCATTCAGAGACCAGTTCTTCAAACAAAAAAAAGTTGCGCCACTGGCAGTTGATGTCAAATGAATTTTGTGTGCACCATCTAAACATGGCAGTACTTCCCCTAACACTCACGTTCCCCACTATCAACAGTTGGCTCTTTCGATTAGTGATGCTATGAGCACCAGGGCTCAGATGGCGTACCTGCGTTTCGCTGCTCGTGCACATACGTCCTCTTTCATGTGAATGATTTTATTTCTCTTCAAGTCTAAATATCTCCTGATTTAGCACCTTTATGTCCTTAACATAGCCTTCATTTTCCTTCCCCAGTGTTTCAATAGCAACAATCATACTCCTATTAAGTTTATTCAGCTCCGACACTTCAGTCTTAAACTTATCTTTAGGTTCCGTGCAATTCTCTATCGTCTTTATCAGTTCTTGATTTTTAGCTTCTAATTTTAGCAGTTCCCTCTTAAGAGCCTCAATCTTTTTGTTTTGTTTATCAAGCTCGGCAGTAAGCTTCGTTTCTGCCTGACAAACATCATCTTCAAAGGCCTGACTGTTTTGCCTAAGTCGCCGAATATGTGTGTCCTTTTCCTTTATTTCCTTTTTGAGACTTTCAATTTCTGATGAAAAAATTTGTTCCTTTTGTTTATTCATTAAGTCTTTTTCTTGACATTCCAAGAAACAATAAATTTTATATCCTCCACGATCAATTGTCTTCCCAAAGCGTTCCAAACAGCTGGGATGAAAAACACTTAGACATACTATGCAGCAATAATTTAAAAAATCTTTATTTTTGCAACACTTGAAGTTTCGCAGCATTTTGTCAATAATGAATATGAATGGTATTTTATGAATGGTACTTTATGGATGGTATTTTATGGAACACCAGAAATGTGTAATATTGGAACGTAGTTGATCACCCATGCATGTAAACAAACATTCACGCCGTCGAATTCCAACAGTTTTATGGCATTTTCTGACAAGCTAATGATCACTACCGAGAAAATAAAATTATTGTAACATGCACCGACAATAAACAAATATATGTATATACTTTTTCACAATTAAAAACTCGTAATTATGTCAAAAACAACATTTAAATGTTGAACAATGTAGTCGACGTCACATCACAAGCTGCGTTCGCCGAGTTTATGCCGGATGATTAAGCCGGATGAAACACTTTTCCAACTTTTCATTTGGTAACCCTAGCTTGTCCCTTCCTGGAACAAATCCTGGTTGCGCCCATGGGTATAAGTTTTTGAAATATGTCCTTAAATTCATTTATCAACTTATTAAAGATTATGTAAGACACATATATAACTTGTCTTTGGGGACATAATAGATTGCTTGTCATATAAATGTTTTGTTTACAGCTGTCACATTTTAGAGTTTTTAGCGTAATTAACGTATAATTAACGGCAATACATCTTTGATATCCTGAAAGTGATAATCATTTATTTAAATTTGAGGCAATAAAATTTTAATTTGGGAAAAATCTTGTTGAAGGGTTCTAGGTCATAACCGAGTAGCTTATAGAACTTGCGAAAAACTAAAACAGAATTTTATCCACAATACCGAAACACAATTTGTGCACTCTTGAGTGCAAAAATTCTGTTTCGGTATTGTGGATTAAATTCTGTTTTAGTGCATGTTGCCGAAGGTTCCAAACCCCAACACAGTTGCGACAAACTGCTAGACTGAAGTGTTAACATAGATTGAATTCTAAGTCTCTTCTCTGTCTCATATATTGTCGCACAGAAATATGATAATCTCAAGAGGATCTGTTTGAAATTTCCCTAACAGAACATAACTAAAGTTACGTCCTTTGGAAAATCGAAAAGATGAACTTTAGCCCCATTACTATAGTTTCCCTTACAGCCAGGAGTACATCACTTTTGAGGCATAATTACACTAAGTATCAGTTACTATAAAACTAGCCGAAAACGAGAGAAAAGCATGCCATTAAACACGAACAAAAACTGCAAACAACCTGTTCTGCAAACAAATCGTCCTAGCGACATAAAAAACAGATCTTTAAATCCGAAACATATAGTTACGTATTTAAAAATACGCTAAAAATATAAATTGTACACCTAAGTATTGTAATATATGCTTATTCCGCTCCACTAAAAGATCGGTTCATTTGCAAATGATTCTCGGTATTCGTTGCTTGAATCGCTCGCCAGTGACATCTATTCGCGGATGGGTTTATTTCGTGTGGTTGGCAATTTGGGAGCACAGTACGCTATTTTATACCTACAATTTATGAATTTAATTTACTATAGATTACTATAGGTATTTAATATTGGGTATTTCTATAGTTTGACGCTGCGTGATCTATAGTGGTAGTCACATGATATAAATTATCCAATTAAAACATCGAAAAACATAATTTGTCGAACGTCTTAAATTTTTAAAGCGAGGTCGTTTATCTTGTGTCGAGACGCCGACAATGGGTGAGTGCTAGTTTTTAATCTTGAAATATTTTATTCATCGTACAGTATATTTAACTAATTCTTTCATTTTTAAATACATAATTAATATTTGTTGATGATTCGTTTAGTCTTATTCGACTTAAACAAGAATTTAGCATTCTTATATTACATTCTTATTTAGCTTACATCTTCAATAATCCTAATTATTGTGGTGACTGTTGGGTAAGGATACCGATTTATTGGTAAATAATTGCGTCTCTCATTAGTCAAATTCATGTAATTTGAAAGAGGCTTAGTCCATATTTACGGAGAACGTAATTATTTCATCGTTTAGTGGTCACGCACATTATTTTACGTATTTCCATTCATATATTCTTTGCATTTATGATAGGTTAATCTCATATATGTAAAATTATCTGGATTTTTATCTTTTATCTAAATTTATATCTCGATGCGAGATAGTGATTATCTTATCTTCATCTTTAATTAATTGAGGCGCTCAATTATCGTTTATGTACCAAGGGCCGAAATAAAAAGTAATAGAAATTACTTATTTTGAGTTATAAGACTCGTTATTAGAGGTTGTACCTCTATTTTTTCTATTTATCATCAAATTCAAGTTATCTTTTATTTAGATTTACCAAGAGTCACTGAATTGGAACGTAATTCCATAATTTTCTTTTGAATTTTAAATTTTAGTCATTATTTCTTTTGAATTTCATATTTTAAAGTAAAGAAAAGGATATCGTGAGTAACAATAGTTATTTATAATTTTTGCTCAACTTAAAATTGTAATTCAAGTTTTTGATCATATCTGCTTTAACCAGTAAATTTTCAAATTGTTGATTGCTTCCTCATGTGTAACAGTGTCACTGATGTTCACATGATATTTCCCTGAATATTATTTATTTGGCAGTACACATTGGTCTAAGACTTGTTTATTTCTCCTTACATGTAATAAATCTACCTGTTGACTGGCCGAAGACACGTCACTGTAGCAGACCTGTAGAGGGAGCCAACACTTGGTTAACCTATAGGTCCTGGATTAACCCACTGACATTAACTTGGGAACAGGCAGAAGCGGTTCCAGTAGAGGTCCCAATACGATCGCATGGTTACAGAATAACTGAACGAAGTTAAGTATCAGTCAGTCAGAAGATAAACATATTGTAAAGACCAACTGTATTCACTTTTCTATCTGTCATAATTAAATTTTTTAATCTTTTACATTAATTTTAATTCTCATTACTAAGTCAATTTATTCATAAACTTTATTTCAAATAATTTCATCAATTATATTTGTAATTTAATTGTAAAATTAATATATTGTTGATTTGAAAGTTATCTCTTTAATTTATCGCAAGATATAGCGCACAATGCCATACTTAATTAAATAAATTAACTTTCGCTACAAATTGACGACTGAGCTAGCTTTCATTACAAATTGACCCCCAACTGTTCAATTTCATTACAGTATATAACGAAATAATGGGTAAAAGTTTCACGCACTTAGAGGCACATAAATAGTTCGGATTTCAGAAAAATGCTTCTTCAATTATATGGCCTCAGGCGCTGTTGCCGGCTTTACAGGGAAAGTATTATTTTAGGAAAATGCACGAACAAGATAGCAATATTAGATAATTAAATAAATGAATTACGAAATATCACATTATAACAACAGGAAAGAACATCTTATGGAAATATGTTTTTTTACAATATTGGAGAAATTGTAATGTAAGAGGTACATTCTTTGTATAAGAGCATCCTAATATTCGCTACTATCGTAGTAGTCTGGCAACGTTGCAACCAATTGCGCCTCGATGACGATTGCCTTCCACCCATAAGCCCCCTACATCTCGCTCCAAATCGCAAATGCCAACATGCATGACGTCACGATCTAAAATTTTGGGTGCACTTTGTCCTTTTGTAGAGGTGTTGTTGCCAAAACCCTCAATTTTTGTCTTGCTGTAGTGTAAAGACTTCTTTTCGTGTTTTGTGGATCTAAAGATGCGTGGAACTCACCTAACGAAGACAGTGAATATCCCAGTTACGGAGTGAGTTCAGGCAGAAGCAAATAATACACTAAAGGTAACGAAGGGGCACTGCCCGATATTCACAATGGGTCTGGAAGCAAGATCCGCATGAGGGTATTTCACTAAACTAATCAAACCCCACAAGCTACATGCCACATTTCCCTCATAAAGTTTTTAGTCACGTACTCTTAAAAACCTCTTCCTAGGAGCAATGTTGCCATCCGAGATTCAAACCACCCATATTTTGTCATGTTTTGTGATTTTTCCGTTTTCACAAATATTCATAAACCATAGATTGATAAAGAACATGGTTCGGAGAGCACATCTCTAGTTGGTCAAAGGATAGTGTCGCTAATAGGCGACTTCTACTACAGGCGCAAGGCAAAACGTCAAGTTGAAATGACAATGCGATTCCCGAAATTAATACAATTGAATAAAGACAATCAATTTAAACCGGAAATAAAGGGGCATTTTATGATGGTAGATGTCCGCAATTATCTTTCACCATGAAGTAAAAATTATAAGATAGGATAAATTTAACACTTACAAAATGAAGCAACGAGAGTTTGTTTTCAGCCCTTTTTAAACTTTAAAAGCCCCAGTCAACCCCGTGTCTTCTATAACAGCTAAAAGAGCGCAAGAAAACTAAAAGGAGAGAGCTTAAAAACCACATCAATAACTTTAAGGAACGCTAATTCAAAGCAAATAGAACAAGGACAAGTCGTCTAAGAATGCAGTTGCTCAAAGAATCTGTATAAAATGCATTCGAATTAGGTGCTACTACACATCCTTATGAAGTATATGGTCGGTACAAACAAATTCAATTTTCAACTTATTCTGACCACAAAGGTCGGTAGCGGTAGCACTTAACTTTATAATTAGCTACAATTAAATTTAGTGGACTGTAATAAATAGGGTGGTGGGAGTTTTAGACATACGTTGTGAATTGAAACTAGGTAGGTATATTAACTAAGTACGTTAATAATGCAGGTGTAAATTGCATTTGAATTTAATATGGTGAATATATACAATTTATATCCAATTTCTGAGCTACTTCCATGCATTCAATAATTCATACATAAACTAAATATGCAAAACAGGTTACTTTCCTAGATCCTTTAGGAAATTTCTTAGTGATTATATTTAAGAATAAAACAGTATCTTTCCTGAATTTAATAACTTTTCTATTTTTAACTACTAACTGTTCCTTTCTCACAAAATACTTTGATCACCTCTTTTCTCTACTTCCCTCCAACCAGGCTGGCATCTGACTTCAAATCCTTAATTTGAATAGTACAGGCACGATTGGAGCTACAAATTTGGTCCCGCCATTTTACTGCTTCTTTTAAACTACAGGTAAGCCGAGACGCTTTTAAGGAATTGCGTAAAAACGCACAAAAGAGGTCTTTGTCCAAACTTGAACAAAGATAACAGAGGTACACTAGATATTTTCTAATATCTCTACATAAAACGGAGAAATTGCCAGAAAGGGTGTGACCTTTTGGGGCGAAAACGGGAACGAGCACTTTCGCTCTTGCTCGAGTCAGAGTTTAAACTGCACTAGCTAGAGAGCGGTGACTGGACTGATCTAGCATGCTTGAGTGTTAACAAGGCACTTTTAATTAATTAATTATTTTGCGTTAAACATTGCTAGGACAGGGCTAGTTGTTTTTTGGCGCTAACTTTATGCGGAGCGGTGACTGGACCGACGCATCACGGTTGAGTGTTTTCAGGCACTAATAAAACTAATTTCTTCTTCTAGCTGGCGGCCTGGCGCCAAGACCAAATAAAGTGGGGGATGGCACAAATGCCGAATTCACTTCAGATTGAAAGGGTATAAACTGTTTTCTTTCTTTATTTGACACATTATTGTTTACACAATACTGACGGAGACAAATATATATTGCTTTGAGAACGATTTCCTTTATGAAGTGTCATTTGTCTTTATGAGAATTTTTGCATATGACGGCATCTATTATACCGATAAAACCAGATTCGGACTGAGGGATCGTAATGAAGAACTGAAATATGCTGCTTTAAATGCACAAATTTCCGTTTACCAGGGGAGAAATAAATCTATTCTGAATTTAATTATGGCTCATTCATACTACATATATACAGGGTGTTATCACCAAAATACACGGTGAAAAACGATAAGTTGATACACATGTTAGGGTGTTTCCACAACAGTATATATTTTACAAAATTAATTAACTACTAAGAAACCAATCCTTTCTAATGCAAATGTCAATCGAAGCATTGTTGCCAAACATATTTTCGGAACAAAATTATAGATGAAGCTCCTAAAACTCACTTAATATTAAATATTTCACCATTTCCGGAGGACAATTAGCATATTGTCAAAACAGACAGTTAGATCACTATGACTCATAAAATTGGATCTAAGTTTTCTGTCACGTACCCTTAATAACTTATTCCTACAAGCAATGAAGTCATCTGAGATTTAAACGACTCATGGTTTGTGATTTTTATGCTTTCACAACTGTTTATAAATCAACAAATTTCAGAACGCACATCTCTAGTTGGTCAAAAAGGCGCCTTCTATGACAGGCGCAAGGGAAAATGTCAAGTCGAGATTACAATGGGATTCTGGAAATTATTAAAATTGAATATAAAAACCAATTTAGACCCAAAAAAAGCGGCATTGTATGATGGTAGATGTCCGCAATTATCTTTCACCATGAAGTAAAAATTATAAGATAGGGTAAATTTAATAGTTACAAAATAAAACATCTAAAACTAAAACCTTTGTGTTTTCCTTTAAAATTTTGGAACATATAGAGTTTGTTTTCAGTCCTTTTTACACTTTAAAAGCCCTGTAAAGACCCCTTTTCTTCTATGAAAGTTAAGGAATCGCAACAAAACTAAAAGAAGAAAGCTTTAATCCCATCAATAACATTGAGAAAAGCTAATTCAAAGAAAATGGAACAAGGACAAGCCGTCTAAGAATGCAATCACCCCAAGACTCAGTATAAAATGCATTGGAATTAGGCTCTACTACACCAATATAATTGCAAAATTAATTACCTATGAGACGATTCAAGTGTAAATGTTAATTGAAACTAACATTGTTGACAAACATATTTTTGAAACAACACTGGAGTTCAAGCGTCTGAAGCCCACTTAATAATAAATATTTACTCTTGTTTAAGGCCCGCACATGTGTGGCGTCCCTCATCTTTTCGGAGGACAATGAGGATATTATCAAAACAGACAGACCACATGACGAGGTATAAATGGTTGGATTTGATTCGGAATTAATTGGAGAAGTACCATAATATACTTTATACTATGATCGATATATGACAATATCATTCTTATGTTTGCCACAGAATGATGAACGAATATTAGACTAAAATTAAAATGGCAAATAGTAGGGGAAGTTTAACTTTAATTATGGATATTTCTTGACCGTTATACTTTATAGCCGCGCAAATCAATGGTATGAGGTCAGGATTCTCTTAGAAAATTTCCATATTACGAAACACAGACCTAAGATAATTGCGAAGCGAAAATAGAACCAAGTAATCGACCATAATTAGGTTTTCGCTGATCGAAAGAGTATGAAAAATTCCATATTTACAAAAATTTGAAGTAGCGCTAATACGTTTCCATTTTTGGTAGTCGCTCTAATTAAGGCTAAAAAAATTACAATTTTTTTAAGCAGATCCTGTTTGTTGAAGGCAGGCCCTTATATAATCGCAAAAATGCAAAAATCAGACTTTATTGATTTATAGAGAAAGAACGATATTCTAAACTCTGAAAATTTTTAAATAATTATAATAAGTGTAAAATTTTGTATAGTCTCTCAAATTTAGGGTAAACTTTTTTAAAGAAGTTCCTCTATTTCTTAAACGTAGAACCTCATGATTGCAAATTAAAAATAAACCAAACATTTTACTAAAATTCGACTTTTATCGGTCGATAAAGAAAAATCGATTCTTTACACGGCGAAAATGTAAACTAGTTACAGTTGGTTTAAAATTTTGTAGTCATTCAATTTCACGTATAATTGTCATATTTCGAAATGCAAACTCCCACATAATAATTATGAACCAGAAAATAACCAAGCAGCTGATCAAAATTCAATTAGTACTGATCGAAAGGAAATGAATGACTTTATAATTTCCGTAAATTTGGATTCGTTATAAAAGGGTTCAATTTTTTTGTATTTTTTTCAATCAACTTTGATTAAAATTGCTTAGTTTAAGTTAGCTTTGATTAGATTGTATTAAATTTTGCTAGTTTTGGTTAATTTGGATTAATAAGGAAAGATGTCTGTTGAACTTGCTATGACAATTTTTTTCATAAATGAGCCCTCGGCCAGGTTTATTAAAACAACCACTATTGATTGTGATTTCTGCAACCGATATCCAAGTATTCCGAAGCCAACCAATTTGGCCAATCTAAACAAAGGCTAATTAGGTCTATCAGTTTCAATTATCTCTCGGTAATATGCCGAAGTGTATTGGCAGATGGTCCCTGCGGGGGGCGCCTAGTGCACCCTTTTCATAGGAAAACATTCTCGCAGGGGGCTCAAGTGCCGGTTGACTGCGAATTTTGTTGTTTCATCTGACTGATGACGCCATATCCCGGGGGGTTAAAATATCATAAATACGAGGAATACTCCGTTGAGGATTCGTTTAAGCTAGTACTTAGTAGTCATATATCTCGAAAATTAATTTATTATTTCTTATTCAATCAGGCACGGCTGTGCGTCATATGTCAAAGGGCAACTACTTAAAAGAGTTGAAGATTTATCATCTTTGCAAAACAGGCTCCAGCAACATCCCATTATTTATTCTGAATCATAATATCACGAGTTAGGTTTTTTTATTGATTAACTATACTTCTAATTGTATTTTAAGATAATCAATTACATTAATTTGTCCTTTTATTAACATTTTTTACTCAAGCAGTTTTTATAAATATTTATATCATATTGTCATTTTTTTGCTATGCTGAATTTGTGTATTATTGGTTTTAACTATAACCTATTTTATTAAATTTAACCTATGTGATGTATTGATTTTGTACATTTCTGTTATCGCTTTTGCAGTTTTTATTTATTATACTTATTCGTTTACCATTAAAATTTTAGCAAAGCAGCTTTCTTCGAATATTTTAGCTCATCCTTATCATTTTTGTTTTCGCTATTAAAGTTTTTATTATATTTATCCGTTTTCAAATCAAGCATATTATAATGTTTTAGATATTCTTATCGAAAGATTTAATTCTTGATTGACCTAATCATCTTTATTAATTTGTTTTTCTATTAAAATTCAATTGAAGCAGCTTTTTCGAATATTTTAGATCATCTTCATCATCTTTTTTTACTTTACTCAATTTGCCTATTATTGGTTAAAACTATAATATATTTTGTTCAAATTAACTATAATGATGTACTAATTTCATAAATTTTTGTTATCGCTTTTACAGTTTTTAATTATTACTTATCCGTTTTCAAATAAAGCATATTATAATGTATTAGATATTCTTGATTGACCTTCTCATCATTATTAATTTGTTCTTCTATTAAAATTCTATTGAAACAGATTTTCGGATACTTTAGACCATCTTCAAAGCTTTTTTTTTGCTTTATTCCATTTGCCTATTAGTGGTTTTAACCAAAATATACCTATTTTATTATATTTAACTTTAGTGATGTATTAATTTTGTACATTTCTGTTATCGCCTTTACTATTTTTATTTCTTATTCTTGATCAGTTTCAAATCAAGAATATTATAATATATTAGATATTCTTATCGGAAGATTTTATTTTTGGTTTACTTAACAATTTAAATCAATATTTCCTTCCATTCAAATATTATCAAAGCAGTTTTTTCGAATGTTTTAGCTCATCTTCTTAATTTTTTTGCTTTGCTCAATTTGTCTATTATTGGCATTAACTATAGTATATTTAATTATATTTAACTTTAGTGATGTACTAATTTTATACGTTTCGGATATCGCGTTTACTATTTTTATTTCTTATTCTTGATTAGTTTCAATTCAAGAATATTATAATGTATTAGATATTCTTATCGGAATATTTTATTTTTGATTTACTTAATTAAATATGTAAATTAATATGTCCTTCCATTCATATATATTTTCGTAAATTTTTACTATCGCTTTTGCAGTTTTTATTTATTATACTTATTCGATTTCGAATCAAGAATATTATAATGTATTAGACATTCTTATCGAAATATTTTCTTTTTAATTGACTTAACCATTTAAATTAATTTGCCCTTCTATTAAAACTTTGTTAAAGCAGTTTTTTCGAGTATTTTAGCTCCATTATTGTTTGTTTTTTTTTCAAATAATTTATCATTCTTGTAAATATTTTGATTTACTCAGTTTGTGTATTATTGATTTTAGCAATAATATATTTTGTGAAATTTAATTATAGTGATGTACTAATTTCGTACATTTTTGTTATTATTTTTATTACTTTTATTTCTTATTCCTGTTAGGTTTTAAAGAATATTATAATGTATTAGACATTCTTATCGAAAGATTTTATTTTCGGTTGACCTAATCATTTAAATTTAATTTGCCTCTCCATTACAATTGTATTGATGCAGTTTTTTCGAATAATAAAAATCATTTTTGTTAAATTTTTTGATTTGTCCAGTTTGTGTATCATTGCTTTTAACTGTGATATATTTTGTTAATTTAAATTATAGTGATGTGCGAATTTCGTACATTTTTGTTATAGCTTTTTCATTTCTTATTTATTTTTGTATTCAAATCAATGTATTAAATATTCTTATCAAAAGATACTCCTGATTGACCTAATCAATTAAATTAATTTATCTACTAATTGTATTGAAGCAGTTTTTTTCGGATATTTTAGATCATTCCCTTCATTTGTCTATACTTTATTCAATTTGTATATAATGGGTTTTAACTATAATCTATTTTATTAAATTTATTTATAGTGATGTACTAATTTCGTAGATTTTTTTATCGCTTTTAGTATTTTTATTTATTATACTTATTTGTTTTCAAATCAAGCTTATTATGTCTTAGATATTTTTATTGAAAGATTTTATTTTTGATTTATATGATCATTTAAATTAATTTGCCCTCCCATTAAATCAATATTTCTGTCTTACTCAATTTGTGTATTATTCGTTTTAATTATAATATATTTTATTAAATTTAACTATAGTGATGTACTAATTTTGTACATATTTGTTATGGCTGTTACTATTTTTATTTATTATACTTCTTTGTTTTCATATCAAGTTTTCTGTCTTACTTAATTTGTGTATTATTCGATTTAATTATAATATATTATATTAAATTTAACTATAATGATGCATTTTTGTTATGGCTCTTACTATTTTTATTCCTTACACTTCTCTGTTTTCATATCAAGCTTATTATAATTTCTTAGATATTTTGATCGAAAATTTTATTCTTGATCATGTAATTAATTTTCACTTCCACTAAAATTGTATTGAAGCAGCTTTTTCAGATATTTTAGACTATATTTGTCAAGTTTTCTGTCTTACTCAATTTGTGTATTATTCATTTCAATTATAATATATTCTATTAAATTTAACCATAGTGATTTATTTTTGTTACGGCTCTAACTATTTTTATTTATTATACTTCTTTGTTTTCAAATCAAGGTTATTATAATTTCTTAGATATTTTAATCGAAAGGTTTTATTCTTTATCATTTAAATTAATTTGCCCTTCTATTGAAATTGTATTGAAGCTGTTTTTTTCAGACATTTTAGATTTTATTTGTCAAGCTTTCTGTCTTACTCAATTTGTGTATTATTCCTTTTTAATTATAATATGTTCTATTAGATTTAACTATAGTGATGTATTTTTGTTATGGCTCTTACTATTTTTATTTGTTATACTTTTTTGTTTTCAAATCAGGCTTATTATAATTTCTTAGATATTTTTATCGAAATATTTGATTCTTAATCTTTTAAATTAATTTGCCCTTCTATTAAAATTTTATTGAAGCAGTTTTTTTCAGATCTGTCTTACTAAGTTTGTGTATTATTTGTTTTAATTATAATATATTCCATTAAATTTAACTATAGTAATACTTTTGTACAATTTTGTCGTTGCTTTTATAGTTTTTATTTCTTATTCTTAATAGTTTACAAAATCAAGAATATTATGATTTGTTAGAATGTCTTAATGAATGGTTTCAACTGTTGATTGAACTCATGATTTACATTACTTTGGCTTCTTTATGAAATAATTTATACAAAAAGTGTTTACGAATATATCAGATAATTCTTCTCTATTTTAATGGTAATATACAGTTTGTTATTAATTATAACTGTTTAAGAAACTTAATTTTAATACTTTAGATATATGAATGAGAATTTGTATTACTTATTTTTTATGTATTGTTTTTATTTTTATTTTCGACACTATAGTATTTTTAATTGATTTGGATAGCCTAATTGAAAGAAAGGAATATTTATCATAGTTATAAAAATACCGCGCTGTAATATACAAGGTGTTTGTTTTAGAATATCATAAAAAATCCTTGTGAAAGGTAACTTTATATTCCATATATTTCCGAATTTGGTTTTTCGTAATCAAACTGGTAAAGTATTTTAGTATTTTTGGAAGTATTTCATTTAAATTGTACTTAAAAATCTAAAAAATCATCGAACGATTTTGAAAACCGAATTACTGCCTTTATTATCTTTTACATCTTTTATCTAAAATGCGATATTATTTTTTTCTACTACACTGCGTAAAGTACTCACTTTACGCACTCTCTAAGATTCGTAAAATAGGCCTTTTTAATGTGCAGTGCGTAAAATGAGTTATTTTACGCACTAGTGCGTAAAACAATATATTTTACGCACTAGTGCGTAAAGTAATTTAATAATATTTTTGTTTTTTTCATATCTTTTTCGGTAGTAGAAAAAATTTTGTATGCTACTCATGTGTAAAGTACTCTTTTTTATTCATGGGATTGGCGCATTCGCCCATTCATAAAAAAGGGTCACTTTACAGACTTGTTGCATAAGTAACTATTTTAATTAAGTATATTGACTAAATATGATAGCTCTCAAACTGTTGTATTCCTTCCAGATAGTTTAATTAATTTAGTTACAGAAACTAAAAAATGTTTCAGCTATTCAATAGGTTTCAATAGGTAGTTTTATAACTTATTTTTACTTAAAGTATTTACTAAAGGAAGGAGGTGAGAACCTTGTAGTATATTTTATAGATTCCACTAATTTAGGCCGGTTTTGTAATTTATTTTAATGTTTTTCGGTTTATTTAACTAAATTTTGATTTTAAAACAGAATTTAATCCACAATACCGAAACAAAATTTTTACACTCGATGCGCATCATCAGGAGATGATTAATCACCATGATGCTAACATATTTGCGAAAAGCGCGTTGAGTGCAAAAATTCTGTTTCCGGATTGTGGATATTGGATTGTGGACTGTTTTAGTGCATTTTGCCGAAGGGTCCAAACCCCAACATAAATTTTGGTTTGTTTTAATTTATATTTACTAAATATGACATACTTCAGGCATCATGTCCTTGCGATGTTTTATGTAATTTAGTTTTAGAAACCAGTTTTCAATTTTTAGGTCTTGCTGATGAGTATTTTTAATTCTTATTTTCTTGTTTTAGTTACTTTTATTATTTGTTATTTTATTATTGCGTTTTATTTATATTTTAAACGCTAAAAAAATTTATACTGGATTGAATTAGATTTTTATAATTTGTTATATTTTATTAATTCGTAATTATCATGATTTAACTCATTTCGATCATTCCGGTTTTTGTTTTTATTAATTTTCCCACATTCAGGAAATTTTGTAATTATTTCTTATTTATATTAACTAAACCTTTCAAAGTATCATAATCCTCTGATGTTTCATGTTAATCAGTATTGGAAATTAAACTTTAGTCTTTCTTTCAACGTTGTTAACGAGCTTTTCGTTGATTGGTTATTTCCGTTATTAGTATTAATTTTTTCAAATTTTTATAAATAATTATTTTATTATTTGTTATATTGAATATACTCCACAAATATTAATTGTTGACGTTTTGGGTTAGTTTATTATCGATTTTGCGCAAAACACGTAATCTTTATAAAAAGCTCTGCTTTTTGAGAGACCTCGGAAACATAAGATGACTTAAATTTTGAGTTCAGGGTGTTTCAAAAATATTAATATTTAGAGTTGCGAAAATATTTTTTCTTAGTTTTTCATTTTACGCATAAAAACTTATTCGTTTTAAAATACGCTGCTTCTTGAAAAACTTCGAAGGCTGTAACTTAATTGAAGTAATTCAGTTAAGGGTGTCTCAAAAATACTAATTTGTAGACGCAAATGATTTTCTTTCAAATTTTTGATTTTACGCAAATAAAGTTATTATTTTAAAAATATTCTGCTTCTTGAAAAACTTCGAAAACTATAACTTAATTTAAGCATTAATTAATTACAGGGCGTCTCAAAAATACGCATTTTTAGACTTTTAAATGGATATTTCTCCCAATTTTCGATTTCATTCCTAAAACTTATTTTTAAATTAAAAAGACCTGTTCCTTGAGAAGCCTCGAAAATATTTTAATGGATACGCCTATATTTTAAATTAAAACGCCTTGTTCCTTTTAAGTTTCAAGATTCATATTTTTGAGGTAACCTGTAATCAAAACTTAAATTAAGGTATGATTTTCATGGATATTTTAGAAGTGAAACTTTTTATAAATAATATTTTTTTTTGTGTAAAAATAAAAATTAAAAAAAGTCTCAAAATTTATATTTTTGGGACCATCTAAAATCAAAATTTAGTGTCGTGGTTTCTCAAAAAGCACATCTTTTTATAAAGTGTAAAATAGCTTAATTTAGAAAGGTATAAATATACTGCAATGTAATATACAGGGTGTTCGTTTGAAAACTTTATAAAAAAAACCAAAATAAACCACTCAAAAATTTTATATGGGAATGGCTCCCTTCCCCCTAATCTCTATGCAAGATACCTTTATATTCCCCATATTTATGAATTTCGATTTTTGAAATCAAACTAGCCATCGTTTAATATATTTTGGAATATTTTATATAAATTCTACCTAAAAACCAGATAAACGATTTTAAATATGGAATTATTTTTGTATATTTTAAAGTATTTTTTAATCATATGGACTAAATATAATATATAATTCTCAAACTGATGTGTTCATGATTTATTTCGTTTTGATTTGATTATTGTAATTATTTCTTATAATGTTTTCCAGTTTTATCAACTTAATTTTGATATCGTTTTAATTTATTATATTAACTAAATATGATGTATAACCACAGACTATCATGGAGCATGTCCTTGATGTTTTATTTAATTTAATTTCAGAAACTGGATGTTAATTTTTCTGACTTGCCAATAAGTATTTAGATTACTTATTTTTGTTATTAATATTTTAAGAATTATATATTTATATGTTAAAAATGCCTAAAACATTTTTAAATATTATTGAGTATTTCTCCTATTTTATTCCTGTTTGTTTTTATTCATTTTATTATATTAAGAAAATTTTATACTACACATATTTTTACATCATTCCTGATGTTTCACTTTTAAGTCAGGCTTTGAAAACTTTAGTTTTTCAACGTTGTTAATGAGTTCTTGTTGATTGGCCATTTCCGTCATTAGTATTATTTTTCTTTCATTTTTGTTTATATAAATAATTAAATTATTATTGTTTATATGGATATACATACATTAAATATACTCCACAAATTTTAATTGATGACATTTGGGTTAGTTCATTATCGATTTTGCGCAAAACAAGTATTTTTGATGATTAAAACAGTTTTAATAATCTACTGATGACGCTAACATGGTTAGCGAAACGCGCGTCGAGTGCAAAAATTCTGTTTCGGTATTGTGGATAAAACTCCGTTTTAGTTAAGTAATTTCTAAATATACTTAGTATTATACTTAGCAACTTAACAATTTTAAACATAAATCGTCATCAAAACTTTACCGCACGTTTAGGCACATATGACGACTTTCGGTGTAAGTAAAGCAATTTTGAAGCCATTCCGATTTACGTCTTAATGTATGAGTCTGGTCGGTGTATTTTATCGCAAAAATTCCTCAAACGGCAAGGTGCAGTAAACGCACCCTTAAAACTGTCCGCTATTTTACTCTCCCTGTTGTATAAGCTGGCTGGCTTTCCACCCTAAATTATTATTTCCTTTGTATGCATCCGTCTGTGGAGCGCGCACAACATCGCATTCTAAACAACGAGCGCGGACTTGATAATTACGCAACTTGCGCTTAGATTGTGGCTAGCCTGGCAATCAACAGGGGCTTTTGTGCTGGTGGATTGTGTTTATATTAATTTTAATTTTATTTGCCTTCCTTATTAATTTGGCGGTTTACTTTTTGGGAGATTTGTTTGCTGATCGAAATCTTTGGTGGTTAGTCAATATTATGCTTAAAGGGGGGCTTGATTATTATTTTTAACTTTCGCAAATGTCCTTAATAAAAGTATCTCGAGCGCAAACTTTAGCGCTTGACACGGTACAAAAATGAAGTTGTTTCCTGAATCATGCTTTCCTCCTGTGAAACTTGAAACTTTATAAATCAGGGTTTATTGATGATGAATATGTTTATTGATGTGTAAACATCTTACGCGGCGGTATGAGGGTGAATCTCCAAAAAATGGACGGAAGTGTGAAACCCGGATGTGACATCATAACCATGCGCAGTCTACTTCAGCGCTTCCTTGTAAAGTGACTAGCGGATAGAGACAGCTTGCAAAATACATTCCCGACTTGTCGGAAGGCATCGGGTGTTTTCGTTAGATTGTGTTTCTATTTTACCTATGTCTTTACGATGCAATGAATTGCTTACAAGTGCTCTGGTGGTTCAGTAGTTAGACCTCTGGTTTGGCGGCCCGGGTTCGATTCCGCTGGAGTTTTTCTTCGTTGTGCCCCTGTAGCAGCGAAGCGAGCGGAGGGCCATGCGTGAGGTGTAATATTAGACATTCTAATGCAAACGTTGCAAATGTAAACATTAAACAACGCACGTCAGGGGTATCTGTGACAATAATCTGTTTTGCATGCTGTCTGTAACCGTTAGTATAGAACGTGTTCTTTCTAACGCCAGTATATAGGCAACCAATTCCAAATAAGTGGCGTCACACGGCCTATGGTTGCATTAGATTTTCATGTCGACGATGTCGATTACACAACAGTGTCTCGAGTACTAGTAGACTCGTTCATTTTTTTTATATGTAAGGTTTGTCTCTACTGATAACCGAGAAACCCCCCAATTGCAACCAAAATGTAACGTGTACAGGGTGGCCCGTTTATTATGGGATGATACCTTATCTCAGAATCTGCGGGATGTACCAAAAAAAGTTTAATAAAAAAGTTGATTTCCCTAAACTTTTAAAATATTATATTTTAATATACACAGGGTGTCCGTAGTTTCGTGGACAAGTATCAATTTCCTTATTTTAAATAGAATACCCTGTATATTAAGGCAATTTTTAATTCCTCGGAAAATTCTAGATATGTTTTATATATAATATCCTATACCTAAGTCTAACCGTTTTTGACATATTTTGAACTTAATGTCAAAAATGACGTTTGCAGATCTAAATATAACTATCAATTTCTCCCCTTGAAAGCCTTTAGTATTTAATTGGAGTTGGGTTCCTTGTAAAAGGGAATCTACTTTAGTGGTCTGTGTCGACATTTTGATAAGAAATAAAAACAGGGTGATCAAAAACTGAGATTAAAAACGAAATGAAAAAATCGTTAAAAGTCATTTTTTTTCAAATGGAAACCCCCTATTTTTATAATTTTATCTTATTCAGCATTAAAAATAAGGGTGACTTTGTATAAGGTTATCTATTCGAAAAATGCGCAGTTTTTGAAATATTGGCGATTTAACAGTTTTCTATCGTAAAAATGCTATGGGGCTTTTAAGTCTTGATATTAGTTGGCCATGACGGCGAGGCGCGGCAAAAAAAACAATCCAGCACTACATAAATGACACTATTTTGGCTTTCTGTGAGTTTGGAAATCAATGTTTAACAGTTTTTATACCATCTAACTCTATTTATATTATTATTGTTATTTTATTGTTATATTGCTTTATTTTTATTAATATACTAAAGTTATTCAATGTATACCCCAGAAGAAAGAGCCGATATGCTGGAATGATATTTATCCAGCAATAAAAGCCCAGTCTTGGCGCTAAGAAGTTATGTTACCAAATTCCCTCTAAGACGCCATCCAGAAAAAAAAGATTTTCGACAGAGTCTACCAGTGTTTTCGAAGAAATCAAAGTCTGTTGCATAAAAAACAAAGGGGCCGTCATGTTTTGAACAATGAAAATCAACTTAACATCTTACTGCATTTTGAAAAATCTCCTGAAACTTCCACCCGACAGGCAACTCTGGACTTAGATTTTAAAAGAACAACTATCCAGACTTGTTTAAAATTGAATGGATGGAAACCTTACAAATATTTACCAGTTTAAAAATTAGAAGAAAGAGATTATAACAGAAGGTTGTATTTTTGTAGTATTTTAATGGATAGACATTTTGCTGAGAATATTTTTCGTAATATTGTTTGGACGGATGAATCAATATTTACTACTGCAACTAAGGTGTATAATAGAAAAAATTTGCATTACTGGAGCAATAAAAATGAAAAGAAAATAACAGAGGTGAAAACACAAGGAAGAAAATCAGTTAAGGTTTGGTGCGCAATTTTGCAATCAAGAATTCTAGGGCCACTATTCTACGACGAAAATTTATATTCCGCAAGATATTCCAACTCCTAAGCAACGATACCCAACAGCTTATCGAGAACCAAGTGCCACAAATAGAATTGCGATATTTAATATGGCAACAGGCCGGCGCTCCTCACCATAGGAGTCCAGCGATAACCAATTATTACTTGTCCAATCGTTATCAATACTGGATCGGGGAAAACGGAAATTTTGGATGGCCACCCAGGAGTCCAGACTTGACTCCCATGGACTATTTCTTATGGGGTACCCTAAAATAAATTGTATATAAGCAAAAGCCAACAACGGTGTATGAATTGCGGCACAGAATCGAAGAAGGTGTGAATTTCCTCAATGAAGGTCAGTTTGTGCAGAATGCAATTTCATATTTAGAAACAGTTTATACAACGTATATTGCCCAAAATGGTGGACATATACAAAACTTATTGCAATAGTTATTGTGTTAAGTGTTGTCTTAGTAAGCATTAGTTACGATTATATGTGTTAATAATAAAAATTGTTATAGTTATCATTAAGCGTTTTCCTAAAAAAAAAATAAAAAATTAAATCTAAAACAATACTTAATAAATTAAAAAAAAATAAAAAAGGTAGTCACTTTATTATTTACAACATTCTGACAAAAAATAAATAAATGAGATATGCAATTCTTATCAAAGCGGTGCTAGTAATTGCCTTAATGTTGCTAAATTTTTGAAATTTACCATTATTCGTTTAACACTATTTCGCGACGGCTTCTGTTTATCTGGATACCTATCAGCAAATGTCTAGCATGTTCTTGATAAACTTTGTTACCTACATTCCTTATAGAGAATACATCAATTTAAATAATCTTCGTGTTAATAACTTAATCACCCCGGCCGGGATGATTATTAATAATAAGTAGGTATATTGTCAAACGACAAGAAATAGTGTCATTTCTGTAATGCTCAATTGTTTTTTTTCATCACGCCTCGCCGTCATGGTCAACTAATTAACAAGACTTATTTTTAATGCTGAATAAGATAAAATTATAAAAATAAGGGGTTTCCATTTGAAAAAAATGACTTTTAACGATTTTTTTCATTTCGTTTTTAATCTCAGTTTTTGATCACCCTGTATTTATTTCTTATCAAAATGTCGACACAAACCACTAAAGTAGATTCCCTTCTACAAGGAACCCAACTCCAATTAAATAATAAAGGCTTTCAAGGGGAGAAATTGATAGTTATATGTAGACCTGCAAACGTCATTTTTGACATAAAGTTCAAAATATGTCAAAAACGGTTAGACTTAGGTATAGGATATTATATATAAAACATATCTAGAACTTTCCGAGGAATTAAAAAATGCCTTAATATACAGGGTATTCTATTTAAAATAAGGAAGTTGATACTTGTCCACGAAACTACGAACATCCTGTGTATATTAAAATATAATATTTTAATAGTTTAGGGAAATCTAATTAACTTTTTTATTAAAATTTTTTTCGTACACCCCATAGATTCTGATATAGGGTATCATCCCATAATAACCAGGCCACCCTGTACATAATATGTTTAAAATATATTCATGTATGAACATGCAAATATTTTGTAGAATTTTAAATTCTATAAATCAATATTCAGGGATGAACGTCAAGGTATGCTTCCAATTTGAGACTTTGAATTAGACAGTTTGTCCAAAAACTAGGCTGCAAACGGAAAAATTATCCGCTGCGTTGGGGTTTGGAACCTTCAGCAACATGCACTAAAACAGAGTTTTATCCACAATACCGAAACAGAATTTATGCCCTGGACGCGCGTTTCGCTAACCATGTTAGCATCATCATGTTAGCATCATCAGGAGATGATTTAATCACGAGTTTAATCATCTCCTGATGATGCTAACATGGTTAGCGAAACACGCGTCGAGTGCATAAATTCTGTTTCGGTATTGTGGATAAAACTCTGTTTTAGTTAGGAAAGATTATGTTATAGTTTTCGAGGTTCCTCGACAAGCAAAACATTTTATAAAAATACGTTTTTCGGGCAAATAACAGGAACGGTCAAAATAAGTTAAGTCGTTTTAATTAAAAAATAATAAAATAGGAAAAATTATGAAAACTATTCAATAATATTTAAAAATGTTTTAGGGTTTAAAATATAAATAAAATAATAAAGAATATTAATAACAAAAATATGTATTTAAAATACTCATTGGCAAGGCAGAAAAATTAACATCCAGCTTCTGAAACTAAGTTAATTAAGACATCAAGGTATGATAGTCCGAAGTTATACACCACATTTAGTGAGTACAAATTAAAACGATATCAAAATTAAGTTGATAAAACTGAAAAGCATTAAAAGAAAGCAGAAATTAATAGAATTACTGTAATTAAATCTTTATAAAATGTACTACAAAATTCTGTAAATAAATTCATTTCATTCTCTTACCACCCAGAACCATCACCTCAATAGTTATAACTTTAAGAAATATTTTTTTTTAAATTAGGTTATCTTACACTTTACTAAAAGTTCTGCGTTTTGTCTCAAAAATATTAATTTAGATAGTTGCAAATCAAATTTTATCTTTTTGATAATCACTATCCAATTCAGCGAACCAACCTAAAAAAGCCCAGACCACCCTGGGTGACATACAACCTTAAAAAGGTGATCGAGTTAAAGAGGAAGGCTTTTGGCAACTTTAAGTCTTCAGGAACTGCGGGATCTAAAAACTATTACTTACAGCTAAAGCAATATGTGAATTTTGCACACATGGAAAAAAAGTCCTACTTTTCTACAGAGATTGGAAAGTGTAGGGGTGCAAATAAAAGTAAACAGTTGTGGGGCAAAATTACTAACTGGAATATTGTTAATAAAAGCCCAAAATCCATTCCTGAACACTTGGATGATCCGAATTTAATAAATGACAGTTTTCTTCATAATATTCCTCACGTTGATTTAGACCAGAGTATGACTGACGATCTTTTGAACAGCTATAGAGATCGCTTGCATTTTCGGTTCGCACTTGTAACTGATGAAGACATATTGGCCTCGTTAAATAGTATCTGAAGTGGTGCCATTGGGATTGATGGAATCTCAATCAGTATGCTGAAATCCTGTTTGCCATTTTGTCTCGGGCCAATAACTCATATTGTTAATTTTTCATTAGAAAATGGTACTGTTCCTGCCCTCTGGAAGATGGCACTAGTCACCCCCATACCCAAAGTTAATAACCCTACAGGTGTTGATGAATTAAGACCTATTAGTATACTTCCAACTATGTCTAAAGTTGTTAAATCAAAAATTTCGGAGTTTTAGAGCAAGAGAATGCTGCCTGATTTGCAATCGGGGTTTGTATCAAATCGCAGCTGTACTACTGCACTTCTAAAGGTGATTAGTGACATTACCCAGGCATTTGATTAGTGTCGGGTCTGTCCAGCGGTAATGATCGACCTGACTAAGGCCTTTGATAGTTTATATTTAGATTTGTTATTGGTAAAATTGGCTTTTTATGGGATGAACGCTAATGGTTGGTTCAATAGCTATCTTCGAAACAGGCAACAGGCGGTGAGGTTGATGGAGGGTGGAGAAGTATGAAAGTCGGATTGGGGGGTTCTGTAGAGGGGTGTTCCACAGGGATCGATCCTGGGACCTCTCCTATCTATCATATTCAGTTCTGATGTCATCCATCTTATAAAACACTCAAAATATCATATTTATGCAGATGATTTACAGATCTACCTTCCTTCAACTGTATCCTGTCTCCCTGGCACAGTTAATTGTATTAATGAGGACCTCGCTAGTATTTCTGATTGGGCGACAGAGAACTCGCTAGTGATAAATCCTCGTAAGACCCAGGCAATTCTATACTCTCGAAATGATCTTGATGTAACGGGCTTGCGGATTAGTATTTTGGGTAGTGGAGTGGATTGGGTTGCTGAGCTGAAAAATGTGGGATTAATTATGGACTCTAAATTAACATTTAACTCTCACGTTAATAGCATTTGTCAGCTTTCTTATTATAAACTCAAATCAATTTACGAGTATCGAAATTTGTTGCCATCACATATTAAAAAAAATCTAGCGGAGAGTCTGGTCTTGTCTATTGCCAGCTATGTCGATGTTGTCTATGGACCCTTTCTTACGCAACAAAATAAATATCGAATTCAAAAAGTCCAGAACTCATGTGTTCGTTTTGTAAAGAATCTGTTAAGGAGAGATCATGTCAGCTATCACATTCGGAATGTTTTTCAGTGCAATATGGCACAGAGACGATGTGTACACCTTAGTTGTATTGTTCATAAAACACTTCTGCTAAATCAACCAGTATATCTTGCAAACATGTTAACTCTAAGGGGACATATGCACGGTTTGGACCCGCGTTTTAGGAATACCATTGCTATTCCTAGACATAGATCTCAGATTTTCAAATCATGCTTCCTGTATCTTGCTGCCCATGTTTATAATAAGTTGCCACGTAGTTTTAAGACGTTAACCTATGCTACTTTTAACCTTCCTTCCTTAACGTGAAAAAAAATTAAACAAGCTATTTTTAACTAAAAAAAAAAAAAAAACAAAGAATTTTAAACTAAACGTAAATCCAAGTAAGAAATCAGTCGAGATTCAGTGAGGGTTTTGAGAACAATCTGGACAAATCCCCTGTAAGTGTTCCAAACACATAAATCTAAGAAATTTTTTACATGGATATTTAGTTTTTCTATTTTTTTTTGAACCACACCAATAACAGCGCCCATGAGTGGCCACAGAAGCGTTATGTGGAATGTCTATTGAGCAGATTTCCATGAGTCTTGTCCGTATCGTCCTTGGTATATTTTTCTGTACGAATATGTTCATCTACAAGCTCCATCCCCAATTGTTCGAGAAAAAGTCGTCTTGGTGGCGTTTTAGGTTCATTCGTATTGTTTTTATGTATTATGTAACTGTTGATACCGGCAATATTTAGGAGGGTATAAAATATTACCATAGGCCACCTACAAGTGCCTCGAGCACAATTGTAGGCTTCACACATTTTATCCAAAATATCGACTCCAGATTTTGTGGCATTATAATCCATAATAACAGATGGTTTACCTGTTATTTCGTTTATTTTGTCATCATAATGCATTGTGGATAAAAGGATGACGTTCTTACATGATTTAGGGATATACGATACAAGAATAGTTTTTTCTTCTAAATGCAAACATTGTGTATTTTTCTGGTCGCTTTATATTTAATTGTGTGGGGATTTCCGATCTATTTTTACACATCGTTCCAATAATGGTCAGTCTGTGCTCATTTCGTAGAAGTTCAGATAACTGTAGACTGGTAAAAAAATTGTCCATTGTGACATTTCTATTAGTACCCGAAATTGGTAGGCAGATCCGTGGTAATAAAGATATATTTGCGGTATCTAGTTTATACGGTCCTGGATGTTGTTCTCCTATGTATACTACAAGATTTGCACAGCAAAACATCTTGGCGTTTACCAGCGCATATATCTTGATCCCATATCGAATGGGCTTGCTAGGCATGTAAACCCTGAATGAACATTTTCCTCTGAAACCTGGCAACATCTCTTCCACTGTGGCAAATTCCGATAAGGAAAAATATTTTGGCCAATTTTCGTTAACTTTTGTAAACAAACTCCTAATTGCTGCCAATTTGTCAATTTTTTGGCGTTCTTCTCTGCTTCTTTTATCGTTGAATCGAAGGTGAGCCAATAAAAATTGAAACCTTGCTAACGACATCGTTAAGCGATATATCTCTAAGGAAGTGCCATTCGTTCTAAAAAGTTCTGCTGCATTTAAGGCATTATTTTTTTTACACCCAGCTATATACAAAAGACCTATAAATGCTTTTATCTCCAAAAGATCTGTTGGTCTTGCAGTTCTATTTTCAGAACTATACTTTTTCATTCCTATATAAATATTGGTATTTTCAACAATATCTTGCAATAGTTCATCGGAGAAAAAGTACCCCCATAATTGCGATGGATTAGATAAATGAAGAGCAGCAGGTTTTACTCCAGGTAAATGCTTGATAATATTTTCTGCATGCCTTCTTACTTTTTTATTACCTGGATGTTTCTCCCATATAACACCATTTTTGGCAACAAAGGATGGTACGCGTAGAGGTATTTTCACGGCTTCAACTTCTTGCTCGCTGTCTGTATTCTCATCTTGTGTCTCGACATTGTCTTCTTCCAAACCGCTATCAGATATTGCATCATCGATATATGGGGGACTGTCTCCTTCAAGCTCATCCAAGAGTCTGCAACTCCGCCTGCTCTTTTTCGAAACTTATTTTGGTTGTCTAAATAGATATAAAATAATATTAGCAACCGAGAATAATAATGGGTATGATATATTATATTACCTTAAGGTAGCAACGAATCCCTTAACGCCGGTTTCATGGACCGAATATTTTTCTACAATTTCCTTAACGCCGGTCTCACACACCGAATACCCCAATTACGCGTAAACCACTTCCGCTTTTGATGACCGCCCGCTATGCACTGAGGCCAAATGTCAAGTTAGGAAGCTACTCTGCCGCCCGAATTTTTTGATGACTGCGTTCCGAAATTAACCAGATATATTATTTCTTGTCGGTCTCATAGACCGCATGTTAAGGAAGGAAGTTTAAACACAAGGTGAAAACCTATGTATGTGATAATCTAACTAATAATACAGCAATCTAAGTAATGTGATAACAAATATGTGATAGTATGTATGGCTTTATTTCTGTGAAAATCTGTTATTAGGTTACTAGTGCTTTTAATTCTTTTTTTAAATTTGTTGTAATAGTTTAATGTTTCTAATTTATTATTGTGTAAATGGTGGTCATTACAATACGTGTACACGGTACTTTCCACCTTTGTACTACATTTACTTGTAATGCAATAAAGATTATTATTTATTTATTTATTGTTTATTTAAATTTTTGATTTTACGCAAAAAAAATATTTTTATGAAAATGTCTACT
>MU182434.1:53665-135668 GCA_016904865.1 Pissodes strobi | reverse complement strand
CTCCCACTTTAAATTTTTCTTTAATTTGAAATTATTCATTCTCGGTTCCTTCTAAGCTAAAGTGAGGATTCTGGGCCTATTAGAAGGACAGAAAAAACGTAACAACGACTCGATAGATTCTATCAAGCTTGGCATTATTTGAAAACTTTACATTGTGTGTATCATATTATAAATCGCGTAACAAAAATACAAATACATGTAGTTGTGAAAACTATCATAATAAACGTTAATTTGGTAGCGTTACATAGATGTTATTTTTTCAATTTATCCATATAACGTACATTTTCTTTACAATTTTCTAAATCATATTAACACGAAAGAACGTACAATCGAATTCACTATAGAAGAAGAAATTAATGAACAACTTACATTCCTTGAGATTCTTAACCCTTTCCGGCCCAATGATGCCAGATGGAATTATCAACAAAATATTATTCAAAAAATTAGATTCCTCTAATTTTTCTTGGTAATGTTAGTACTAAGGTACTAAGTAATTTTGATAGATGGTATTATTATTGGAGAAATCATTTGTTTGGATGGCTATCGCCATATTTTTATTTATGTTATCAGGCAAACTTAAAAGACGCATAAGCTGGTGGTTTTGGCGATTTTCAAAGTTTATTTGAAAATAATTATTTTTCTTCATTATAGTGTGTTTAATTTTTAAAATATTTGATGATAGACATTTTTTTTCTTCTAAAATAACCATCAAATAATATGATGACGCCACGCGTCAGTGTGCAGCTAGGGATTAATCATGTAGTTTTTATACAAAATTATATTCTTGGATTCATGAATAAATATAAATTTATTTTTTCAGATGTCAAGAACCGGACTCACAGAGGTTGAAGAAAAACATCTGCTTCTACTAATTAATGGAAGGGGATATATCTGATATAGAATTAGATCATGACGAAACTGATGAATGAGATGAGGAAGAATTTCTTCGCAAGTAAAGTGTTTTAAATCCAGAACCATATTAGTTTACAGCAAATATTCCACTGGAATAAGAGATTGTAAGAAGAGAAGAAAATTTGGAAGAAGAATATAATGAAAAAACACCAAGAGAATATATAACGAAGAAGACAACATTCCTTTAGCCGCTCTTCTCACTAAAATACGTGATCATCAGGACCTGAAGAAACGGTCATTTTCATGAAAACAAAAAGATATAGACCAGATTGACAGAACCTGTCACGCTAAATTTGAGGAATACTAAATGAAACACTTTGTATTCCATGCAAAATTCCAAACATTTTTTACATGGAATACAAAGTGTTTCATTTAGTATGATTCATACATGCACACAGCCACTACTCTTCAAATTTGAGGAAGTTGATGCAGTGGGTTGCGTCAGCTTCTGTTATTTTAATAACACTTGATTGCCTTTGCTAAAAACTGAAATTGAGTAGCAACACCTAAAAATTAACTAAACCTGTCAACAAAAATCATTGAATTCTTCCCAAACACATAATAACAAATTGTAGATATATATAGCACTTCAAAAATGCAGCAATTATTTACCTAATAACAATATTGTTATTAACTATTTACATATAATACTTTCATATCACACTAACCTAACAGATCTGTAATTAAACGATATTACATTATTCTAGTCATTTTTGTCACAGTCAGTTCAAAACTTGACAAAGTACACGAGCTTTTTACTGTTTTAATTCCATTTATTTATCATTTTTATTTTGAATTTTTTTATTTTTGTCGATGGGAGCAGATTTGTTCCTCGGAACGTCGAACATTTTCCAGTTCTTTTAGGTTTTTCAGCTTCGTTAGGGCCACTAAATTAGCACTTGTGCTATTTACACTCTGGGATCAGAGCCGAAGGCGGCCTTATTCAGAAATCCTACAATTGAGCTATTATTACTATTTATTTTTTTTTCTAGTGCACAGTATTTTTCCATTGAAAATGTACATTTAGTGCCTATGTCGTTCTTTATTGAGCCACCCTGTATATATGAAAGAATGTCAAGATCTTATTAATAACATTGTTTAATATACACACCCACGTGCTCTATACATACCACTTTTTTATTCGAAATTTTTCTAATTCTAACTACTAAAAAGATATTGATCAAATGCTGTGTGCTTTTTCCATTCATTATTATTAACCAAAGTATTTTTTATCCGATCGGACGAAAAACGACACCTTTCCGATGTGTTTTCTCACCGCAAAAGTCAAGATTCCAGTATATTGTATTCGTTGCTTGGCAACATGCAATAACTGTACAAGAATAGAAAATAACAGTCCGGGAATATAACATTCCCGTCCTAGGCCGGGAATGTAACATTTCTGTCATATTCAAACGCTTTGTTTGTCAGATCTGACGTCTATCAAAAGTAACATTTAGCTGTAGTTTCCGTAGCTACGTAATAAAACTCAAGCTCGCTCGATTCAAAACTTGATAATATGTTGAATTTAAATTTAAAACACCGTTTTTATTTACAGTAATATTTGGCTCTATTTATATAAGTACGTATTCTAATTAATTTCGATCGGATAAAAAATAGTATGTGCAACTCGTAGGAAAAGCACATTCCTGGACTCCTGTGTTGCTGGCCTCGGCTGCGCCTCGTCCAGCAACTACCAAAGTCGTCCAGGAATGTTTTGCTTTTCCTCCTAGTTACACAATATACTATAGATACTTACGGCATCATTCTAGGAAAATTACGGGTATTTTTTGTGCGGAAAATTTATTTACCGCTTTATCCACTTACCACACTAGTTACACAAATAAAGGCCATATGATATAAAGGCTATGATATATCGTATACTTTCATTATATATTTCCAGTTAATATTGTCATCCAATAATATTTACATATCCATTACGATTTAATTAATAGGACTTTCAGGTCGAAATGCGGATATGCTACTAGTCCCTTTTCATTTTCAAATCGCTTTGTATCGTCGAGCTTCAAGCTGTAATTTATTTTATGAATTGATGAACATATTTGCTCGAAATTAACAGGGAATGACAGTGATATAGTTTGTTGGGCGGAAGCGTGGTGAAACGAGTAGGTTTGGGGTTAGGAGCTTTTGTTCATCGAATCGATAAGTTTAGACAGCGAATATTAACTACGATAAGAAGATTCACTCTCCGCGGCGGCACGTCAACGGTATGTCTCCTTCCCCGCGCGAAAACTAGCATGATACTGGCATGTGATCTTTGGACCCGGCGCACACTGGTCGAATCTCTAGGAAAGCTGGCTATAATAAGGTTTACCAGAAATAAGACATAAAAGGTATTAAGTATTACACGTTTAATATATCGTGTTTTAGACAAATAATTGTTGAATTTTTTGCTCATAAATCTATATTTATATATAGGGAGTATCAATTATCACAAACGATAAAGATCATGTATAAAAATCATCTGTATGTTCTTAAATCGTTTTAAAAAATGGTTTTGAAAATTAAGGGCTCCTCCGTTGTAAAAAAAGGGTTTTAAATTTTTAATTCGATGATCCAAATTTTGTTTTTGCAACGGTTAATTCAGGAGTCTCACGAGCAAAATGAATGTTAAGCGGACGACAGAAACGCGTTGATGAGGGCCTGCAATTTTGCCATACATGTATTTCAGAGATCGCTATTTTTTTAAATTAATCTAATAGGGACGAAACTAGTAAAAAATATAGAAGCATTAGTGCAGCTGTTGTTCAAAAACACTTGCTTATATTCTGACTATCCCAAGGTAATATCAAAGCCATATTTACAAATTAAAACTAAATTATAAATTTTTATCTGCCGATTCAGCCAAAGTATGTATTACCTATTTTTATAATAACATCAGCAAAAATGATTCCACCGAGATTTCAGCTTCAGTTTCACTTACTACAATATTATGGGATTAGGGGTGGGCGACAATAATCGATTCACTTTAAAGAAATTACCGATTATTCGACTTATCGAATAATATTTCAGAAAATATCGGTAATCGATTATTTCGATTAATCGATTATTCAGTTATTTGCTAAAATATTAAGCGTTTAATCGATTATTCAATTTCTTGCCCACCCGTACGTGTTGTAAAGTCATCACAACAGATATAGCTTTTAAAATTCCAATTTAATAATGCGTTGCGTTAAGGGTAATTTAAATGACATTTGGAAATACTTTCAGTACAACATATGAAGCAAAAAAAAAACAGAGAAACGTAAATGCTCAAACAAGACAGCAGCAGGGAAAAACTGCGCACGTTACAAATTTAGCCAATAAGGAATCCTCATTTCGACGCGCCATTTTCTGATAATCTGGCTTCAGTTGTTGCACAATTAGGTATAACACCAACACATAACCTCAACGGAGTGTTAGCACGTTAGCAGTATAGTACATCAGTCTTTATCTTTTTATTATGTATTTGGGCAAAACTATATGATGAGAAGGCTCACTCTCCGCGGCGGCATGTCAACGGTGTGTCTCCTTCCCCGCGCGAACACTAGCAGAATATTTTCAGAACTATACTTTTTTCATTCCTATATAAATATTGGTATTTTCAACAATATCTTGCAATACTTCATCGGAGAAAAAGCACCCCCATAATTGCGATGGATTAGATAAATGAAGAGCAGCAGGTTTTACTCCAGGTAAATGCTTGATAATATTTTCTGCATGCCTTCTTACTTTTTTATTACCTGGATGTTTCTCCCATGTAACAGCATTTTTGGCAACAAAGGATGGTACGCGTAGAGGTATTTTCACGGCTTCAACTTCTTGCTCGCTGTCTGTATTCTCATCTTGTGTCTCGACATTGTCTTCTTCCAAACAGCTATCAGATATTGCATCATCGATATATAGGGGACTGTCTCCTTCAAGCTCATCCAAGAGTCTTTGCAACTCCGCCTGCTCTTTTTCGAAACTTATTTTGGTTGTCTAAATAGATATAAAATAATATTAGCAACCGAGAATAATAATGGGTATGATATATTATATTACCTTAAGGTAGCAACGAATCCCTTAACGCCGGTTTCATGGACCGAATATTTTTCTACAATTTCCTTAACGCCGGTCTCACACACCGAATACCCCAATTACGCGTAAACCACTTCCGCTTTTGATGACCGCCCGCTATGCACTGAGGCCAAATGTCAAGTTAGGAAGCTACTCTGCCGCCCGAATTTTTTGATGACTGCGTTCCGAAATTAACCAGATATATTATTTCTTGTCGGTCTCATAGACCGCATGTTAAGGAAGGAAGTTTAAACACAAGTTGAAAACCTATGTATGTGATAATCTAACTAATAATACAACAATCTAAGTAATGTGATAACAAATATGTGATAGTATATATGGCTTTATTTCTGTGAAAATCTGTTATTAGGTTACTGGTGCTTTTAATTTTTTTTTTAATATATTGTAATAGTTTAATGTTTCTAATTTATTATTGTGTAAATGGTGGTTATTACAATACGTGTACACGGTACTTTCCACCTTTCAACTACATTTACTTGTAATGCAATAAAGATTATTATTTATTTATTAAAATTTTTGATTTTACGCAAAATGTCTACTTCATGAAAAATCAAGTTTTTGCGCAAAATCAATTTTTTTTTAATCATATTTTTGAGACACCCTGTAATTAATACATAAGTTAAGTTATACTTTTTGAAGTTTCTTTTTATTGCGTGAATTCAAGAACCAAGAAAAATTGCATATACAAAATGTACTAAATGAAACACTTTTTGTATTCCATGCATAAAATTTAATCCAAAAGGACCTCTAAACTAGCGTAACAGAGCGTTTTCGGCCGGAGCCATCATCAGTGTTACCTGCAAAGTGAGTAAAAGAACCACCCCTTAGTGGAAAACAGTACCTAAATGCTGTAGGATTTTGGTTTGAGAAATGAAAAAATTGCAAATGGAGTTGTAATGTAAACTGTAGCAAGAATAAAATTGAAATTTGAATAATTTTAAATTTGAACTTTGAATCCTGAATTTATTAGGATATAAAAGATGTCAATTAAAACTGTAAATTAAGAATGATGATTTTTTTGTGTGTGTGATTTTTCCTTATGTTATTAAGCAAAATGAAAAGAAAATGGTGGAAGTTTTTTCACTCATTTGTCAGTTAGAACAAAAGGACATATCACCGAAGAGGCACAAAACTACATCAAACGACAACGGTCACATCAAAATTTTAACTTGCACGTTACATTTTTTGAAAAGGTTCACATAACTTAACAAACAAAGAACAGACCGACGCCGACGTGGGAACCACGTTTTCATGGAACGACAAACATGTCTCCATTGACAAGCTTGACAAACAATCGATGACCGCCGACGCAAAAAGCAATACCACGGCACATATAACCAAGAAATGGCGGTAATTTTAAATTTAAAAAGTAAAGTGTGAGAGATGAACAAAAGTTTTAAAATATCTGATTTTATAAATTATACTTAAATTATAGAAAAACTGCCACTGTGCCAGACGAGACCCAACAAATTGATTTGATCAATGTTAAAAGGTCTGAAACAGACAAGACAGACTTATTTGAAATATTTTTATAAAATTGGTCGATCAAGCAGGTGTAAAAATTTTGGGAAGTAAAAAAAGTACTTAATTAAGTGGGCTGCTAATGAAAAGCTTAAGAGAAGAATTGAAAAATGAAAAGCTTAACTAATTAAGAGAAGAGATTAGCCTGGGCTAACTCAACTCGGAGAATTGAAAGAGGTAGAACCAGAAAGAGCTGAACTAATTAAGAGAAGATATTAGCCTGGGCTAACTATACTCCAAGAATTGAAACAAGAGGGGGAAAAGAAAAGGAAAGAGCTTAGCCTGGGCTAACTCCACTCGAAGAATTGAAACAGGAGGAACCAGAAAAAGCTTAACTAATTACGAGAAGACATTAGCCTGGTCTAACTCTACTCAAGGAAATGAAAAAAGAAAGAAAGAGCTTAACTGATTAGGAGGAGAGATTAGCCTGAGCTAACTCATCTGAGCAAAAATAAATTAAATTCTCTTATTCTATGAGTGTTAAAAAAAGGGTGTTTTTGAATGAAAGAAAGTGTGTGGACACACACTCTAAACTGATTTTACTTAATTAAGTATTTTCTTTCATTCAAAAACCCCTTTTTTAACACTTATAGGATAAGAGAATTTAATTTATTTTTACTCAGTTGAGTTTCTTTTTTCGTTTCCTTGAGTAGAGGTAGCCCAAGCTAATCTCTTCTCGTAATTAGTTAAGCTTTTTCTGGTTCTTCTTCCTTCAATTCTCGAGCGGAGTTAGCCCAGGCTAATCTCTCCTCTCAATTAGTTAAGCTCTTTCCTTTTCTTTCCCCCCTTTTTTCAATTCTTAGAGTAGAGTTAGCCCGGGCTAATCTCTTCTCTTAATTAGTTAAGCTCTTTCTGGTTCTACCTCTTTTAATTTTCCGAGTTTAGTTAGCCCAGGCTAATCTCTTCTCTTAATAAGTTAAGGTTTTAATTTTTCAATTCTTCGAGTTGGGTTAACTTAGGTTAATATCCTCTCTTGAGTTTTTCAGTAGCAGCCTACTTAATTAAGTACTTTTTTCACTTCCCAAATTTTTTTACATCTGCTTGATCGACCAATTTTATAAAAAAAAATTCAAATAAGTCTTGTCTGTTTCAGACCTTTTAACCTTTAAAATTACCGCCATTTCTTGACGTATTGCTTTCTGCGTCGGCGGTCATCGATTTACTTGTCAAGCTGGTCAATGGAGACATGTTTGTCGTTCCATGAAAACGTGGTTCCCACGTCGGCGTCGTCGGTCTGTTCTTTGTTTGTTAAATTATGTGAACCTTTTCAAAAATGTAACATGCAAGTTAAAATTTTGATGTGACCGTTGTCGTTTGATGTAGTCTTGTGCCTCTTCGAGGATATGTCCTTTTGTTCTAACTGACAAGTGAGTGGAAAAACTTCCACCATTTTCTTTTCATTTTGCTTAATAACATAAGGAAAAATCACACACACAAAATTTTCTTGTCATTCTTAATTTACAGTTTTAATTAACATATTTTATATCCTAATAAATTCAGAATTCAAAAATTCAAATTTCAATTTTATCCTTGCCACAGTTTACATTACAACTCCATTTGCAATTTTTTGATTTCTCAACCCAAAATCCTACAGCATTTGGGTATTGTTTTCCACTAATGGGTGGTTCTTTTACTCATTTTGCAGGTAACACTGATGATGCATGGAACACAAAAAGTGTTTCATTTAGTTTGAGTATTTGTTTGTCACTGACTTTACTTTTTATAGGTTAATATTCGAGTATTTGCTTGTTACTGACTTTGATTTTTGATTATTTTTTTTTGGAGTAAATTTTTCCATTATTATTAAGTACTGATAAATTTCCGGCATTTAAATCTGATCTAATTTTCTAACTTATATTTGTTGTTTTATTGATCGGTTTTTTGGATAGGAAAAAAATTACAAACTTGTGGTTATCTTTTTATTTTGTCGCGATGCTTAAGCTAAAACGAGTTCCATATTTCAACTTTGGGATATTTCTCACTTGTGCCGTCTACAAGCCCGTGGCGCCTTAAATAAATAAAACCCACCTCGTACTCTTTGACATTTGAGCTGGGACCTAATTTGTTAACTGGTCCATAGCAAAGAAAGCAGTTTGTCAAATTTTTTATATCTGCTATATTTTAAGAGATATTGATTTTTTTGTATAACCTTGATTTTTCTACTTTTTGGTAGCTAGACCCCACTGTGAGATGTATCGTGCAAACCTTATAAGTGATTATCATTATACCTTACGAAAAGCTTGTTTATGTTCAGTAAAAAAATTGTACCCAAATGTTGTGATGTGCAGTGGCATACCTATAATCACTTATATGTCTATGGTTTATGAGTATCTCACAATTTTTCCCGATTGTTTTGAATTGGAAAGTACTCGTTTCTAGATTAAGCAAGTTTTTTCCTTATTTTTTATATTTTAATATTGTACTCCATCTACATGCATATTTTACAGTGTCTAATTTTTTTTTAATTTAATTTAATTTTTGGAAAAATTGTATTTATTTATTTCTAATACAACACTATTCCTAAAATTAAACTTGTTTTGAAAAACCCTTAAAATTAAATATCACTAGTTTGATGTGTTTGATTTTGCGAGCGAGTATTTTCCAATACAAAACAATCGTAAACCATAGACATATAAGTGATTTTAATTGCGCCACTGCACATCACAACATTTAGGTACAATTTTTTTACTGAAAATAAGCAAGCTTCTCGTAAGGTATAATAATCACTTACAAAGTTTGTATGACACAACGCACAGTGTTGTCTAACTTCCAAAAAGTTGAAAAAGCAAGGTTTTAAAAAAATCGGTATCTCTTAAAATATAGCGGATATCGAAAATTTGACAAACTACTTTCTTTGCTATGGCTCAGTGATTCAATTAATGTACAGTAAAAAAATTTTGAAAAATTATTATGAAAGTTACATGCTATTGAAACTGGAACAAAAGTCATCGTCTTCTTTGACACCCTGTATATAAAAAATGTTGTCAGTTTAAAAAAATTCATCATTGGAAAGTTTTTCCTAAGGGACAAATCTATTAATCATTAAAAACCAGAGATCGATATCATATTTGGTTAAGAAAATATTTAGTTTTAAATTTAGGTGAAATTTTCCTTGCTCAAAAGCAATTGACCAGCAGTTTAGATACATACGGCATCATTCTAGGAAAATTACGGGTATTTTTTGTGCGGAAAATTGATTTACCGCTTTATCCACTTACCACACTAGTTACACAAATAAAGGCCATAAAGGCCATATGATATAAAGACTATCATATACTTTCATTATATATTTCCAGTTAATATTGTTATCCAATAATATTTACATATCCATTACGATTTAATTAATAGGACTTTCACGTCGAAATGCGGATATGCTACTAGTCCCTTTTCATTTTCAAATCGCTTTGTATAGTCGAGCTTCACGCTGTAATTTATTTTATGAATTGATGAACATATTTGCTCGAAATCCACAGGGAATGACAGTGATATAGTTTGTTGGGCGGAAGCGTGGTGAAACGAGTAGGTTTGGGGTTAGGAGCTTTTGTTTATCGAATCGATAAGTTTAGAGCAGTTACGCAAAGCACGTGAGGTAATTAAACGAAAACTGAAATTTAAAACGCGAACACAAATTGAGTGAATATGTTAAACTTAGTTTTAAATCACTGTCGTATAGATAGTTGGCCAAGTTATAATGGAGGTACTTTCCGCAGCGTATTTCGCTAAGTACAAGCAGAGTTCGAAGATTCTAATAACAATAAACTGTGGTGCAAGTGTTCGAGAATGTTTCGGGTTCACATGTTAGACATTTTTTTTTTATACATTTTTTAGATTTCGTTTTCAAACTCGGTCGATGTTATAATCAATTAAAAACAAATTTTTGGCACTGATTAACTTATTTTTAATTTACCACAGGTGACCGTGAATAAGAATGCTCTAAATAATATGTATAATAAAAATTATGATACCCCACTGCTTTTTTGTAATTTAAGCGGCATATCTAAATGCATTAATCAAAACTGAATAAAAGATAGCTCTTGGGTTTTCTCGCTACATTGAACTATTTTCAAGAAAAAAAAATACGTTTTAATGTATGCCTAATACTTGAGGTTTTTGAATCAGAACGAACAGGATGACGCTAGAATAATATCATATTACATAACGAGTGTTGAAAGTACTACTTTTCAAACGAGGAGGTTGTTTAGCACGAGGCATAATACCGACTGTGGAATTCCTCTAAGGTTGAAAACGTGATTCGCACGAGTAATGTACAAGGTGGCTGGTTTATTTCAGAAAAATATAGGAGATGAAGCGAAAAGTAAAAAAAATGCAATATATATGGTGGCGCATATTTAAAAAATATTTTCATTTATACACGGTGTTTCATAAAAACCTAGCCTTATTTCTTGTTTTTTTTAATACACCCTATATACACTGAAAAAACAAATTGATTGGCCCGAATGCGTTCGCACTTGAATCAATTGCGCCATGCATTTGATATATGCCAAATGCATGGCTCAATTGATGCAAATTCAGGACGGATTTGGGATAAACGCCTAAAACTCCTTGTTCCAAAAGAGTATGTTCTTGTCATAAAAGCACAACAATTTGTATGATTTTATGCCGAAGTTTCAACTCTATCTTCAAAGTCCATTATGATTTTTTAATAAAGCACTGCGAATTTGCAACAAAAGTATTGCGAATTTGCGACAAATGCACTGCGAATTTGCAACAAAGGTATTGCGAATTTGCGACAAAAGTATTGTACATTTGCTAAAAACCACTGAGAGTTTGCTATAAAAGCACTCCGAATTTACGACAAAAGTTTTGCGATTTTGCGACAAAAGAATTGCTAATTTGCTATAAAAGCACTACGCATTTGCGGCAAAAGTATTGCGAATTTGCAACAAAAAACCACGTCGAATTTCTCCAAAAAGCATCATATGAGTTTATCTGTACAGGGTGATCAATTATGTGTACACCTCAAAAACTATTTTACGACTTTTTAAGCGGACTAGCAAAAAAGTTTTTGGGTAGGTCCACATATAACTGATCGCTTTGTACAGACAAGCTCACATGTTTTTAGGAGAAATTCGCCGTGGTTTTATCTCACATCGCTCCATATACTTCTCAAGATACCCAAATATAGCACAAATCAATTATAATATTAAAAACTTGTTCATATCAAAAAGTCCATGGAAAAATATATAACGTAAGTAAATATAGTGTTGGTGTCGGTAGAATGTATAGAGATAGACAGGAGGAATATCGAAATATGTTTTATTTGCTTCTTTTCATGTAACAAAAATAACACGTTGACATTTTTATAAGAATAACTTATACACTAGGTAACAAAGACACTTGACTTATTTAAAATAAACAAACGCACTTATATGAAGTGAAATATTTGACAAAAATGTACCTTGTTGATGGTACAAAAAATAAGAAGATCACTCTTTAGTAGTTTTGTATATACTTATACTTTTCTAATACGAACTTGGTAACAGCAAAAACACATTAGCTATTGAAAATAAACAGAAGCATTTGTGAAAATGTTTGACAAAAAAGTGACTCTGTTGAAGTTACAAAAAAAAAATTAAAAGATCACTGTTTAGTAGTTTTATATATACTTGTACTTGTCTAATACGAACTTGGCAAACAGTGAAAACACCGCATCTCCAGCAAAAAGTTGCAATGCCAAACCTATTTTTAAACAAAAATTATCAACACTGATCCAGCTAATCTCTTCAGCATTGTTGGTAATTACATCAGGCTCTAAAGGTTTGATTTACAATCACCAATCTTTCAGGCTTTGGTAGCTTTTGTCAACTTTTTATTTCCCATAATATTTTGTTCGAGAATGCCTCCTTCTTCTTTTTTTGGTAATAATTTCATTATATCTAATCCGTCAATGTTTTGTGCTGCAAGAAAACAAATCATAGTTTAGCCAAGGGCGTATCTGACAATAACGCAAACGGATATAAGTTTAAACCAATAATAATAATTAAAAAATCATAAGGTATTTTTTTAAATCGGCCCTTAATTTTAGCAACAAGACATGATTATATATAAGCAATAAAGAGCCGGGCCCAAAATTTTCACGAAATTGTAACAAAATCCTAAGATTTTGATGCCAGAGACTAAGACTTTGCTACAAGTGCTTGCGCGTTTAGCCAATGAGCAGAAATGTTTTTGGAAACTTCCATCAAAACACCAGTATTCTATTGAAAAAAAAATGGACGCACTGACGCACACCAACATGGTTTGCAAGTTATCTGATGACTTAGGAATTTTCTGAGCTGATAGCTTCAGAATTCAAAATGTTTATAGTGGTTAATATTATTACGCTACAAATGCACTATTATGTGTATTATATACATATATAAATTATTATCTAATCATAGTTTAAAGCGGCATTATATACGTATAATTTTAAGATAGATGTCACGATAAAATCTATAGATTAGCTAAAAGAAAGATGTTGATCAACCAACAATGTTGTCATATAAATTTTTAAGAAATCATAAATAAAAGAAAACTGTACATAACTTACATACCTTAACATTTTGATAACGCCACATCGCCAAGAAATCTTTCACATTACTCATGATCATGTATTCACCATGGAAACGACACACGCACCTGTTCGATTCGATGTTCAAGAGAAACTGACCACCATCGAGGTGTAGGAAACCACGCCACTCGGAATGTACCTATACCAAAAGCATATACCCATTACAAAAAGCATGGCATTTAGCTCTAGAAGCTCCCGAATTTGACATAAAAGCATCTCATTTCACTCTCAGAATAGGAGAAATAACACGGAGAAATTGGCCCAAATTCAGTAATTTTGTGCTAAAGACCGACTTGCTAACAAAAACACGGCTTTAGCCAGAAACTCCCTAATTTGACTTAAGAGCCTTTCATTTGGCTCAAAGGCATAATAGGGCAAATGCGCGGTGAATTTGACTCAATTGCAGTGGTTTCTGTTAGCGCAAAAGCAATGCCCTTGAAATTAAGGAATCTCCCTTGCCACAAAAGCAAAAAGGGCAATTGCGCGAATTCATTTACCATTAAAACATCAGTTTTTTCAGTGTAGCACATTTTGATTCTGCGCAAAATTCTAGACATATTTCATGCATAGTGATATATACCTAAGTCTAACCGGTCTTGACATAGGTATTTTAAATTTGCCATTGCAAGGAATTGATTTATTTGTAGAAGGGAACCTACTTTAGTAGAGTATGCTGATATTTTGTTAATAAATTAATAAAAGAAGAATAAAATTAAATAAAAAAATAACCTAAAAGACAATTTTTTAAAATAGAAATCCTCTGGGGTTGTTTTTCAAACAAAACAGAAAAAATAGTGTCAAATCAAAAACTCATTTTTTCACATTACATTATTTTATTTATACAGTCTTTAAAAAATATGTAAGTAACTATGTATTCTTGTTTTAGTTTATATACACTTCGAGATATATTTTAAAGAAACCACTGAATATTTATAAATTAATAGCCATATTCCACACTTTTTAAATCATAGCATATTATAAGTATAATAATTGTTAAACTACTTATTTCAATAATTATTATTTTCTGTGATGGGTATGGCTCCCAAACGATTTTTTGGTATTATTTTGGTAAATCACATGTCATTAACTATTAAAAATAAATTAGATATGTATTTGTTTGAAGTCAAAAAGTAACAAAATTAGTTTATATATGAATTAATACGTTTTCCATTGCCAGAGCCTGCTTCCTACGAGCGACGCCATCTTAGATTTAGGTATCAGGCCTTATTGTTTAGAAGGTGTTAGGTTTGGTGAAAAACAACTACAGAAATGTCACTATTTATAATAGTTAACAAATCTTTTGACACATATCATCTAGTTTACTTATTTTTCAGTTTTAAATTTAGTTTACTCCACGATACACCTAAACGCGGTATGTCAGCCTTTCGAAAAATTACAGGGTGACATCACGTGTGTTGCAGATTTTCCCTGTATTTTACATATAAATTCCACGCGTGACGTAGTATACGAACTGTCATTTTTCGGAAAGCTGACATACCGTGTTTAGGTGTATCCACGATACACCTAAACAAGGTATGTCATCTTCCGAAAAATGACAGTTCGTATACTACGTCACGTGTTGAATTTATATGTAAAATATAGGGAAAATCTGCAACACACTTGATGTCACCCTGTAATTTTTCGAAAGGCTGACATACCGTGTTTAGGTGTATCGTGGAGTAAACTAAATTTAAAACTAAAAAATAAGTAAACTAGATGATATGTGTCAAAAGGTTTGTTAACTATTATAAATAGTGACATTTCTGTTTTTAATTTTAATTAAGAATACAAATCGTACCAAAATTCTCATAATCTCTTAAAATATCGTGCGAAAACTGCTTACCCCGAAAAATCAAAACAAATGCAGAACTGCCGATGAAATCGAGGTAACTAAAAAAGACGAGTGCCTGTGCTGCTATGAGTTCTATATTATGCCTGTTAAAATAAGAAGGACACGTCTGAGCTTAATCGAGTCAGGAGGTCATAGTTATTTCAAAACCAGATGAGGCTCAGACTGCTAGGCTGGCAACGTACCTATCCTATAACGTATATCATTTATGATTGCACACCAGCGTTCGTTCTCGTATCGATGATGATTAACGTCTCTTCCTTTCAAACAGATCAGACAAAATGCTACAAAACTGCGATTGTTTTTCAAAGAGAAGAAATGTGCAATGTCTACGGTGAGTACGTGCATATATTAGAAGTGGTAGAGTAGCAACTGGCAGCGGCAAAATAAACATTTTGATAAATAATTGCAAATATTTTTTTAAGTAAAAAGTACAAATTCTTAATGATCTATGGGAAGGCTAAGCCTCCCTTGCCTCCTCTGACGAGCCTCCACTGCAAATGGCATAGTTTTGTTGTCTCCCGATTAAGGGGAAGATAGTGCAGAAGACTCAGGAGATGAAGACTCTAGTGACCAGAATCGTCTGTGTTCAGCCCAATTGAATGCTGAAGCCTAAATGTATTATGAAAACAAGAACGATATAACTGAGGATGAAATTGAGTCACATTCTCCATTGGCCCAAACTGAAAAAGGGCCATCTAAAAAAAAATCGAAAAATCCTCCCCCGCAACAGTTTGTGTGGCATGCTAGCGTCGATTTTTCGCAAAATGAGACAAATCCTGACTTTCTGTTTTTTAAATCCTTTGACTTTTGGTCCATCAACCCATAGGGTTTTTGAAATTGTTCTTAACGTCGGGTTTTATTAAAAAAATGGTTAAATACGCTGCAAGTAAAAATAGAGCTAGTTTTGTATTAGAAGTGGACGAAATGAACACCTTTGTCGAAATTTTATTTTAAAGTCGTTATGTTTCTTTACCTCGTCGTAGTATGTTTTGGGAAAATAGGAAAGAGATCCTTAACAATGTAGTGTCATATTCCATGCGCAGAAACTCTTTCTAAGAAATCATTTTCATCCTGCATGAAGCAGATATTGATAACGATAAATACGGCAAACTTATCAATGCCTTGAATACCCCGTTTCTGCGGTTTGTACCAATTGAAAAAATCGTATCAATAGGTAAGTCTATGATGCATGGATGTAAACAGTATATAAGCGTGTGCGTTTTGGATACAAAGCATGGGTTGCAGCTCTCAAATCTGGATATTGTTTACAGCTTCAACTATATCATGGAATAGATCAAATTCCCAGTGAAGGGATGGGACTTGGAGAGTCAGTAGTTTTATATTTACCAATACTTTAAAAACAACGTTCTATTTTCTAAACATGTTCTTTCTTTAATTTTTTTATTATCGGCACACACAAAATGAAATTCCTAATGAGTGATATGTGTGCGGAGATGATGGTAGACGTTAGACTTGAGGCGCTGTAGGTTGTAGTGTTCGGGTTAGTCTTCCATAAAAGGAGTCCCGTAACAGCGAAGTCCTAGGTGTTCGCAACTGAATCGTATGTTGATGAGCAGCTTGTGTCTGACGGGTGTTTCTGTTTGGCATAACTCTGGGCGGAATCATAAGTGCCAGCCCATTTGAACACCTTCCGTAGAAGTATCGATAGTAAAGAGACAGATACCTACGCCACTTTTCTTCAATGTTCAAGGCTATCTGGGTCATCCACAAGATGGACTCTTCTCCTCTGTATGGAGTCAAATATCTTGAACAAGTGTTTGGATGCCGAGCTCCACACATGGGAACAGTATTCTGGAGATGGTCTTATCTGGGCCTTAGAGAGGAGTAAGAGCTGATGTGGGGTGTACAACTTTTTTGTTCTATAGAGTGCTCCTAGCTTTTGTGCTGCTGCTTTGGCGATTTTGGTCACGTGGTTACGCCATGACATGTTGTTCTCTATGTTGACACCCAGCAAGCTTACGGATGAGGTCAAAGTCAGTCCTTGTTCTGTCATTGATAAGTCAGGTCCTACAATGATTGCTTTTTTTTGAGGATATAGCTGCTTGAGTCTTTTCTGCAATAAACTGGACATTCCTCGGTGGCGTTCATGTCCCCATTGATGGCAGCGATATGATTTTCTCGCTTGCGTTGTGAACGAGCAGCGGTCATTGGAGTCCGCGACATCAATGAGGGTATAAGAGTGCTGTCGTCGGCAAAGCTATAAATATAATTATTGGTCTTATCTAAGAGATCATTGATATAGAGTAGGAATATTCTTCTTCTTCTTCATCCTTCTTGACTTTAAGCGAATTGCCTGTTTATTCTTCGTCAACTTGCCTATTGCTCTGCATTCAGGTTGTCGCTCCATCTCTTTCCAGGACGCCCTACGCTCCTGCCTCCCCGTGGTGATTTATCACGAGCAATTTATACCTACTATTCTCAAGTCGTCCATCCTATTTATGTGTTCATTCCACACGTTTTTTCTGTTTGATACCCAGCCATTAATATCTTCTATTCTACATGTATTTCTTATACTTTCACTTCTTTCCTTGTTTAAGAGTGTTTTACCAGTAATTCTGCGAAGTACTTTTATTTCGGTTGTTTTTAATAGTCGTTTAGTTTTCGATGTTCCTGGTCTAGTTTCTGCCGTATATGTTATAATAGGTCTTATTGTTTTTTATAGATTCTAGTCTTGGCTTCAATTCCTATGTTTTTTATTTAACCATATTGTACCATTTGCTGCATTTCTTGTTGCTTTCGTTGTTTGTTCCCTTACCTCTCCCTCAACATAGCCAAAGCCCGAGAGTTCCACGCCGAGATACTTAAATCTCATTCCCTGCTGAATAACTTCTCCACCTACCTACAGTTTACATCTCAATGGTGTTTTTGATATTGTCATTGACTTTGTTTTTGTGGGAGATATTATCAGAAGTAATTGCACAAGTGCATCAAAATTACCGATAATTTTTCATGACAGCGTGTTGTCTAAAAACTGCACGAGTTCATTTTCATATTTTGGAGAATATTATATTATATACATATATTTCCAAAATATGCAAATGACCGAATGCAGTTTTTCTAAGACAACACGCTCTAATGCAAAATTATCTGGTTATTTTGATGCACGAGTGTAATTCGGGGGAATATTTCCCGAATAACGACATGGTTTAAAAAAATACATTTTTATTCTTTTTTTAATACAAAAACGTACATGTAACTGTAAACAAAGTAAAGAGGCGCAAAAATACGATTTTTTTAATCCGAAACAAGACATTTTTAATAATATATATTCACTTGACTTTGACCTTATTTATAAATTGTCGCTGTCATCGTAAGTTTACAATGGAATTACCATAGATACGTACGATGCAATTATCGCTGTGCTCTTTCGGTTTCTACAGTGCAATTATCGCTGTAATTTTCCGAGAATTGCACTCCTCTAATGGAATTTTTTATACATGAGGGAAATATTCGGAAGTAATTGCACAAGAGCATCAAAATTACCGATAATATTGCATGAGAGCATGTTGTCTAAAAACTGCATGAGATCATTTTCATATTTTGGAGAATATTATATTATATACATATATTTCCAAAATATGCAAATGACCGAATGCAGTTTTTCTAAGACAACATGCTCGAATGCAAAATTATCTGGTTATTTTGATGCACGAGTGTAATTCGGGAGAATATTTCCCGAATAAGGACATGGTTTAAAAAAAATTAATTTTTATTCTTTTTTTAATACAAAAACGTGCAGAATTACATATACACAAACAAAGTAAGGTTGCGAAATTCGATTTTTTTAATCCGAAACGAGACATTTTTAATAATATATATTCACTCGACTTTGACGTTTTTATAAATTTTCGTTGTCACCGTAAGTTTACAATGGAATTACCATAGATACGTACGATGCAATTATCGCCGTGCTCTTTTGGTTTCTACAGTACAGTGCAATTGTCGGAAGTAATTGCACAAGTGCACCAAAATTACCGATAATTTTGCATGACAGCGTGTTGTCTAAAAACTGCATGAGTTCATTTTCATATTTTGGCGAAAGAGCCCGACACCGAAGGTGGAGGGCTCTTTTTGCAAAATATTAAAATGACCGAATGCAGTTTTTCTAAGACAACACGCTCGAATGCAAAATTTTCTGGTTATTTTGATGCACGAGTGTAATTCGGGGGAATATTTCCCGAATTAGGACATGGTTTTAAAAAAATACATTTTTATTCTTTTTTTAATACAAAAACGTACATGTAACTGTAAACAAAGTACAGAGATGCAAAAATACGATTTTTTTTTAAAATCCGAAACGAGACATTTTTGATAATACCTATATATTCACTAGACCTTGACGTTATTTATAAATTGTTGCTGTCAAATTTTCAATGGAATTACCATAGATACGTACGATGCAATTATCGCTATGCTCTTTCGGTTTCTACAGTGCAATTATCGCTGTAATTTTCCGAGAATTGCACTCCTCTAATGAGATTTTTTATACATGAGGGAATTATTCGTAAGTAATTGCACAAGTGCATCAAAATTACCGATAATTTTGCATGACAGCGTGTTGTCTAAAAACATGCAGTTGCAGTTTTTCTAAGACAAGACGCTCGAATGCAAAATTATCTGGTTATTTTGATGCACGAGTGTAATTCGAGGGAATATTTCCCGAATAAGGACATGGTTTTAAAAAATACATTTTTATTCTTTTTTTAATACAAAAACGTACATGTAACTGCAAACAAAGTAAAGAGACACAAAAATACGATTTTTTTAATCCGAAACGAGGCATTTTTAATACTTAATATATATTCATTTGACTTTGACGTTATTTATAAATGCTGTCATCGTAATTTTATAATGGAATTACCATAGATACGTACGATGCAATTATCGCTGTGCTCTTTCGGTTTCTACAGTGCAATTATCGCTGTAATTTTCCGAGAACTGCACTCCTCTAATGGGATTTTTTATACATGAGGGAAATATTCGCTGTAATTTTCCGATAATTACACTCCTGTAATGGGATTTTTTATACATGAGGGAAATATTCATGTTGAGATATTTAGCTGTACGGTTGAATGAGTGTAGGAGTCTCTGTAACTCGTCTTCGCTCTCGGCGTCGTCGGCATAGCACAAAATTTGTATCTCTTCATCTCCCATTTTATATCCTATCAATAAGCGAACTTTCTGTATAATCTCGTCCATGATGATGTTGAAGAGAAGTGGGCTTAATGAATCCCCTTGGCGAATACCGCTATCAACTGGTATTGGTTTGGTGAGTTCTCCGTCTAACTTTGCCAGTATTTGGTTTGCTGCATGTTCGCTATAGTTTTTATCAGGTTGTGTGGGATTTGTCTGTTGTAAAGAAGATATGAAACATCTTTTAGTTGGACGCGGTCGAAGGCTTTGGTAAGGTCGATGAAACATATGTAGTCTGGCTTATTGTATTCGATCGACTTTTCTGTTACTTGTCTTATGACAAAAACGGCGTCCGTGCAAGACCTTTCCCCTAAATGTTGTTTATCTGCCAGCGAGATGAGGCTGTTATTTGTTCGTTATTACTTTTGTTGTTAATTTCAATGTGGTGCTCAAGAGGTTTATTCCTCTGTAATTCGAAGGTATTTTCTTATCCCCCTTTTTGAACATAAGAATAGTGGTGCTGATTCGCCATTCATCTGGAATTTTGTGGTGATAAAGAATCTTTCGGATTAGAGTTGTCAATTCTTGTGTGAGTTTCTGCCCGCCGTATTTGAGCAGTTCATTTGTTATTCCGTCTTGTCCAGAGCTATTTTTGTTTTTTAGCTTTTGTAGTGCCAGTTGCACGTCGGGTGTCTCAATTTGGGCGTTTTCATTGATAACTATTTCTGGTTTGCCCATTTCCTCTTCTATGTTTTCTGCTCTATATAGGTCAGTTAAATAGTTAACCAAGTCCTCTTTGTTTATGTGAGTCATTTCAACCAACTCAGTGACCTCTCTCCTCTGTGATCTGATTAACCGCCATATTTGTTTTTGAAGTCCATACAAGTCGTTTTCCATGCGTTTTGAAAAAATTTTCCAGTGCTGATTTTTGATCAGTCTTACTAATTCTTTTGTTTCGTTCCTGATCCGTCGATACTCGTTGTATGATAGTGGGGTTCTTAATGTTCGGTATGTGAGGTAAGCTTGTATTCTCTCATTGCATTTTTCTTTGACTTCTGGACGGAACCATCGGGTTTTATTTGTATTTATATGGTCCTTTTTTACGGTTCTAGTTCCAAGTGCTTCATGAGCGGCGGTTTTTATGTTGAGTTTAATTTTTCCCCACGCTAGATTGATGTCATCCCTTTCTGTTATCGGGTTCGTCTCGATTCTTTCCTGTAGTCTTTTTTTTGTAAAGCTCTTTAATTGTTGGGTCCCATGTGATTCAACATTGATTTTTTGTTCTTGTATCGTAGGTCTTGAATTTCTGAGTAGGAATAGTGTGGGAGATAATATACACCTTTGAAAGGACTAGTGTGGGAGATAATATACTCATTTGAAAAATCCCGGCATTGATTTTAAATTCCTCCGAGCGATGTCCATCAATATCAACTCGGATGCTTGGATCCCTTAAGAAATTGGAAAGTAATAGCGGCAGTGTTGGTAGTAGTCCGTATGTTGTCAATTCACTTAACAATCCATCATACCACAGCCTATGAAATGCTTTGGATATCTCAAGAGCCACTGCACGAGATTCGCGGTAGCTCTCGATGGCTTTAGTCCACAAGGAGATCTACCGTTGACCTGTGCTTGCATAAGCCGTACTGGCGATCGCATATTATGCCTGCCGATTCGAAATATTCTAAGAGCTATTCGTTGATTAGTTTCTCCGCGACTCTGGATATTATGGGAATTAAAGTGGATGGTAGTTATTTGGAATCGTTTTTTTTGTCTTTCTTTGAGATTGGTTTCACCTGAGCGCAAAAGCATGCAATTCTCTATGATAGAGAAAAGAGCCTGCATAGTGGGTCTGTTAGTTCATTTCTTAAGCACTATTGCGGTAACGCCATCCGGTTCTATGCCCTTGTTACTGTTTTGAGTATTCGTTTCCTTCGGGTTGGCGATATACCAGGCCTGGCATTGAGGAATTAACTCTCAGGATAGTTAGGGGAGCCTTTCCTAGCGGATCTAAGGTTGATATTTTTTTTTACTTCTTCCAGACTTACCAGTCAGTTAGTACAAGCAGGCATTAGGAATACAGGAACTGTAAGAGACTATAGGACGGCAAGATGCAAGCTAGGATGGAGAAGTTATAAAGGGGAGCAATGTGGGGCGCATTTGACGCAAAAAACGACATGGTTGATGTTCGTTAGAAGGACAATAGTGTAACAATATTGTTGTCCAATGAATATGGTCTGAGTCCAGTGGTATATCCACAAAATTAAAGGATATTCTAAATCCAAAGGGCAATTTACTCAAACAACGGTTTTCTGATTATGAATACAAAGCGACAAAGCCAGCGCCGGGCGGGGATTACTATAACGTGGGAATATTGCATCAAAGAAACGGATATCGGAATATTCTTCATTTGCACATATACCAAGCTAGCTTGAACATGGGCTCGCGGGCGGATCGGCAAAAGTGGCCATATCATATTCCGGTGGACGCCGGCTACCTAGAGCAGGCGTCCATTTAGGTGTTCTAAATTTAACATTGAATAATTCTTCTATTGAAACTATTACTTTCTTTAATATTAGACATATATTAAAGCAGAAAATATTGTTTTCCTCGAAAACGGCTCGTTTTAACAAAAAAAAATCAAGTGTCAACTTTTCGTCAGTTTTAATTAGTGCATTTGGATATACTATTGAAATTATGAAAAGTGTGCAGTGGCATACCATAATTTTAATTATTTAAATTACATAAAACATTCTCACGATCGCCATTTGTAAAACAAAAATGAGTTAATGAGTACTGTTTTTAAGTTATTATAACACCCACCCAGTTTGAAGGCGAAATCTATAAATTAAAAAATGGAAACTGGTCGGGATAAACAAGTGGTTTTATTATTGTTTAATACCATAAAGACGGGTGTGGTATCTCAATTAACCAACCTTGGACAAAGATAACAGAGGTGCACGAAATATTCTCTAATATTTGTGCATACAAGAGGAATTGGCCCAAAAAGGAATTTGACCTTTGGCCAGAGAACAGCACGTTTTACTGCTATTCGAGCGAACGTTTTTTCTAAACTGATATATGATCTTTTCTACGATTCCGGGAGGGACAATAACGCGGTAAAGCTACGTCGGTTTTTATCTGAGAGGGGGAAAACATCTACTTTCTTTCTTTGACAGACTATTTTCACAATGCTGATTTGAGACAAAAATATATTCAATTGAAAACGATTGAGAGCGATTTCCTTTCCGAGTGAAAGTTGGCTATATTGTAATCTATTATACCGACAGTGCTAGTGTACAGAATCGCATTAAGGGATCGTCCGTCTAGGTTTGGACTAAGGGGTTTTGAAGAACTTGACAGGTGCTGATTTAAATGTACAAATTGGGTTGAACCCGGGGTGAAATAAATATATTCATGGATTTATTATGGCTCAGGCATTCTACATACATACAGGGTGTTATCACCAAACTATACGGTGAAAAACGATAGTTTCTACACGTGTTGGGATGTATCCCCAACAGAAACAATGATTTTTTATCCAATTTTTCAGTACCCGGCATGCCCGAAACAAGACATTTTCGGACACGAAATACCATGCCGAACTTATATATAAAAGCAATGCTCAAAATGAAATAGTATTTTACATTCTAACGACCGTAAGCATTTTATATAACATTTGCGCTATATTTATCTGCTTCATAATATGTATTATAATTCTGACTTCCCAAACATTTTGTTTTGTCAGTAAACCTGCACATGCGTTTGTAACTTTCTTCCGCCTTTATTTTTGCGATTTTACATTCTTTATTATTTTGCTTTCATGTGCTTCTACTTTTGTTTTCAAATTTTTTTGCTTGCGGCTTTCTAGTTCATGCTAATATTAGGATTAATAAATAATTTAATATTTCATCTAGTATAGCAGCAGTTTTACTACGAATTTTAGCGTTGTTCTTACACTGCTGCACTGCGCTTTGGGTCGATCCGTCACAAACATTAAAGTAACCGACAATTTTATCCTATCTTGTCGGTATTGTAATCTTTGAAACGAAGTAAAAATATCGCCTCGGGAATTCACATGGGAAATCTTTACCAGAGAGAGTTTAATCCGGCATAACCCGCGTCTGATACGGGGATCAAAAAGGGAGCACTCGTGCTTTTTCGTAGTAATTTCATTAGAATCGACCTTTTGTACGGCATTATGTCGATTCCGCCTGTTTCTCTCTAGAAAATTGAAGGAGTTTGAGCTTAATTAGAAATTATAACTGAATATACTTTGTTGGTTTGTAGCAACCAATATCGGGTTTTCCCTCTAGTTTGAAGTTACGGCAAAATAAGAGTCCAAATATTAAAGAGCTTGTGGATCTTAAACTTATCCATTCATTAATTTTATTTTGAGCATACGCACAACGAAATAATCTTCAATTCTTGGTCAATTTAACCATAAAGGTTTTGATTTGAATAGGAATTTTGGACCTTTGTCTCGTTCTCCGTTATTTCGCGAGAATAGAAAAAAAACGTAACCTGAAAGCTTGTTTTTAACAGCAGTTTTTAGTAACAATAATAGATAATTGAATTTGCACGCGCCTAATTAACTCCAAGCATACCAAAAACTTAGTCTACGTCGTGAATACTAATCGAGGTTGCAAACGGCACCTAAATTACTAATAATTTTCCAGTTCAAGTTCGTCATCGGGGCAGTTTAGCTAACGAAGATTAATGTCGGATAAAATTGAATAAACCGGCAGCAACTCCTGCGAGTGCGGTGACGTTCGGTCTTTCCTGCTGCCGCCGCCACAAGCCACATGGCAGTCGCGTGCCTCGGAAGACCCAAAAGTGACGTAACGCAAAAGGGGGCACTATAGATTCACTGCTCATCTGTCCTGCCATCTGCGACCTAAGTCTGCAGGAAATATTGTACGTTATCCTCGGGTATTGATAATTTTTAAGGTATTTTTTCATATTTTGACGAATATCTCTTAGGTTTACAATGTAAATTTTAAATTTTAAGTTTCTTATTTTAAGCTGCTGGATATAAATAATGTACATCACGGAAATCTTTATTTAAAATTTAAGGATTCATTATTTAAATTGCGACACAAGATAATATTAAGATACATCTTTCGGTGTTCGTTTGCTTAGTCTGCAATGTATGTGCTGCCAGGTGTACTACTGCATCTGCCAATGAGAAATAATACACAAATGGCCTGAAATGAAACTCCTATATTTTTACGAACGTTTCTTAACAAAGCAAGATGGCCGACGATGAGAGGTAGGGTGATTTAGCTCCGAACAAAAGTGAAAAAAATACCGGCAATACATGTCATCATTGTAGAAAGCAAGTGGTACTTAAGTGTGGCAAAGTGCAAAAAGTGCAAAAATTAGTTTCATCCAGCCTGCTTAAAACAAGCAGCTGAACAGAAAAACACCGACTGCATTCACGAGACCAGTAAGGTTAGAAAAGACAGCGTGCTCGCCTCCAACGAAGAAAGCCCAGAAATAAAGCTTCTAAGAACCCTAGTAAGGGAACTACAAAGTGAAAACCAAATAATGGAAGAAAACGGACAGCTTCTAAGGGAAAAGGTAAAATTCCTTGAAGACAAATAAAAAAAAACAGAAGCATTGTACTGTACAACCAGGGCCACCTAGTAGCAAAAACGGTAACATCCAACAGAAACCGATAAACGAAAATTATTAAGCTGGAAATGATACGGTTGAGCAACTGGAAAACCTAAATCGTAAAAATCCCAGTGAAGTCAAAACAATCGATATCGATGACCCGAAATTAACAACAGCTGACTTGGCAAAAAGTCGCTCATCTGGTATCGATCCAGATCCTATTCCTATCAAAGATGACAACTATGAATGGAAAGAGGTTAAGAATAATAAAACGAGCAGAGGTCGATTAATCAAGATGGATCGGCCGGAATCAGTAAAAGGGACGAACGAAAACCTAACCAGCCTTAAAACAGCTACAAGGAGGTCGATTCTATTTGTATCAGGTCTGGCAGCAGACGTTGAAAAAGAAAATGTTCAAGAATTCTTAACAGAAAACAAGTTGGGGACTGAATGTATATATGAAAAGATGAGAACAAAAAAGGAAAAATATTGTAGCTCGTTCCGACTTACAGTCCCTCATGACGAAGTAGGTAGGTACTTGTTACGTTTTTCCCGTGGGTTCTTAACAGAATTACAACTTTGCTATTTTCAACTAATACTCTTTTTATGCACTACCACTGTATACAATTTAACACTCTAAACTACTCTTATAACTTTACAACTAATATCTATTCAACACTCAATGATTAACTGAACTGAACTGACTAACATTCGCCTTAGGTCTGCCTATATATAATCTCAAATCTATCACGAATATTCGGGAAGTATTCCGAGGCCACTCTATATGATCTCGACGAGGCCATCGAGATAATTCCAGTCCAGCGATCCTGAAACTTCGCGACCGGCCGGGCGATGAGTCATACAGACAAAGAAGCGAGGGGCACGGCGCGGCGGCGGCGGCTAGTTCTATAGGGTAGCACAAAAACGTTCGGATGGTTGTTAGTCGTGACATTGCCTCCCTCTTAAACCTGATCGTCCCGATCAGATACTGCATGCCCGTGGTATGCTTTCAGTCTGTCGAGGTGAACAACTTTCAGTTGCTTCTGGGACTACGCTGAATTCTATACACAACGTCATTAATTCTTTTGATGACTGTATAGGGTCCTTCCCATACTGGCGTTATCTTGGGAGATCTTCCTTTCTTCCTTTGTGGATTATATAACCAGACTTTATCGTTCATCTGAAATCCCATAGAATTAGCTTTGAGATCATATCGTGTCTTCATTCGGTCGCTGGCTTTCTCCGTGTTTTCTCTGACTAATTCATGGACGTATAGTAACTTTTCCTTAAGGGAGTCTGCGTAGTCTTGAATTTCCATATCCTGGTTGTCTGGCGTTCCGAATAATAGGTCACAGGGTAAACGGAGTTCTCTTCCAAATAAAACCATGGCTGGTGTTAGTCCTGTCGTGTCATGGACTGCTGATCTATAGGCCATTAAAAATAGTGGTATGTGTTGGTCCCAATCCTTCTGATGTTCATCTACGACCTTTGACAAATGTTCTTCAATGGTCTTGTTAAACCTCTCAACCATGCCGTCTGATTGTGGATGTAAGGCGGTAGTCCATGTTTTATGGATGTTGAGTAAATCACAGACTTTCTGGAAAACCTTGGATTCGAAGTTGCGTCCTTGATCTGAGTGCAGCTCTAACGGAACACCAAATCTGCTGAATAGGTTATTCACAAGGACCTCTGCTATGGTAACAGCTTCTTGATTGGGGATTGCAAAGACTTCAGGCCATTTACTGAAGTAGTCAATTGCCACTAAAATGTACTTGTTACCATTATTTGTTTCTGGAAAAGGGCCAGCTACGTCAATGGCGATACGTTCAAACGGTAGGCCCACATTATACTGTTTCATTTTGCCCCTAGATCTTGTTTTGGGTCCTTGGCTTGCGGCACAGGTTGAGCACTGCCGACACCACGATTTCACATCCTGGCAGTAGTTGACCCAGTAAATTCTGTCGCGAATCTTGTCAATCGTTTTGTTCACGCCGAGATGAGCACCGGACTTTCCATTATGAACTTCTTCCAGAACTTCTGATATCTTCCTCCTTGGTACCACTAACTGTGTCTTCACTACTTTTCCATCGGCGCTTTCCCAGGCTCGTTTAAGAAGTCCATTTTCCACCACCAGGGAATCCCACTGAGCCCACAGAGTTTTAAAAGCAAGTCCTTTATTTGATATCTCGCTCCAGCTTGGTCTTCGTTGCTGTTCTTCTTTAGCTCTTAGCAATAGTGCTATTTCACTATCTTCAAGCTGATCTTTTTTAAGTTGCTCGGTGGTCCACTGCTGATCAACCTCAAATTTCGTTAGCCTAATCGGAGTAATTCCTTCTCGTTGATCTACTCTTTGGCAATGCTTACAATTATCCGCGCATGGTCTTCTGGATAAAGCATATGCATTATTATGCAATCTCCCTGCTCTGTGCTTAACCTTAAAGTTATATTGTTGTAACTTTTCAAGCCACCTGGCTACCTGTCCTTCAGGTTATTTCATATCCAAAAGCCATTTAAGTGCTGCATGATCAGTCCTTATCAGAAATTCTTGCCCATATAGATATTGATGGAAATGCTCAACAGACCGTACTATTGCCAAAAGCTCTTTTCGGGTTACACAGTAGTTACGTTCAGGTTTCGAGAGTGGTCGACTATAGTATTCGATAACCCGTTCTTCTCCTGCTTGTACTTGAGATAAAACTGCTCCGATGCCGGTGTTGCTGGCGTCTGTGTCCAATACAAATTTACCCTTTTGTTCCGGATATCCCAATATTGGACTAGAACATAGAGCCGCTTTTAATTTCTTGAACGCAGAATCACAGTTATGATCCCAGTTATAATTTGCTCGTTCTTCAGTCAGCTTATGTAAAGGTGCAGCTATATTTGCAAATCCTTCGACAAATCTTCTATAATAAGTACATAAACCAAGGAAGCTCCGCAGTTCGTGTTTGTCGCGAGGACGAGGCCAGTCTTTGATTGCTGTTATCTTTCGTTGATCAGTTTGGATTCCCTCTGATGACACGACGTGTCCGAGAAATTCAACTTTTTGTTGGAAAAGAAAACATTTCTTTGGATTCAGTAAGAGCTGAGCATTCTTGATCCTGGTAAAAACTTCATGCAGGTTTTGTAGGTGCTCTTCGAAAGTTTTTCCCATTACCATTATATCATCAAGATAGACCAGGCATGTCTTCCAAGTGAGGCCGCGTAGAACAACTTCCATAAGACGCTCAAAAGTAGCGGGGGCATTGCATAGTCCGAAGGGCATAACTTTAAACTGATATAAACCACTTCCGGTAGAGAAGGCAGTCTTTTCCTTATCCTGTTCATCAATGCCTACTTGCCAGTATCCGCTCTTTAGATCGAGTGTTGAGAACCAATGAGAACCTGCTAGTGTCGTCAACGTGTCGTCAATCCTGGGAAGTGGATAGCTGTCCTTCTTGGTGACGTCATTGAGCCTTCTATAGTCCACGCAGAATCTGGTAGTCCCATCCTTCTTGGTGACTAAGACAACAGGAGATGACCATGGACTTGATGACTCTTCAATAATTCTATCTTCAAGCATTTTATCCACTAATGTGGTAACCTCTTGCTGCTTCGTCACTGGTAACCTCCGAGGATGCTGCCGTATGGGGTGAGCACTCCCAGTGTCGATTTTATGTTTTATGATGTTCGTTCTTCCAGTATTGCTGTTTTTCTTTTCAAAGGCTGTACTCTGCTCTTTGATAAATTGTGTAGCTCTCTTCAGTTCATCGGAAGACAGATGTTGCCACGACTTCTAGAAATGTTCTAGGACTTCCTTAGGTGATGTTGAGGGTGTTACTGCTGACTGCGTTTCGCAACTGGTTACCCACTGCACCGGCTCGCAAGTGGCTATTACATCTCCTTTATTGATTTTGATGGAATTGGATGAAATATTTGCTAGGCTTCGCCGTCGGTTTTGACTAGTGCTTTGCCTACGAGGTATTTGCAAGGCAAATCGTGGTGTTGGATAAGTCCGATGCAGCCTCCAAAATCCTTCTCCAATTTTCCAAAAATTATCTGCTCGGTATTTCCGCTTATTCTGACAGTACATGCCGCCACTACTTTAGTCGGTGTGCCATCGTCTGTTTTGTTAAGGATGAACTCTTCGATGCCAAACTTCAGAAGATTAAGCTTGTTGTCAAAAGAGAATCCATGTTGACCGATGAGATCCATCCCCAAAATAAATTCGTCTTCGATGTCGGCGACTAACACTGTGTGGTGTAGTTTAATTCGTCCCAGTTGAAGTTCTATATCCATTTCCCCAAGTACTTCAGCTGTCTCACCGGTAATTCTTTGATATGGGTAGAACTTCTACTCTATTCACTCTGTTGGACCTTATCAAAGACACCGCCGTACCAGTGTCAACAGTAATTGTTATGGCTCTTCCGTAATTGTTAGACTGTCGGCGGCTTTTCCTAGGCTTTTTATGGAGACGATCCTGGGGGCTTTATCTTCTTTAGCCAACACCCGCCCCGCAATGTTGACTAATTGAAGTTTTCCTGATTTGACTTGAAGGCCCTAGCGTCTCTGGATGGAGATCTAGACCGTAGTTGTACTCGGCAGTCTCTTTTGAAATGCCCAGTCCTGCCACATCTATAGCACTGATTTGATGTATTTCGGTTACGTGGCCTATCTTCCATTGGCTCCCTGAATCTCCTCGTGGCCTGAAGAACTTCCGTCAATTTCTTCAAAATTTCACCCATCTCAGTTAATTCACAGCTGTTTGTCGGGTTTTCTTCCTGGATGGATACGGCCCTGATTTTTGGCTTGGAGATGTTACAGGGCGCCTCGATTTCTAGGGCTCGGCCCAAAGCTTCACTGCTGTTATCAAATTTGGCTAGGCGTAGCATTTTCTGAGTTTCTAGATCTCTGATACCATCCACGAAATACTGGGCAGCAAGTTCCTCTTGAAATTCCTCTGTCGCTCCCGGGTAGGCCAGTTGAATGAGACGTCTAATCTCTGACTCAAACTCTTGCAGGTTTTCACCAGGCTTCTGATGTCGGGACTTAACTTGTGCCTGATACAGTTGACTTCTATGTTGGTCTCCAAATCGTCTCTCCAGGACAGCTGCAAGTATGTCATATTTCCCCTGTTGGCTGATGGGAATAGTCTGCAATAGTTCCAGGGCAGATCCACGAAGCGCAACCACTAGTGATGTAGCCATTTCTTCGTTATTCCAACCGTTGGCAACAGCAGCGGCTTCAAATTGCCTTCTGTACATTGTCCACGATGTTTGACCGTCATACGTTGGAGGTTTGATGTTTTGTCCTGAGGCGAATGCCTTCTCGGTTGGTACTTGATGTTTTAGTCTGGTAACTTCTGCTTGTAGATTCTTCATTTCTTTCTGTACGTCTCCTACTTCTTTTTGTACATTTCCCAATTCTTTTTGTACAGTTCCAACTTCTTTTTGTATATTGTTTACTTCTTTTTCAAATTTCTCATTTTGCCCGTCCAATATTTTCTGTAATTTTCCTTGCTCGCCTACAATTACATCAAGCATCCATTTCTGAAGCTGGTCCTGCTCTGCTTGTCTTCTACGTTCATCCTCCTCCCGATCCGCTTGCTTTTTCTCTTCTTGATCTTGTAAAATTTTTTGCAGCCGGTCCTGCTCTGCTTGTCTTTTGTCTTCTTGGTCTTGCAAAATTTTCTGAAGACGGTCCTGTTCTGCTTGCCTTCTACGTTCATCGTCCTCCCGTTCAGCTTGCCTTTTGTCTTCTTGATCTTGTAAAATTTTCTGAAGCCGGTCGTCCTGTTCTTTTTGCCTTTTGTCTTCCTGGTCTTGTAAAATTTTCTGAAGCCGGTCCTGTTCTGCTTGCCTTTTGTCTTCATGATCTTGAAAAATTTTTTGAAGCCGCTCCTGTTCTATCTGCTTTTTACGTTCTTCCTCTTCCCGATCCGCTCGCCTCTCAGCATTTAAATTATCCATAAAATCGGCCAACATTTTATTTATTTGCTCCATTTCCGCCGTTTGTTGCCTTGTATTGACCATAGAATGTTATAAAATTTTACCAGAATCCACCAATCAAACGGTCTCGTTGACGTACTTGTACTTCTTTCCTCGAAAAATACTTCGCAAGTCCGGTCCCTTCACAATCCAACTTCTGACACCAAATGTTACGTTTTTCCCGTGGGTTCTTAACAGAATTAAAGTCCGTTCAAGTCTATTGCGCTGTTACGTCATATCATTCCATCTTTCTTTATGCAATGAACGTATGTACTAAATTGGTCCGTCAAAATGGAATCTTTGACATCGATTTGCGTCAATGTCAATAACAGATTTAATCACGATACACATATAACGGTATGCTGATTTCTAGACTCGTTTTTGACTCACCCGCGCATCTACGTCACCCGGGAAAATTTGACGCTGTCATAGTTTATTTAATTAAGTGAATTTTTAGATTTGTTTTGTGTTTATGTAATGTTATAGGATTATTTAAATTAAAAAATTATAGTATAATTATGCCGAACTGTGCTGTGGCTACTTGTAAGAACAATAATAGGACCACCAAAGGGAGTAATATTAAATATTTTCGTTTTCCTAAACATGAGTTAGCAAATCAGTGGATTCGAGCTTGTCGAAAAGAAGATGGAATTAACGTAAAAGATGGTGAATGTCTTTAATTATTAAAGGTTTACTTTATTATTTATTATTTTTATTACATATTTCCACGATTTACATGATTTTATGGCAGTGGCGCACACTCTAAATGGACATCCTATGGCTAGAGATGGATCCTATTTTCACGTACCGTACCGTGATTTTAGCTGCCGCTAATTTGACATTCGGGTGCTGTTGTGCCTTAGTTCCGTTCTTTAAACATTCGTTTTAGATATACCACTATCAAGTCACGGTTCATGCTCCAGCCAGACACTTGTGGTTAAAAAATATTTGCCAAAATTTAAATAAGTAAAAAAAATAAAGCAACATGTATTATTGAAGTGTGATTGAAGTGAAACTCCTTAACGCGCGCCGGGAGGAATATTTACACATGCTCACATACGAAGGTACCAGGGTGCTAAAATCGTTAAGTTCTGTAGCGCTACAAAAGCTGATTGATTTGCGCACCTAATCGCGCCATGTCTTCACCATGCAATCGTTCTGTTCCAACAGCTCTCGTGGCCGAGTGGTCTAGGTGGTCAGGTCTCGATTCGGTGGCTCTATCGGCGGCGGCGGAGCGGCGCGGCCTGTGTTCGAACCCCGTTGCTTTTAATTTTTTTTTAAGATTCTTTTTTTCATTTGGGCCTATTATTACCTTGTCAAGACATAAGCGAAACTTTTATGAAGAATATATTTTTTTTCATTTAGGCCTTCCCCTTTTGTTAATTAGTATTATATTTAAAAAATGGTATATTTAAAAACACTACTATTTAACCAAATCCGGTACGATATGTAGGGGTCGTCATTTCCTTGACAACTTCTTGATTTTGTCCTGATCTTGTCTTGGTTTCAAGACAAGATCATGACAAGAAATAATCTTAATTTTTCAAGACAAGATAAGAAATTAGTTCTCAAGTCCAAGATTTCTTGGAAAGAAACCAACAAAATCTTGAAATTTCTTGAAAATGTAAAATAAAAAAAACTCATTGGTTTTGCTAGTTTATTGAAAAAAGAAACAAAGCACTGAAACATTTATAATGGAATGATAAAAAAAATTATTATGTAAAAAATACCTTTTTTATTTTGAAAGATTTTTGGGTATGTTATGGCTTAAGGTATTGGGATCAAAAAGTACTTTACAAACCGAGTCTACTTCAGTGGAAATGAAATAAATATGTAAAAATGGGCAAAAAAATATTTGAGAGGGTTCAGAATATTGAATATTAAATAATGAGGTCAATACAAAGAAAATTAAAATTGTACTTTAAGTTTGGTAAAACTATATCTTGTGGGCTAAATTAAATTGAATAATTTTTTAATGCTTAATGACTTTTTATTTGCATGGGATTTTTATTTATTATTTTTGGATATGTTATGGGCCAAGATATTAGAATCAAAAAGAACTTCTCTCAGCTAATCTACTTCTATGGCGCACAGAATATTTGAATTTACGTAATTTTTTTAAATTAAGAAAAAATTAATTTATGAAGGAATGAATTATAAAACAATACTATCATGGCCGCGTGCCTCTCGATTCTACGCATCAAGTATAAACATTACATCAACCAATCTCATCCCGACTTTTTTTCTTAGTTCTAAAATGTTACAATAATACTTAAATACCAATTATAATTAGTAATATAAATATAGAATGAAAATGCTTTTATTCTTTAGTTAACACACGTACACGTATAATTAAGAACGTACCTATTATCGAAAATGTCCTTTAAAATCCCCCAAAACTGCGAATATTGCATTTTAAAACATATGTTCTATACACGCTTACATAACAGAATCGTAAGCGTCGTTCCCGGGTGACGTCACACGTTTCTGTGTGGAAGGTTCTGCCTGCGCAAGAGCATACCGTTATATGTGTATCGTGGATTTAATTCATTTATTGATTTGTTGGTAGTTGGTTTGTGTTTTACGCTAATAATTGCTAATAAAAATCGTTTTGAGATGCCCCACCGGTTCAGTGAGAAAGAGCAAGCTTTAATTTTAAAATTAGTGCATTATTTCACATGTGAAAAAGATGCTGGTATAGGCCACTTTTACCCTGGAAAGCTGTGCACAATGTAAGTAATATGTGTTTTCTATTTATTTGATAATACTAAAAAATTATATCTCTAGAAAAAATGTATTTTTGATGTGTAAACATCTTACGCGGCGATATGAGGACAAATCTCGGCAAATGAGACGGAAATGCGCAAACCAATTCTACCGCCAGGGCGGTATTATATACAATTTTGTCAGGGCGGTATTATATACAAAATCGTTTTTAAACGGATCTTAGACGATAAAAAGCATATTATTATTTTAAATTAAACGAACTGTTAAAAGTATTGTTCAGATGCCCGCAGACGTTTAAAACAATAGCCGCGTTCGTTTTTGTCATCTTTTTCCTCGATTTGCTCCAACATTTTGACAGGCACGTGACTTGGGTTTTCCTTTTAAATACACAGAACTCGTGACTGTCAAATTTTCAGAGCAAGTCGAGGAAAAAGGTGACAAAAACGAACGCGGCTAATATTGTCATAAGTATGTAAAATTGATAAAAACGGAACGTGCTCCGGAATAGAAAACAGGTACAGAGACATCTTTTGGCTAGTGTAAAAAATAACATACGAGTCTATCTAAGACGTGCGGATCTTTTCTTTTGACGTCAGAAACTCTGACGTAACAGCGCAATAGCCTTGAATGGACTATACAACTTTGCTATTTTCAACTAATACTCTTTTTATTCACTACCACTGTATACAATTTAACACTCTAAACTACTCTTATAACTTTACAACTAATATCTATTCAACACTCAATGATTAACTGAACTGAACTGACTAACATTCGGCTTAGGTCTGCTTATATATAATCTCAAATCTATCACGAATATTCGGGAAGTATTCCGAGGCCACTCTATATGATCTCGACGAGATAATTCCAGTCCAGCGATCCTGAAACTTCGCGACCGGCCGGGCGATGAGTCATACAGACAAAGAAGCGAGGGGCACGGCGCGGCGGCGGCGGCTAGTTCTATAGGGTAGCACAAAAACGTTCGGATGGTTGTTAGTCGTGACATACTTAATTAAGTACAAACATATGGCCAAAAGGAGTGCTGATAAACCATTTTCGGAACCTCCAGCGCCAAACAGGGTTACAGAAGAGCAATAGAAGGGGAAGCAGGGGGTTTCGGGTTGGCAGACCAGCAAGGAGTAGTAAACACAGTATACATTCTTCATTATAATGTTTGTTCAGTAAGAAGCAAAATGCATGAAATGGAGACTGCTTTGTTGGATAGCAATGTAGATGTTGTGTGTCAGACTGAGCATTGGTTGACTGAAGACGAGATAAAAAATCTAAATATTCTGGACTACAATGTTGCGGCCTACTCATGCCTATCACACAATCTTGGAGGTGGAACAGTGATACTAGTCAAAGAAACCCTTGAATTCAAGGTTCTTGATAATTTTAACTTGTTTATTGTTGAAAAATTTATAAAATTATGTGTAATTTTAATGGATAATGTATTGATGATCTGTATCTATAGAGCGCCTAGTGGTAACTTTGGAACTTTTTTGACTGCAGTTGAAAATATTATAGGTCAGATAGGACAGGGCAGGGACGTTGGTCTGGTGGGAGACTTTAATGTGTTATTTGGCACCCGTCAGAGAGCCTGTTTTGGCACCCGTCAGAGAGCCTGTATCTTTGACTGATCTTCTTGGAACTTACTGCTTTCAACAAACAAATCTTTGAGAAACTCCCTCAAATTAGAGATAGTGAATTGTAATATTTCTGACCCTTTCGGTCAAGTACTACGTTTTGGACCTGAATTGAAAAAGTTTCGATGACGGAAAATAAATTTAGACCATTGACACAAAATGGTTTTAATGGATTGTACAATACTGTGGAGAAGATTTCTTGGGATCGGATAGAGGATGTGAATGTCGGCACTGTGGAGAGGTTTTAGAGCTTTGTGGCTCTGCTGGAGGGGCATACATGCAGTCTTTCCCTGAAAAAACTTACAAAGTTAAATCTAACCAGCCTAACAAGGCAACATGGTTCAATGGAGAGAGCCGTGGTATGAGAGAGCACTTGTGCTTTTTGAATGATGTGTGTTAGCAGTAAAGAAGAGCGAGTAACTGGGATGAGTACAAAAGATATACAATATTATATCGTAAGGCCATAAAGGAGGCAAAGAAATTGGCTAATGATAAGTCTATTAGAACAGCACGTAATCCTGCAAAATGAATGTGGAATATCATAAACTCAAAAAGGAATAACAGGAGGGTAGAAAAAGAGAGTAACTGTATGATAACACTACAAATATTTAATGATTTTTTTGCCAATGTAGCCAACAACTTGATTAAGGACCTACCTCAGACTAATATTAACCCCTTGCAACACCTGCAAGATACAAGCTTCTCATATAATGACTTTGTCTTTGAATAGGGAGTTTTGTTAGTGTGAGGGATATCATTAACCAATTAAAATATAAAAAAGAGTTCAGACATATACAGCCTAACTGTTCAATTAATAAAATCAGTAAAAGATATTGTTATTATCGCTCTTACAAAGCTGCTCAATATGTGCATTCGTAAATGCATCTTTCCTGGGGTCCTCAAACGGGCTCTCATAATTGCATAGTCAACAAGAAGGGTGATAAGAATGATGCTGCAAACTTTCGCCCAATTTCCTTGCTTCCAATCATCTCGAAGGTATTTGAAAAGCCAATGGCTCTTTGAGGATAACAACTTGTTTACAGATAGGCAGTTTGGCTTCAGAAAGGACAAAAAAACCGTCCTTGGAGTTATGGACTTGCTTGACGCTATAATGGACTCTTACGAGGATATGCAGAACTTATCAGCTATGTTTTGCGACCTAAGTAAGGAATTTGATTGTTTCAATCATAATATTCTTCTAGAAAAACTAAAATACTATAATTTTAGTGATAACAGTATAAAATTGACACAATCGTACCTTCAGGATCATTTTCAGAGTGCGAAAATGAGTAGAGTGCTGTCTGCGGAAGCTCGGCCGGATATTGGTGCTGGGGAGCGAGCGGCTGTCACTGGCGCGCACAGCAATTAAGGACTGGCTCCTGGCCAACAAAATTTGTTAAACCAAGACAAAATGCATCATATGCTTTTCACGCTTAGGAAAATCAACCACAGAGGTGTACAATCAACAAAGTTTCTTGGAGTGAACATTGATGCCAAATTAAATTGGGATGTGCACGTAGATGATCTCTGTGGAAGACTTAGGAGCAGTGTGTTTGTGCTGCGCAACTTGGCGGGATGTGTGTCGCGTGATACGATGCCATCTGCTTATTACTCCTTGTTCCATAGCATCATGTCCCATGGAATACTTGCCTGGGAGGATCGCCTCAGGCATCTAGGGTCTTTGGCCTTCAAAGAAAGGCCCTTAGAATTGTGTGTGGACTGGGGTACAGGGAGGACTGTAGGGGTGCCTTCTCTAGCTTGCGCGTGCTTACTTTTTCATCGGCCTGCACACTACAAAGCCTTCTCTTCATAAAGCAACGCGAAGAAGAGTTCACAGCCCATGAGGACTGTCATGATTATGATACCAGAAACAAACACCATCTGGTAACCAAATATTGCAGATTGAAGAAGTGCCAAGATAAAACGGCCTTTATGGCAATCACACTGTTTAATAAGCTACCACTTCAACTGAAATTGTTACCTTTTAAATCATTTAAAACTAAATGTAAGGAGATCCTAGTGAGTAAGGTCTTTTATAGCTTTGAGGACTTTCTTGAATGTCAACTCTAATGAGTACATGTGCAATACTTTTAATATAAAAAAAAGAAAAAAATATATAGACAAATCCTTTAAGGTGTTGTGTGCCATGATAGTGTATAGTCCTCGTCTCATTTTAAATAGCCCTTGTCTTATTTTAAATATGTCTTATTTTAAATATTTCTGACGTGTGTGAATACTATGTTGTATGGTAACATTAATAAATTTTGATTTTGATTTTGATTGTGATTTTGAACTCTTTTTTACTATTTTCCTCCCTAAATTGTTTGTAGATAAAATATAAAAAAAAGTTTCTAATGACGTTCGATAATTTAATTTGCTTTGAGTATACACAGTTATTTAAAAAACTTCGACCATTTCATACTTATAAGTGAAATCTTTTATTATTATTAATCTACGTACAGGGTTATGGTTTTTAACTCCAAAGGGCATGGTGCCACATGGCGGGAGATTTTATTGATCCTTGAAACTCTTAAATCCTATTGCTGACATATAAGGTGTGTCATAAAAACGGACCTAAAATTTAAATTACCTTAATTTATCATTTACCAAAATCTTCTCCGGTTACAGAAAAAGTACATTATTTCGACAAACAAAGGTGGCTGAATTTAGAAGGGAAAAATCTGTACAGTAAACAAAGTATGTTCTATGTATATGTATGTCCCCTAAGGCAAGGCGCTCCCCACGATAACCAGCGTCAACACTACCATGACAGAAGTTAAGTTTCATTACCGTGATATTCGTAAAATCCTCAAAGACCTACATACGCAAAAAGCATCAGGACCGGACGAAATCCTGTTAAAGAACTGCGCCAACGAACTAACAACCCTCTTTTTAAGGCTTATCCATCTTCGTGGAAAGTTGCTCGAGTGCAACCTGTTCCAATAAAGTCAAGAAAACCACTATCGCCCAATTGCTTTGCTTCCAATAATCTCCAAAGTCGTGAAACGTGTATTCAACCAGCAACTACTCAGCTGTAGGACACATTTCAGACACATTAGCCATTAACGCTAGCGTGCCTCAGAGCGCAATACTTTCACCAACTCTGTTCCTCATCTATATTAATGACCTGCTGACAGAAATCAATGATTGTGTACAGTTTTACAGATGATAGTACCGTTGTCTCTCAATTTAGATCAGAAAAACCTTTACCAGCGGCTGAGACTTATCACCGCAGACAGAAGCAGATCGCAACAATTAATCAAGATCTGGAGAAAGTTCAAACCTAGAGCGATAGGAAGTAGGTCCAGTACAATACAGCAAAAACCCAAGCAGCCACGTTTACCAAGAAAGCCAATACGTAGGGCCCTGACATCATTATGGCAGGATCGTCAATCGGACTACTGGGTGACTCAGTTAACAGCAATATGTCCTGGCATGACCACGTCGCTAACATCGCAAAATTAGCCTCGCGGAAGCTTGGTGCGGTATTTTGCAACAAAAAACTATAGCAGCTGCTGCTCTTGCTCTACAAAGCGCAAATAAGATAGTGCTTAAAATATTGCTCACACATCTGGGATGCCGCACCTAAGCACACCCTAAAGCTGCTGGATTCCACTCAGAAGAGAGCTGTGCGTCTCGACGGCGATCCGGAGTTGATCCGAGATCTGGATAGTCTGTAACACCGCAGACATGAGCCGAAATATCTCTGTTTTACAAATATTTTCATGGCAGATGTTTCCAGGATTTGGCCCGCATCATCGCGCCCTCAGCAATGCCTGTCAGACAGTCACGATAGACGGCGATAGCGCACCCGTTCGCCGTACAACTGAGAACACCTAGAACATCGCTTTACAAGGACTCCTTTTTCTAGTGCAGTGCATCAATGTGAAACTCACTCCCGGGATATTTGTTTCCACCTAATTACAACCTACAATTATTTAAGAACCGTGTCAATTCAACATAGGATCTCCCTTTAGTATGTGCTACTGCCATAAAAAATAAATAAGATAGCAAACGACCTACAGTCGTTTAATAGTAAGTGCGTTAGTTAATACGATATATACCGTTAATAGGTGCAATATAAGATAGCATACAATCTCCTGTCATATAACAGTAAGTTCGTTAATCAAAACACTAAATATCGGTAATAGGTACGATATAAGATAGCAAACAATCTCCAGTCGTTTAACAGTAAGTTCAGACATAAATTTAAAAATGGATGCAGACTACTTGTGTCTTGCAGATGTGGAATCCATCGGCGTTTCCTGCGAAGCTACTTTTCCACCATGTGGTGGGATCACCTAGACAAAAGGCCTCTATCTGGCTAAATAGAATCGGGAACTCTCCAGGTGAGTATAAACAAGCAGGGGAAAAACGTTCTGTCCCACAGAAGGTCGTTTAGTCTCAAGGTAGGTGCCTAGTTAATTTATGAATAATTTTAACCATCCAATATAGACACATTAACATGTCACGAACCTTTTTTTTATGGAAAGGGTAACCACACTATTGGTCTCACATTGTTATAAGGCAATACGCCCGATAATTTCGAAAAATTCACATATTATCATAGCTGACAATTAATTGAAATGACAACGACAATTTTGTATATACAAACTGGCTGCTCGCCTTGAGTATTCAGACGAAAAGGGCTCTTCAGTTCCCCTAAGAAGAATATATAATCATCCTTCGAGCGACTCGGAACAGCATTCTCGATGCTGATGGATTGTAGTCGGAAGTAAGATAGAGACAGTATCGGCAACACAAATCGACCAGTAAAAGGGAAAAATTGCACTACTGGTTTTTGTAACATTTACAGCATTCAGCACCCTTTTTCCTGGGTAGTAAATAAGATTGAGCCGTCACGCTTAAAAATGAGACGCTCATTTCGGTAGAGTCGGCGTCGGCTTCAGGCAAGCGAGATTGAAACAGTCAGCGGAACGGTTTCAATTAATATAAACCAACGTAACTTTAAAGCCTTCTGCGAAAACATTGCCTCTACTTCAGTTGCAGCGAGATTACACAAGGCCATGGCAAAAGGGGAACAAGCTCGACAATGGCCCTGAAAGAACTGGATGGCACCACACGGAAGGAGAGAAAGAGAGAGAGCACCTCCTCCTAAGCCAACACTTCTCAAGTAGTTAACCAAGAAACTTAAGTGAAAAAGAAGGTAGCACAAGGCGACCCACTAGGGATGACTAGGTAATGACAAAAACGGTACTCACTGCTGGCCGGTTCGAATGGGCATTGAATACATTTGAACCACTCAAATCGCCAGAGGTGGATGAAATCTTCTCCGCCCTTTTACAAAGGAGAAAAAGATAAATTCTGCCACACCCTGTATTATCAGCAGTATGGCCATGTGATACATACCAAAAGCATGGAGAAGGGCGAAAGTCACCTTCATCCCGAAGATAGGAAAGAAGGATGGGAGAGACCACAAATTCTTCAGACCAATCAGTCTCACGTCATTCTTACTCAAGACGATGGAGAAGATAGTAGACAATTACATCAGATCCGCTGTCTTAGCTTGAATGTAAGCCAGCATGCATACAGAACGGACAGCTCCACATAGACCGCGGTATTCCAACTGACCAGCATGATACAAGAAACTCTAAATGAAAAAGAAATCGCGCTCTTTGCCTTCCTAGACATAGCGGGAGCCTTCGACAATACAGCCCATGTGGCTGTAAAAAGGGCACTAACGAGAAGGGGAGTGAATGACACAATATCTTTATGGATGTGTGAGATGATTGCCATGAGAACAGCAGAAACTTCAATAGGCACCACTCGAGGTACGCTACAGAGCGGAATATGCTCATCACTAATGTGGAGTCTAGTGGTGGACAAACTACTGGAAATACTGACAGACTTCGGCATACATTGTGTTGGGTATGCCGATGATATTGTCATTACAGCAAGAGAAAAGTTTGAGGGTACACTAAGTGGACTCATTCAAGCTGGACTCAACGCATTGAAAGAATGGTGCCAAAAAGTGGGGCTGGAAATAAACCCATCGAAAACAACCAGGAAGAGAGAACTTCCTAGAATGAAAGTAATCCGAAAACACGGGACCAACATTACACCGGCATCGGAAGTCAGATATCTAGGCATAACGCTAGATTACAAAGACAAATGAAATAAAGACAGTTAAGGAGTTGCAACTAAGGCTACGAGGGCCCTCATGGTGTGCCGAAGCCTTGCAGGAAAAACCTGGAGATGTAAACCAGAAATCCTACGATGAATGTACCCAACGATAGCAAGACCCACCCGTCTGGTTCATCGAAACAGAACAGCAGAGCATATAATCAGCTTTCAACAAAGTACAACGCCTGGCGTACATAAGCATAATAGACGGAGAGCCAGCGCAGAAAAAATTCTCTGAATTTACTAAGGCCAGTTTTTTGACAGTTGATTATAGTAGTTGTGTACATAAACATACTGCGGTCAGTCAAGCGAAACTTAGAACAGGGAATTAGGGTACGTTGTCAAAGTTGTCAAGATTACTTAGGAAATGCAACGAGTTTACTAAGGCTGAAAATCGTTATACACGTTATATATTACATATAAATAACAGTGATGTTAGTCAGTCAGTTGAATGGTGGAACCGAGCTGGTCAGCCAGCCCCAATGTATGTAAAAAAAAATAAATTACCTGCAATTAATTTACTAAACTCCAAAATTGTTCCAAGGGTGTAAAATCTCGTATTAATCATAAAAAAAAAATATTCAGTCAACTATCTTGTGGGACAATACCCGTCAGCCAGCAAAAAAAAAATAAATAGATATTTCGTTTGCGTGAGCCTCCTCGCAGGCGGGCCCCTAACAGCACAAAGATATCCTAAAGACGCCTTAAAGATGTCATGTTCAGATATTCGAGACATCTTACAGATGTTCTGTTTACGCCTTGCGTCGTCTTTAAGACATCTTTAGGACATCGAATGTTCCAAAAAACAACGTCGTAAAGACGTATATATATATGACATCTTAAATACCTATTTTTATCCGATCGGACGAAAAACGACACCTTTCCGATGTGTTTTCTCACCGCAAAAGTCATGAATCCAGTATATTGTATTCGTTGCTTGGCAACATGCAATAACTGTACAAGAATAGAAAATAATAGTCCGGGAATATAACATTCCCGTCCTAGGCCGGGAATGTAACATTTCTGTCATATTCAAACGCCTTGTTTGTCAGATCTGACGTCTATCAAAAGTAACATTTAGCTGTAGTTTCCGTAGCTACGTAATATACTTCAAGCTCGCTCGATTCAAAACTTGATATTATGTTGAGTTTAAATTTAAAACACGTTTTTATTTACAGTAATATTAGGCTCTATTTATATAAGTACGTATTCTAATTAATTTCGATCGGATAAAAAATAGTATGTGCAACTCGTAGGAAAAGCACATTCCTGGACTCTTGTGTTGCTGGCCTCGTCTGCGCCTCGTCCAGCAACTACCACAGTCATCCAGGAATGTTTTGCTTTTCCTCCTAGTTACACAATATACTATTGTATGACATCTTAAAGACGTATTTACATGGCATCTTAAAGACGAACTCATTTTAAAAACATTTTTCCATAAATTAAAAAGAAAATTTTTAGAAAAATATGTAATATCTGTTATTATCAATGTTACATGTTTAATGTGATTTTAATTGGTTCTTCTGCGATCTGAGGCCCTCCTGAGCCACTCCTGAATGGCAACATCAGCTTCTTTAATGTATTTTCCAAGACCTGACTGCTCAACTGCCTCTACGTTTCAACTTTCGACCTCCGTTTCGACACTTTCAGCACGATAAACGTAACGATACAAACCACAAAGTAATACAAACTATCAGAGATTTATTATATTTCACAAATTCACAAGCCGAAATCAAATGTTATCGATGATGAACAACAGTTTACGCCGGGCAGCCGGTACCGGTGACGCTTTAAAATGGGAAACCTGCAACACAAAACCAGTGTTGCCACATGAAAAACCTAAAGACTCCTGATTAATGACAATATAACAACGTTTACTCGCAAAAAGTGATCAAACTAGTTTAAAAAAAGGGTCCAACTAAAAAAATGAAGCGATTTTATGAAAAATAATTGCATAAAATGAAAATGAAATAAAAAAATTACGATTATAAATAGAAATGCGCACGAATAAAAAATAAATTATTTGTTATGTGTATAATGAAGACTAAAGCAATTTCTATCAAATAGTGTTTATGATATTTTAATTGCCACATATCAGTAATAATTGCAATACACCTACAAACATTACCAAAATACCCAAATTTCGGATAAAATACCTATAAACGGCAACACTGTAGACCTGTACTGCTGTCGTTCCATTTCCTTTGTTCAAGGTCAAGAATCAACAAATACAAAGTGCTCGTGAGGCTTTAAAAAACGTCTTAAGGACGTTCATCTGAATCAACTTTAAGACGTCTTCTGAAAGATGTATTAAAGATGTCGCGTTTAGGTCTTCAGACATTCAGGCATAATATGGACATAAACACGACGTCTTTGAGATGTGGTGTGCTATCTGGGGCGCGGCACTGCGCGGAGGCACGCTCGTTTCATGATGACTAACTAGTAGCGTAACTAAAGGCCCGCAGTTGCGGTGGAGGGGGGGCGTAATTTTGGGGGCCCCGTGCGGCTGTGCACGGGCCCGCCGTGCTCGTGGGGCGATTTTACTAAATATATACTATTGCAGCACGGCGGCACGTCCCCAACCCGCGCTATTGGTCATTTCAATGTATAGTCTACCTCAACTCGAGATTCGCGTCTAGGTGCACCAAAGCGTGAAGCTTGAAACATGTGTACGCGCTAATTCAGAAAATGCAAATATTTTTTAAAGTTGTTTTTTCTTGATTCTGGGCATGCCTTGGGTTAGTTTTCCTCGAATGCGCTCCCGCAATGAGCGAAGAGCCATGCGTGAAGTGAAATATTAGAATGACTTAAAATACTTCTGACACTTCGGTCACGTATGCGCAGGTCCGAAGCTCGAAACTTTGGTGTACCGCAACAAAATTACTTTTTGCGCTGCTCGCGATTAGATTTTACAGTCATGCGGTAAGGAAGATTATGCATTGAAATGACCAATAACGCGCGTTGGTGCTCATCGCTGTGCTGTAATGGTATATGTTTAGAAAAATCGCTCTCCTGGGGCTCCAGGAGCCATCGCCAGCGCAACAAAAAGTTCTAAACTAAAAGATAATACTTTAACCTATGAATCTCATAATAAATACCTACCATTGAAAAAGTGGAAGAATAGTATCGCATTTTAAGCACCAACCAAACCCTCAATAATAAACATAATCTGGTGAGTTTGCAGTTATTAGGAAATGTAAATATTGCGTTTTGTTTAAATAAGGCTAATGCAGGACAAATAAATATTCATAAAGACATTAATCACTAATCACTGGGAATACTAGTGACTATAATACCGATGACCACAGCGGAAGCTTAAAGGTGTTTTTCAACTTTGAAGTTGATTAAAACATATTTAAGAAATTCAATGGGGAATGATAGACTAAATGCTTTAGCTATGTTACATATTGAGAGTGCTATGGTCGAACGAATTTCAGGTTTTAATGAAAAGTTATTGGAAAATTTATTTTGGACAAAAACTGGCGAATTAAATTTCACTTTAAAAACTAGGAAACGGCAAGGTCGAAGTGCTAACCACCGACAAAAATATGTACAATAATCCTTTTTGTAATCAAACTTTGATATTTTTTGAACGTTTTCGAACGTCTCTCTTTTTCCAACCTTATTGATTTGGGTAAAAATTGGGCGTGACCCCCAAAATTTTTAGCGTCCGACGGGCTTTTTCGTGGTGGCACCAAATGCCTACTCGCCCTGCGCCCTTCCACTTTATAAACCCACGAGCCGCCTCTGAATAGTATTATCATCATTTGTCATGGGCCCTGGGCAAATTCTTGGGGGGAAGCGAATTTGAAGTTACGCCACTGTGACTAACTTTGTTTTAAACTTTTGTAATTAATAAAATTTGTGTTTATTACTTGGGATAAACCATTATGAAATGAATATTGAAAAATTGAAAAGCCCAAGATATTTTATTTAGTTTGCATTATTATTTTGATATTAATAGGTATTTCAGACGGAAAAGAACATTTATTTTAAAATAATAATGGTAGGTACACTACTTTATTCATCAATCAGAATCTTGGTCTGAATCATCAGATTCTTCAACTTCGCTGTCATCCGAAATTGTTCCTGATTGATTTTCTGATTGGGAATCTAAAAAATAAATAATACCTTCTATAATTAGGTATAAAGAGGGTCTAGAAATACCGTCAATATTATTTTTTGCATACGTACTTACCTGAATTTTCCTGCGGAGGTTAAATAACGACGTCGGTGATCAACTGTGGTAGTTGATTACCTCAATTCCGCTGCTCTGAATAAATACGGGTTGCATGGCAACAAAGTAACAAAGCCGCCTCCGACGCGACGCCGCGCCGCGCCGCGCCGCACCCGCACGAGGGAAGTGTTTATAAAACGAAATGTTTTTTTTGCTGACTGACTGGTGTTGTCCCACAAGAGAGTTGACTGAATATTTTTTTTATGAATAATACGACATTTTACACCCCTGGAACAATTTTGGAGTTTAGTAAATTGTAGATAATTTATTTATTTTACATATATCGGGGTTGACTGACCAGCTCGGTTCCGCCATTCAACTGACTGACTAACATTACTGTTATTTATATGTAATATATAATATGTATAACGATTTTCAGACTTAGTAAATTCGTTGCATTTCCTAAATAATCTTGACAACTTTGACAACGTACCCTAGTTCCCTGTTCTAAGCTTCGCTTGACTGACCGCGGTATGTTTACGTACACCACTACTGTAATCAACTGTCAAAAAACTGGCTTTAGTAAATTCAGAGAATTTTTTCGGCGCTGGCTCTTAATCTATAACAAGCGCAATGAAAACTTGTTCAACAGCAGCAATCTAGGCAGTTGTGAGCCTCGCACATCTACGCATTGTTGTAGAGGGAGCAGCTAGACAAGTAATGACTAGAATCACAAGAAAGGGCGCGGGTGAAGGAAGATGGCTTAGAAAGAGTGAGTTAACATCCCTGACAAAACAGGCGCCACTTCTTGGGCTTCCCAGGGATGATATAGTCAAAAGATACAATTTTGAAAAATACTCCATGGTCATGATTAGAAGTAGAGAAGAGTGGAAACAGAACACTACTTGCATTCTCACATCGTGCCATAAAATGGTATACAGCAAGAACTGAATAGCGGATCGGGGCCGGAGTATTTGGGGCAGGAATCAAATTCTCCGAAGCAATGGGAAAACACCCGGACATATTCCAGGCGGAAATTAACGCCATAGGAAGATGTGCGCAGTTCACCCTAGATAGAAACTATAGAAAGAAAGAAATTGTCATCTTCTCAGACAGTCAAGCAGCGATCAAAGCGCTGAGCTCAACAACAAACAGCTTCAGAATGGTATGGGAATGCATAGATAGGCTAAATTAATAAACCAGGCAAGAATAAGAAGTTATCCCTTCAATGGATACCAAGACACGCTGGGAGAGATGGCAACGAAAAAGAAGACCAGTTGGTAAAAGTAGGAGCACAAACTGCGCTTTTAGGTCTGGAACCTTTCCACGGCATAGGGACGCACACCTACAAGAAATAATTCAGGAAAGAATAGCAAACCAAATGGATCAGTCTATGGGAACGCCTTCCAGGGTTAAGGCAATCAAAGGTGTTTCTAGGCCTCCCTCATGCAGGAAGATCAAAACATCTTATAACACTGAGTTAGAATCCTAATCGGCTTTCTTATGGTCCACTGTCGGTTGAGAAGGCACTTGGAGAGAACAAAAATTAAAAACGAGGACAGTTACCGGTTCTGGGAGGAGGAGGAGGAGGAGGAGGAAACCCAGGAACACCTTCTCACGGAATACGAGCCGGTCGCGAACAGGTGAATGGCCTACTTCGTGTGCTTCATCGTCGATCAGGATGAACTTCCATCCACAGAACCATCCAAACTACTTGCTTTTATCAAAGCACTGAAGCTGGATGAAGTACTCTGATTGAGAATCACATCAACGGAAGTACCATGGAAGGAGGATAGTTTGGGTTGGTCCCAACATACCTTGGTATCAATTATAGATCTGTACAGGTCGCAGTGTATTAACACCCTCTAGATCATTCTTCATTCAAACCAACATAACTTACTTACTTACTTAACGTGGCCAAACAACACTTTAAGCGTTTTAGCCTCCTCGACCACCGCCCTCCATCTAGTCCTATCTCTTGCTACTTCTTCCCAATTCCGTATTTCCATCATACTGGCATATCTCTCCACATTATCTTTCCACCTTTGTCTAGGTCATCCTGGCGGCCTTGTTGCGTTTGGTCTGCTTCTATAAAAGGTCCCAATATTCCTATTCTCCGCTCTGACTACGTGACCTGCCCATGCAAGCCTTCTGGATCTTATTGTGCTAGTGATCCATGGCTGTTTAGTCATTTCCCTTATTTCACCACACGTGCGTTTCCTCCAATGGGTTCTTACTGGATCTTGCACGAGTTCACATATTTTCCTTAAAACTTTATTCTCGAAGGAGAGTAGCCTTTCTTGTTCTATAATAGTCGTGGTCCACGCCTCGCACCCATGCAGGACCAAAGGGAACACTATTGTATTGTATATCTTCAGTTTCACATTTCTTGGTAGACTTCGTGGTCGAAGCAAATTGCTCAGGGCAGCTACGACTTTGTTTTCACTATGTACATGACACTGTATTTCCTTTCTAATATCATTTGTTTCGTTTATCTGTGAGCCCAGGTACTTGAAGTCTTTCACTCTTTCGAAAGACCCACTATCTGTTGTTAGGTTTATGTCCCTGTGTGCATCTCTTCGATCTACTTTCATGTATTTAGTTTTCTCTTTACTTACCCTGAGCCCTATTCTCTTTTCTCTCTCTTCTAATGGCGTATATAGTCTTTTAAGCCCTTCCTTTGTGTCGCACATGATCCCCAAATCGGCCGCGTATGCTAACGCCTTGAATTTTTTGCCCACCTCTACACCTTTATCTATATCATCAAGCTCTCTTATCACATATTCTAGAGCTACGTTAAAAAGTAATGGTGAGAGCGCGTCACACTGTCGTAGCCCACTTTGAATATTGAAGGGTTCTGACGTTGTTCCCTCAACTTTAACTCGGGCCTTGGATTCTAGGACGCACATCTTTGTCAGATTAATGAGTTTATTTGCGAAACCGAAGTTTTTCATCATGGTCCATAGGCTTTTGCGGTCGATGCTGTCATAAGCCTGTTTATAGTCTACAAAAAGAGCAAAGGTAGCTTGTTCCCATTACTTTTCCAGAATTTGTCTTGCGTTGAATAACTGATCTATTGTCCCCCTCCCCCTTCGGAAACCACACTGATATTTCCCAATACACCTTTCCGCAAAAGGAGTCAGTCTGTTTAGCAGGATGTTAGAGAGTATTTTGTATGCCACAGACAGTAGCGAGATGCCTCTGTAGTTTTGACACACCTTTTTTGGGCCTCTCTTATGAATTGGTATTATTACAGCCTACTTCTATTCGTCTGGCATTGTATTTTTCCTCCAGATGTGTCTGATAAGATTGTGTATTTGATTTGTCATATTTGGTCCACTCTGCTTCATAAGTTCTGCTTGAATGCCATCTAGACCAGGTGCCTTTCTATTTTTTAATTTTTCGATGGCTTTTTGGGCTTCGTCTACAGAAAGGGAAAAATCACTTTTCCCTATTGTACCTTCATTATCCCTTCCCTCCTCTAACGGATTATCTGGCTCCTCCATATTCAACAGCTCTTCAAAATATTGTTTCCATCGCTCTACTAACCCAAACCAACATAAGCCTATTGTTAATTTCTATTTTGTCTCTAAAAGGGCACGTTTTTAGACAACCTGGGGGGCTGACAGTAAGTTGTTATTGGCGATAAGATTTTCTGTTGGCGAGTTATTACGTCAAATGTGGGAGTTTTGAAAATTTTGCTTTGATACACGATAATTATTGAAAAAATTAAACAATTTTGATAAACCCTACTGAAATTGACGAGAATCGGAAAAAGGCCAGTATTTTTTATTTGGCGTACATATTTTTGGAAAAGTAGTCACGCTGAGTCATTGTAGCGCCGAAAAAGTCTCGAGAATCGAAGAAATTTAGACGACAGGTCAATAGGGAATTTCTTTTAAATGTTTCTCTATTTCAAAAATATCGGGAATATGAACTTTTCAGAGAAATGTGAATGTGGTTTTTCCTCAAAAATTTATCTTTTTTTAGAGAAGCCGATTAGCTGGCAAGAGTTAGTTGAATTTAACTATTCACTATTTCGAGTTTTGACACGACACGTCTACATTTAATATTTTATCACACTGAAAATCGAATTATCTGGAGCAACCAAAAATTCATACAAAGAAGGGGGGATATTTATTTATTTAATTATTTATTTACGGGACTTCAAATATACAAAGTTTATTACAGACCATTAATAATGCAACATTTTACAATAATATAAAATAATTCTAGATACAACAATTGCATTCACAAAAAATATAAACATAAAATACAAACATAAACATAAACATGGCGGCCGTTATTACAGATTATAAATTTGTCCGTTTTAACTTCTTTCTTTTACAAGGTAACATACGATAAAGATCAGAAAAAAAAAGAAAGCGTATAAAAAGATCTAATTGGAATATCTCAATTTGGCCCTGAGTGAACTCTCAGTTATATTAAACAAATCGATTTCAATATTAATTTCATTGATTACCCTCATCAGCCTGTCTACTACCGAGCTCTGACCATAGTTTGTTCTAGAAAGTTTTCATTGAAAAGTCTGGCATTCCTAAAAACTAGATACAATACATTAAAGTTCAGCAATGCCAAAATCTCAGGGGCATCGACTCTATTATGAATGAGTCCGTGAGTGAGCGTGAAATAGAAATTCCTTCGTCTTACATGTAGATAAGACTCCAACATATTGTAGCAGAGATTAGAGAGATGAATACCTAGTTTAAAGCCGATGTATTTCAAAAACTTTTTCTGAACCTTTTCAATTCTAAGTATGTGAACCTGATAGTAAGGGTTCCATATAGGGACACTACATTCAAGATGAGATCTGACCAACGATACATAAAGAGTTTTAATTGACGTGATGTTTGTAAAATCACTATGGTGTTTCTTTTTATAAATCCGAGCACTCTCAATTCCTTACTGCAGATCAGGTTAATATATGGAACGAAAGTTAACCTGTCATCAAACAGTACGCCCAAATCCCTTATGACATCAGTCTTTCCAATTCCAGTACCACCCAGGAAATACGCAGAGTCGATAGCGTTCCCCAGCCTACCAAACTGAATGAATTTACATTTGGCTGTATTCATGGAAAGCCTATTCACATCATACCAGTCGGCAAAACGATCTAAGTCCACCTGAATCAAGAGTGCATCATGCATACTTTTTACTCTCAGATAAATCTTAAGATCATCACCGTATAGCAATACTTTAGAATTTTGAAAGCATTTCACAACGTCGTTAATAAAAATATTAAACAATAGGGGTGCAATGTGGGCTCCCTGAGGAACTTCTGATGTTACCTCAATTACCTGAGAGATGGTCCCCTCAATCCTAACTTGTTGTTTCCTGTTTGTCAGGTATGACCGTATCCAGCTATAGAGCGTACAGCCTTAGTTTGTGCATCAAAAGACTGTGATTGACCTGATCAAATGTCTTGGAGCAATCGGTGTAGATTGAATCAGCCATATAACCCCCCGCCAAAGCATTAACAAGATATGTATGATATGAGATCAGATTAGTCATCACAGAGCGACCCTCAGGAAAACCGTGTTGATAGTACGTTAGAATGCCCCATAGAAAAGTGATTTATATATACACGAAATAGCACTTTCACTGAATTTATCCCCTCCACTTTTGTTTTAATTTATGACTACACCGCTGTGCGCTTGCATCACCGTTTTTCGACGTCTTGGACGTCCGTCACAAAAGAGACAAAGACAAAAGTCATGTCAGTATTGTCAGTCATGTCAAATTATTATTGTATTTATTGGATCGAGTTTGATTTTTGAATTAATTTTGCACTGGTGAAATATGTTTTACTGTTCTGTTGCTTTCTGTAAAGCTGGCCATACACCATGCAGTTTACCGGAAGGTGGGCCTTTCGATTTGCAAACCGGAAGGCAAACTGTATGGTTAGTGGTCATATTGGCCGGAAGGCCGGGCCTGAACTCTTGGCCTCCCAAAAAACAGTCAGGGCTTGTTTATTTACCTTCCGGCTAGGTTTTTTTGCTTGCAAGTCGGAACGTGTATTGTGACGATATGGGTACAGGTCGAGAGTTATCAGGTTCCAGTCGTAATTCGTTTATTAGGTGTATATGCGAATTCACTTGTCGATTTATTAACCTCTGTTTTACCCATTTCGAACTTTTTTGCTTTATTTTTTGCTGTTTTTTAGACACCACAGCAACTCCTATTAACATAAGATCATTTTCCGAGATCTTGTTTACAACTTTTCGCTTCGCACCACACTAAAAACTGAACAAAACCCTCCGAATAAAACGTAACGTGTATGCCTTAGCCGAGAATACAGGCTTGCTTCGGGTTTGCGAATGGAAAGTCCTGCCTTCCGGTAAACTGCATCGTGTATGGCGGCCTTAACTGACTTGTACGATGTTAAGATTTCCATGGTTCTGGTGAAGTTCACGACCCTCGGAATTTCGCAATTTTATTTTTTTCACTAGAAAGGAGGTGTCCTATAGAGTAGTTTAAGAGAAAAAAATTTGCGGATCCCCAAATTTGAGCCGAAAAAAAGCCCCCAAAGTTCGTGTTTTGAGGTTAATGCCGTAGAACAGCGAACTTCCTCTACTATTTTACTGCACTTTTCTTTGCTTTGTTGACTTTGTTTGAAAGCTTACCTTAAATAGAACAGCTTAGAACACAAAAATAAATTAAATTAGCTAATATATCAAAATAGTTTTAAAAATTGATGTCATACTAACAATAATCAACAATCAATCGAAGACGAGTAAAGCGGCAAATTTTAGCCCCTGGAATACGCTGATGCCAAACTTATTCTAGTTGCTTGACCCGTCTTGGGTTCAAGTTTCTTCTTTTAGCGGAAATCGGTTACAAAAAATATCGTTCTATAGGACGATTCGATACAAGAATACTAGCACAAAAATAAAGTTTCTTTTCTTCGCAAATGTTTTATTTTCCAGAAAATTAGATTTTTCTTTATATGATAATTTAACTAAAACCTGTATTTGGATAAGTTTCCCATTTTTTTTTAATCAGTTATGTAAGAAATATTTGTTTATTTAGTATACAGTAACCTCCCCAAATACAAATTCATAAAAAAAATTCTGCGGAAATGCATCATTTTAATTTTTTCGATTCTAGAATAACTGAAATCAGTTACATGAAAACATGTTTCTGTTTTACATTCTAAATATTTTTCTAAACATAATACCGCAAAAAACTTCTTGCGGAAATAAGTCATTTTCATTTTTTGAGTTAGTTTGGGTTAGTTTAGGTTAGCTTTGGTTAGTTTGGGTTAGTTTCGTCTCGTCTCGAAGAAAGGCTTGCGCGAAGCGCAAGCCTTTCTTCACGCAAGCCTATGCGAAACAATTTTGGTTAGCTTGGGTTAGCTTTGGTTAATTTAGGCTAGCTTTGGTTAGTTTGGGTTAGCTTTGGTTAGTTTCGTTTCATTTAAGCCACTATGCACTTGCGTGAAGAAAGGCTTGCGCGAAGCGCAAGCCTTTCTTCACGCAAGCCTATGCGAAACACTTTTGGTTAGCTTTGGTTAGTTTGGGTTAGCTTTGGTTAGTTTGGTTTAGTTTCGTCTCGTTTAAGCCACTACGCACTTGCGTGAAGAAAGGCTTGCGCGAAGCCTATGCGAAACAATTTCTGTTAGCTTAGGTTAGTTTGGGTCAGCTTTGGTTAGTTTGGATTAGTTTCGTCTCGTTTAAGCCACTACGCACTTACGTGAAGAAAGTCATTTTCATTATTTGAGTTAGTTTGGGTTAGTTTAGTTTAGTTTGGTTTAGCTTTGGTTAGTTTGGGTTAGTTTCGTCTCGTTTAAGCCACTACGCCCTTGCGTGAAGAAAGGCTTGCGCTGCGCGAGTGCCTTTCTTCACGCAAGCCTATGCGAATCAATTTCGGTTAGCTTCGGTTAGCTTTGGTTATTTTGGGTTAGCTTTGGTTAGTTTGGGTTAGCTCTGGTTAGTTTGGGTTAGCTTTGGTTAGTTTGGGTTAGTTTTGTCTCGTTTAAGCCACTACGCACTCGCGTGAAGAAAGGAATGCGCGAAGCGCAAGCCTTTCTTCACGCAAGCCTAGGCCAAACAATTTCGGTTAGCTTGGGTTGGCTTTGTTAATTTGTTCGTTTCTTCTTAATAAAACCGTTTTTAAAAATATTAATAATTACCTACTTGGATAAGCTTCAAACTCAAGAGAATGGACACAACTTGGCAACACTGTAAGTACTGTTTAATATTAGTAGAGTTTTAGCACTGCAATGTTGCGGAAATGGCTTGCTTTTTGACAATTTTAGCCTCAAAACTCGAACTTCGGGGGCTTTTTTTCGGTTCAAATATGGGGGATCCGCAAATTTTTTTCTCTTAAACTACTCTATAGGACTCCCCCTTTTTATTGAAAAAAAATTTTTTGCGAAATTCCGAGGGTCGTGAAGTTTACCAGACCCGATTTCCATATTTGGATTTGGATGAATCGGTAAGTACCTATCAGTCCTACCACCGACCACTTTTGTGTTGTAATTAATTGCCTTTTATGCATGGTAAATTAGTTGAAATACCCTATAAAATCTAAATGGATAAGAGAGACACATAAGAATCCCAATAGAGTTTAGGCTAAGCAAATGTAGCCCAGATTGATTTAAATGCGGGTGCAAAAAATCCAATTTCACAAAAAACTTGTGTTTGAAATTAAAGACCTCATATAGCAAAATTACCCCATTTTAGTCTGCATGCGTAAACATTTAACATTGAAATACATGTAAACTTCAATGACATTTAGAGCCCTAATAAGAGTTAAAACATTTGTTGTTGGGACTAATTGTTTATATTAAAATTCCATTTTTATGCTTTGATGCCATGTTGCTCGAATTTTAATTATTGTTTTTCAAAGTAGGTAACTAATCGATGGCTAATCTTTAACATTTGATCAACTCGAGATTAGAGATTAGTGGTTTTGGTAATTTTTTAGATGACGTGTCAGCCGGTTTAGCCGTTTTTTCCTCAGAATCACATAAATTGAGTGAGTGTTACGTAATTTTTGAGTGAGTGTTACGTAATTTTTAGACGTTTTTTATTTGCGGAAACGTAATAGTAATCAACTGTCTTGCGGGACAATGGAGTGAATAGGGGTGCTGTGTTGGGTTAAAAGTGTATAAAAATAGAAAATATCGAATTTGCAAAAACGAATTTTGTCAAAAATATGTGTTACTTTTATAAATATTCCAGTGGTGTAACAAGGTTACGGAAAAGAGCTCCACTGTCCCATTGCAGTTGATTAATTTTTTTATCATTCTACTAATATTTCACTTCCCGCATGGTCCTCCGCTCGCTTCGCTCGCTCCTGGCGCGCAACCAAACAAAAGTAACCCAAGGCATGCTCAAAATGAAAAAAAAAAAAAAAACGGAATTGATACTGTCAGAAATTTTAGTCTTTTGCACACGTGAAACTCTATTTTATTTTTTTGACACGAAAGTATGAGTTTACGCAATCAAAATGTAATGTACCGCACTTGGTCAGTTGCATCGTTAGGTAACATCAAAATTCTAAAACTAATCTGACAAATCATCTAAAAAATTACCGTGATGTGATTTTTGCAAGTAGGTATTGTAAAAGGTCAATATTTCTCATTCCTGTGTTATCAATGTTATTCATACTTTTTATTACTTACTCTTTGAAATCATTGACTTACTTCTGAAACCACTCTACTGCCTACTGCTTAAATCATGGAGGTATAAACTCTCTTCAATAACGGCAGTTCACCATTTTAAATAATATTTACCTGTTACAGATATTTACGATCTGGATTTCTCAAATAGGGAGTGAGAAATTAGAACAGCTGCCTCGAGAACAATTATATAAGAAGTACTCTTTCTGTGACCATTGGAAAATAAACAACTTTCGTCACAGTTTACCTGAGCCATCATCATCATCATATGTGTACCTACTTCTGTGGTTTGGTCGATTCCTTCCGACTCGCCCTGTAGTTATTGAAGTACGTTTTTTTAAATCCTTAACATGCGCCAAAATTCTCAGTTACAGGTTGGTGTTATGAAAAAGATATAGTAGATGAAAATTCACCTTTGTGGAAAGTCATCCGTATCTCAAACCAATAATTACATACAAATTCCGCTATCGGGAAATGTGCAAAAGTCCAATTAGAATTTTTATGAAATATATTTGCGAACAAATCAGCCCAGTTAATAGTTAAGAATATCATAGCAGAATATTTAATTTTGTGAGTTAGGCATTAAGGAAAAACAGATTTTATCAACATCATTAATAAATCAGTAATAAATAAATAATTAGTAAATATGCATATTATTTACCTACATTGATATATTGTTTTATTTACCATCAATATGCCAGGCATTGGTTATCAAATATTTGCTAAATAGTAAACATTTTCGCCGTATTCCGAAACTTCCTGAAATTGCTCTTTTTCAATAACTTTTATTCCAAAACTTAATGTTTGACAGATTTTACACACAATTTATTCCAAGAATGAGTTTTGGAATGATAGTTACTCAAAATAGCAAATTCAGAAAGTTTCGGAGCATTGCTCTATTTCCAAATAATTAAAATATCAAACCAAACCTCATTTGAACGGCCCGCCAAAGATTAGTTCAATGACTACACCGCTATGGCAGCACAGTCGCAAAAGTCACTGACAGATACAACTGAAGTGAGTGTTCTATTTCGTGTATATATAAATCACTTTTCTATGGAATGCCCTTAAAAGAGAACTTTAAGTGATCAGTGACCATAGCTTCAAACACCTTGGGTATCAGAGATAGTTTGGTAATAGGCCTGTAGTTACTTACTACATTTTTTTTCTCCGATATTTTTGTATATAGGTGTTAAAAAAGATAACCTCCAACATTCCGGAATTGTGCCGGAGTCCAGAGACTGATTAAAAAGTAATCACAAGGGTCTCGCCAGAGAGAAAGCACAATTTTTCAAGACCGCAGGCCTTCAGGCTTCTTCACAACATCCGAAATCCTCAGACTCACCGACCCCAGGTCAGTCGATCCCTGAACACAAATATCCACAGGTGGAGAGTCATTACCCTGTTGCTCATATACTGAAGCAAAATAATTTGCGAACAAATCAGCCCGTTCTTGGTTAGATGAGCTGACGGTGTCACTGAGGTTATATTTTTCGGTATACCACTGCATCCATTTTTATTCTTTATAAACCCCCAGAAATACTTGGGGTCTGCGTTGATACTTGCCTCTACCCCCTCGATATATTCTGCATAGCAATGGTTAGCCAAATACTTGCATTCAGATCTGAGTTCACTGAAAACAGCATAGTTATCACATGTTTGATTGGCATATCTGTGAGCATCTTTTTTTTATATAACAACCCAGTGGCCCAACAAATGTACATTCCAACTCCATAGCCGGGTGATATTTATCACATGGCACAAAGCTAAAATTTGGACATTTTACACTTATACATTCGACATTTGACAAAACTAAATCTAAAAAGACATTAAAAATATTAGGTACATTCCTGTTGGCTTGCAGAAGACCAACCAATGATATAGTATCAAACAGTATTTGGTTCTTTTCATTGGTAGTGATTAAAAAAGTATTGTTATCAACATCATTGCAAATATTAAAACTAGGAAGGTTATAGTCACCTGTTATCAAAAAAGATCACTAGAATACAGATCGTTCAGTCTTTCAATGTTGTCACAGTGCGTCTAGTAGTCTGCTACAGTAAAGTTCGGTGGAAAATAAATTAGGAAGAATAAAACCCTCTTATCCTAGAATGAGGCTCTGACCCATGGTTCCTCATAAGCCTTATTCCATCGTCTACATGTCTACATGTATCCTTTCTGCCAGTACACAGTCCAGAATGGCACAAAGCACGCCTCCTCCATAGACCTTGCCCGAGGCAATCCGATCCCTATCATTCCGAAATATCTGATATCCAGTACAGACCAGTTTCGCATAATAGAAATCATCCGCTAACCAGGTCTCACTAAGCATAAGCACAGTATAATCAGATACACTTACACTGTTGGAAAGCTCAGTTAATTTAGTCCTTAAACCTCCAACGCTCTGATAATAAACTAGGAATTTATTTGAGGGTCTGTCAGAGTTGGAAAATTTTCATTCTCTTGAAAATTAGCGAATGTTCTTACTCGAAAATTATATCTACGAAAGGCTATGCCAGAAGGCGAAAAGTCACAACTATTTACAGTATCAAAGTGTTGCGAGTCCACACCAACCTTAAAAGCTTTGGAGATGCCCTTAGTTTCTAGGGCCTCGACTTCAAAAACGGAGTCCGGAATATTCCCCTTCCTCCTGATCCAATCCCTCACCTGCAACACAGTTATACTCTGATCTGCCTTGCCTACATAGAGCCACATTTTCCTGGGAGCACAAGTAAAATCATTTGTTGCTCCATCATTCGCAACCCCGGTACTAGCACACCCCTGCCGTTTTGTTTGGGTTTTTTAGAGGAAAAGAGCTCATAACTGCGTTTTCAATGGCATTGCGTACGCTTTGCCTAGTGAAAATTAGATTTTGCTGTTGTGGATTGTTATTATCAATTTTATTGTTGTTTACGTGACCTCGATTTTTATTAGCAGAATATATAAAAAAAAATTACATCCATACGATTGAAAATGTTCGGCATTTTCAATCGTATCGGTGATATTTCTTGATTTTCAGTTTGAAAAATTTACTTTAATTGTACGTGCTAGCCAACGCATAGCTATTTTCAAAAATTCAGTTTCGTAAACCTCGTGATCTCGGTTATAAAAAAGTCCCATAACAGATCATACGAGATCGGAATATACGAGAAAATCGAGGTTAAATTGAAACGTGCAAAAAATCGTAAAAATTACCAAAGTTTTCAATATTTCGGCAATTTTACAAGTGATTTTAATGCATTATCGGAAATTTTAATAAGTAGATTTATACATTTAATTGCCTGAAATTTCATTGAAGACGATCTGAAGCTGAAAAAAGAATTTCTCGCGGATTTTATGGCAGATTTCGAAGTAAAATTGTATTATTAGCATATGGATGTGTGTATAGTTTCTGTGGCAAAAAAGTAAATTAATTTTCTTGAAATCTTATTTAAAACGATTTGAAATGAAAAAATGGATCAAGATCGGAGCATGTAGACATTTTTTCATGCGATAGGCAGCGGTTTTTGCCAGTTATATGAGAGATTTCGAGGTAAAATGTTACTTTAAGCAGCGTGAAGTAATGTCCACATATAAAACACAAAAAATCCTTGTATTTCAATTTATTTTTCTTGTAATTTTTTTTGCGGTTTAACAATAGTTTTGATGCGATTCCTAAAACGTATAAACGTACTGATAAATAAACACACCAATAAATGCAATATATACACACACTCGGCGCCGCGTAACATCTGTTAACATAAATACGAAAAGTCACCCCTAAAATTACGGTAAAAGCTTTTAAACACCCCCGAAAAACCCCTTCTGAACACCTCGCCGCTCAATCCTTTTAATAAATCGCGGCCCGGCGCACCGTGACTTTCGAAAAACATTAGAGCGTCAAGCGCGCGTTCTTAAAGTATTGTTTCGGCCGGAAACACAGATTTGTCAAAACGGCGGAAGGACATTGTTTCCGCCGGAAGCGAAGCCGTGGGGACGGACGAGCGTCAACAGTTGGCCCGCTCGACAATAATATAATTGTGGGATTCCCCCGATTAACAGTTGGTGGAGTTGGATGCGCGGCGCGTGGCGCTGAACGTGCGTTTAACACGGGCTATTTCCGGTCGCGTGGTTGAGGCTTCAACCAGAAAGGTGCTTCTATTTTATAATCCGAAATTGTGCTAAAGTGCGCAACGTAACAACCGCACGATAAAAAAAAATTGTTATATTGAATGTGCCATTATCTCCTTCAGTAGATATTTTTTTAAAGGATAACCAATTTGTAATAGCTTGTCTATTATACAGGGTTTTTATATATACAGTATACAAAAGATTATTTTGCTCACAGGAGTAGATGTTTTGCAAACTTGTTTGTAATCACCAAGATCTAACTTCGGAATTTTTTCGTAATTTTTAGGTAATGATGATCTTTCCATATATCGGAAATTGGTAATGGTAATAACAAGAAAGGTATAGATAGGTTGTTCTATTTTAAGGCGTAGTTTCTTTTGCTCGAATAAACAAGTAAATGTGTTTTCCTTTAAATCGCAATTTTCAATTTTGCAATAATTAAAGATAGTGTTTTACGATTAAGAGATACAATAATATAAAAGAAATAAGTATACCATGGAAGAAATCAAAATAGTGAGCAGCCACAACCAAGTCAGAAGTTTAAGAAACGAAAGACACATGGGTAGCTTAGGGATGTAAACAAGAAAATTAAGCTAAGCAACCATGAAGTAGGGAATGACTGTAAGGGCAAAAGACTGCCAAGTTTCGAAGAAACGGGCAATGGAGAAAAACGTGAATTTTTAAAAAACTTCAATCTCCCTGGATCAATTAATTGATTAAATCTACATTAGAGTGGATTGATATCATGTAAAGCTTTTAAACGGAGACGTCCTCGAAAAAATTAAAGTGTAGCTTTGTTCCATGATAATTATTTTTCATATATTGTTAAAGTGATAAGAAATGATCCATTTTGCTACAAAGCATTTTTGTCGATATATGAGTTATCGAAAACCAAACCAGAATATTTATAAAAATCCCTAAAAACAACAGGCAAGGCTCTTATAGATTTAAGGGGTAAGCATTTAAATCGTCCTGAAAAATATCTGATCAGACCATTGAAAATGTGCTATTATAGCCTTAAAAAATTAGATACGCTATATTTAAGTTGCGACGCGCTTTCTGTGTAATAAAAAAATATTATTATCGTTATTATTTTTATTTAAAAGAAAAATTAAAAGATGTTCAATGCTCGTGGAGCTATGACGAGTTCCACCGAGACTAGTATTAATGTACATTTACCGAATTCGACAGATCTGCTTCGTTAAAATAAACACCCGGCAGGTGGGAACGCAAGGCCTTGTAACAAGCTGTAAAGTGAGCGCCTAATTTTGCCCGCTGCTCAATTAACCGGTGAGAGGTTCATTGGGCGCCACCGAGTTCGTTACGGATCAAACTGGAGATCCCCGCGTTATTCATGGAACCTGTTGCAAGACCTCCGCTCTTCCGCTTTCTGGTCGCTACGATTCGCAAAAGAAAAGAACGTCACCAACAAACGAGTGCTGAAAAGTTTTGACAAGAAAAATTGTCGAGCCAAATAAAAACGCCGCATTTACAATACTATCTCTTTATTTGAAAAGATCAAGATGAGCCAAAAATAGCGATAGATACAAAAAGTGTAAAAGTAAATTGAAAAGGCCCAAAATTTTAATATAAATACTTTCAGGTACGATACCAATGATTGTAGGTGGTTTGAACCCCAATAAAACTAATCTATCTAAAAATAATGAATTTAGCAATAGGAATATAAAATTTATCACTGGTTGACCAAAACTCTATGTAGATTTAAGTTAAATGAAGATGAAATAGGCACCACTTAAGTGCCTAAGAGCCCCAGCAAGAAATAGGGGATAGTAAGAGAAAACTTGGGTTTGGTCTACCGCGCGGGGTCGTGATCACGTGAACCGCAAAGATAAGATGGGCGCAATAGCTTATAAGGACAAAGGGTGCTAACGTAAAAGTGACAGTTATTCCAGACACAGTAATTTAAATCTAATCTAAACAGTTAGCTTTTTCACCAAAGTTCCAACATCAACGAACCCGGCTGGGTGGAAAAAATCCTCCGACGTCCAACACGTCTTGCCGGTCCAATGGACGGTCTGGTCACACCAGGTAAGCAAGCTCCGCTCAGCCAAATCTACAGCAGTCCAGACAAGTAGGCGAACCATCCAGTTTCCGCCTGGTGAAAGGACTTCCAAATTCTCGCCCGGTGGAAGGACAACCGAACTCCTGCCTGGGGGAAGGACCCTAGGAATGGAAACATTCCTTAGTAACGACTCACAACGATATGTGAATCGATTGCTATTATATACGATCTCTTCAAAAAAAAATCCGCAGAGTTTCAAATTTCAATTCAAGAGACAGGGTATTTCCCCTTGTTATCTTAAATCGAATATTAAAAATGAACCAGAAGGAAAAAAACAAAGATTAAATGAGAAAAGAGCACCACCGTAACAGTATATTAGAGCAATCGAAATATTTACAGCCATAACTTAATTTTAGTTTTGCAAAAAAACTAAAAGGGTTCAGTTCGCCCAAGGGAAGCCAACATCATCAGTTAAAAATAATATTACAACCTTTTGGAAAGAGGAAATAAGCAGTCCTATAATTCGGACTGAGTTTGGCACCGCAAAATAAACGTACATAATCGTTGAAAGCAGTAACTGACAGCAATAGTACAAAATAAAAGATAAATGAATGTAATTAAATGGGTCGGTCCTAGTCGCGTACAGATAAAATCCATATCATATTTAATAAATCGAGAACAAAGTTCAATAAAGTAAACGACAATGAACGAAAATAAGCAAAAATATGTACTCTACATTATACGACATGATCTGAGAGCTTCCCTTAGTACCGTATCTAATAATAAACAAAACTGCATTAACTAACCCCTAACAACCGAATTTCCTGGTTTAGTGTCTAATTAATAATTAAAATCAACAACACACACGAATCTCTAGAAGTTGATTGCAAGAATAAATAATAAAATTAAAGGTAAAAACCATAGTTCCCCATTGCATTGATTTTAAGTCTGGTAATATAATAAATTCCATGAAATTAGCGGTCTTATCATTAATCGCAACTAATAGCGGTAGAAAATAGTTGCCCTTGATAAAGCAAAATAGAAATCAATGGTTAAATTTTCCACTCGTTGATAAATCGCCTCGGAAAGGTCAAGTAAATCGAACTACCAAAATTACCGAAAATCTATATTACATGTCGTCGGAAATAAAAAAAAATGATTAATTTGACCGATCCTAAAACCCCAAGAATAAATAACAAGGACTATTTTATTCAAATACAATAGCTTCAATTTACTTAACTTGACATCATGCCAATCAATCAAGCCAATGTCGATTACGATATGTATGAAAACGGTTATTTTTGATGATTATTAATAAATAAACTAGACAATAAAAAAACCCAATCTTAGTTAATCACTAATTGGGATGACGTCACGTCGAACAATTTAGCTCTTTAAATCGGATCCGAAATTAACAAAAAGTGAAATAATGCAACCATGCCAATACTAGGAGGGCGAAACTACGCGGTACCAAAAAACGCCCAATACTACAATGGCTGGCTCGCTTGGCGAGATTTTTCTCGTATCTACAGCACTAAAATTAACGATAACAAATCGCAATGGCTAATACGGGAATTACTACGTTGTTAGCCGACAAAATCCACCACAAATTCCTTGGCTTAAAACTAATTTTAAAAATCGACCGAACAGCCGAAAGGCTTCTCTGCAAAAGGAGCCGTACCTACCAAGCCGAACAAGGCGTGGACTCGCGCTCCGAAAGAAAAAGTCAGCGCCCAGAAAATTTTACTGCGGCGTTCCTTGACGCCCCAATAATTTCCTGGTAAGATTTTACCAAAACTCTGTTTTCTGTCTCTCTCTAACACATGAGTTCTTATGAAAAATGCCATTAATATAAAATTTTCGAATAAGTGCGAATAGAAGCTCTTAAATTCCGTAATAAAAAATCCAAGGCCGTGTTTAAAAAAACAAAGTTGATGGTGGCAGCTCAAAGACGAAACGTCGGTTTGAAAATCTGATAACACCCTCTTGTAGAAAAGAAAAAGTAACAATGAAAATGTAAAATTTATTTTGTTATATCTATTCAAATAAAGTCATAAAAAATAAAAATTAAATCGCGAATATTCGTTTTTTTTTTCAAAAATCTTCGGAAGTGTTAGGAATTTTTAAACTTGTAAGGTGGCATTTTGATCAGCTTCAAATCGCGCAACTTTGCCTTTATTTAACCGACCTCGTATCTCTTCTAATTCCCGAGATCTCAATGATGAGGCTCGAATTTGGGACACCCTGTATATAATTTAAAAAATTTTATTTTTATGATGATAACATTTAAATGGATATCTTTAATCGTTTCCAATATAAAAACGAAAAAAAAATTCAAAAAATTTTCAAAAATTCAAATGTCGTAGGTGGATGATCTTTTTCATTTCGAATACTTTAGGAGGGGTTTTTCGGTTTGCCGAGTTCGATTTTTGCATCGAGAAGGTCGTACAATTTTTCTGTACCAAAATATTTCGAAAAAGGGGAATTTTTCAAATATAATTTTCTTTACCTCCCTGTACATAATTTAAAATTTTTTATTTTTATGATGATAACATTATACATTTCGAATACTTTTTTGGATTTGCCGAAATCGTTTTTTGCATCCAGAAGGTCGTACGGTTTTTCTGTACCAAAATATTTGGAAAAAGGGGAATTTTTGAAATATAATTTTCTTTACCTCCCTGCACATAATTTCAAAAATTTTATTTTTATGATAACATTTAAATGGATATCTTTAATCGTTTCCAAGATAAAAACCAACAAAAAAATCAAAAATTGTTTTAAAAATTAAAATTTTGTAGGTGGAAGATCTTTTTCATTTCGAATACTTTAGGAGGGGTTTTTGGGCTTGCCGGGTTCGATTTTTACATCGAGAAGGTCGTACAATGTTTCTGTACCAAAATATTTCGAAAATGGGGATATTTTCAAATATAATTTTCTTTACCTCCCTGTACATAATTTCAAAAATTTTATTTTTATGATGAAAACATTTAAACTGATCTCTTTAATCGCTTCCAAGATAAAAACGGATAAAGAAGATTCAAAAAAAAGTTTGAAAAATTAAAATTTCGTAGGTGGATGATCTTTCTCATTTCGAATACTTTAGAAGGGGTTTCTAGATTTGCCGAGTTCGATTTTTGCATCGAGAAGGTCGTACAATTTTTCTTTACCAAAATATTTGGAAAAAAGGGAATTTTTGAAGTATAATTTTCTTTACCTTCATGTACGCGTTCAATTTATCTTGATAACATTTTGATTCGCTGTAACTTTTTTGTTTTTAAAGATATCAAGGTAAACAAGACAACAAAATGTAGGGTTGGTGGCCAGGTTTTTTTCTAAGTTACATATAAAACAAAACACTAGCAACTTTCTGACATATACATAAGCCAACTTTATATATATATTTTTTTTTAAATGGAACACCCCGTATATTACTACATTTTTGGACTCTCTAGGAAAATCTAATCACATTTTGTGTATAATATCCTATACCTTTCGTTATAGAGCAGCGATTTCGAGACCCTATCGTGTCGTTTTTTTTTTGGCGTAGAACCATGTCAAACATGGTAGTTCATATTAAATATGTCACTGGGCATATGAAATCGTATTTTACGACATTTTTTGGTGGTATCAAACCTTTCAAAATAAAAAAAAACTGAAAAAACTGCATTTTAAATAAAATGTGTTTTTATTGTTTTCATCGTCATATCTATAAAACTAACAAGGCTATCGAAGTATTTTTTTTTTTAAATTAAAGAGCACATTATAGTGCTTTTATCGGTACCGATGGATTTTATACAATGTTCATTTTCATTTCTCTAAAATTCACGAGAACGATAAATTTTAATTTTATGTATTACAATTTTCACCAATCGATAAACATTTTTATTTTTGAAAATTTGTGCATACATACAGCGAAGCAAATGAAGCCTAAACATTACAAATATTTTTGATATAATTCGTTTTCTCCTAATGTCTATTGTTTGGCGGCAGCGATTTTTTATATTGCGCACTACAATGACTCATCAAAACGCAACGAATGCAACGATGACATCATGCAGTACTCAGTAGTTTGCAGTAGGCGAGATTTAGAGCACGTACTTTTCGCTGTGTTGTACAATATTCGTAGTTCATTTTGCTAAGATAATGGAGTGCATTATTTGTAAGAAAATTGTGCGGGATGATGATAAATCTGCAATACACAGACCTAGAATACAGGGTTTGTTGACATTAATATCTAGTGCTGAAAAGAGACAGGACAAGCTTGCGAAAGAAATTCTGTCAAAAAAGAATGATATTTTAAATGGCACAATTAAAATAAAATATCATATAGACTGTCGTAAATCTTATACAAGTTCCCAAAACATTGATCGTGTTTTGCAATCAGACAGCACCGCCGATGCAGATGCCGGTCCGTCAAATTATTCTGGAACTCTGCTTAAATCACATGCTTTTAATATTAGAAAAATGTGTCTTATTTGCAACAACAGTGGAACAAAGAAGAAGAAAAGTTTGATATCTATTCAAACAGGTAATTTAAATAATGTTTGGTTGCTACCTATTGAATTTTAATTTTATAAATATTTTTAGATTTTTTAGTTTAATACAAAATACTGAATTCTTTTAGGCAGTGGAAAAGCTACTTATCAGAAAATTATAAAGGCGGCGGAGGATAGAAATGATGTCGATATGATATCCAAATTAAGTGGATATAAAGATTTATTTGCGTATGACGCGAAATATCATAAATTATGTTATAGCCACTACATATCTAACAGAAACATAAATTCGCAGAAAAATAAGAAAACGGTCCCCAATAATTCACTCAAAGACAATTCGGTTAAGTCTAACTCCTTATCAAGTAGTGGTAGTGATGTTCAGGAAGATATTTTACTTCCTACAGAAATGTCTGAAATTCAGATTTTGTTAAGAGCTGCTGCAATAATACGCAGTGCAATGGCTTCATTTCAACCTACACGCGGATTTCCAACACCAGATAATATTAATAAAAATAGGTTTCAGAAAGAGGTTCCAAAAACTTTACTCCTATTCGTGTCATGGCTTATAGATGCACACTTATTTGCAGAGGTAAATATTGTTAAAAGAGTTTTTAATTTAAGTTCTCATTCTGTATGTTTTTGTAGGCTGAATATGAGCAAGTAAGTGAATTAGCAGCTATTCCAAGCAATATCATATTAGGGCTTTTTGACAAATCTCATAGAAAAAATTCTTTTCATGTCGGTCTGGGTTTACATTTGTATCACCACGTTCCAAGCAGACATATTTTGGATATGTTGTCTCAGCTGGGACTTACTTGCTCTTATAACGATGTCCGTCAATTAACAACCTCATTGACAAAACAGGAAATCGATGACAAAGAAGAGATATATGTACCTAAATGTTTGGGGCATGTTTCGATTGAGAAAAAAAATTACATTCGAGCGAGTATTGATAATTTTGACCTGAACGAAGAGACCATTGATGGGAAACGAACAACACATGCTATGGCTATGGTCGTGTTTCAAGAAAAACAGTCTATAAAACCTATTAGAGAACAAATTAAGGGAGGTAAATTCGCTTTAAGCAAAGAAGAAACTGACATAAGTTTGCAGCGAATTAAAAAATATAATAAGCCTAAAACCCGCCCTATACCTTGTGAATTTAAATTGCCAACAATAAGTAGAAAAGATTCAAATATTTCGAAAAGATAAATTTATCTTGGCGATTAGTGAAATTCCTCCAAAGAGAGTATTCATTCCTGGGGTGGAGTGATTTTCAAAATATTATGTCCAAAAATAATATTCCAGTTTCAACAATTACATACCTTCCATTTTTAAACGCTCCCCCTACCGAATTTGATACAATTTTTACGGCGTTGGTTAGGCTGGTACAACTAGCAGAAAATTTAAATCAGGATCATATTGTAATAACAGCTGATTTAGCAATTTACTCAAAGGCGCGTGAGATACTATGGAACAATCCTCCAGAATTGTCTGGCAGAGTGACATTGCAACTTGGTGGGATGCACCTAACAATGGCATTTATTGCAAGTATAGGCTACATTTTTGCCGATGGTGGACTAACTTCTATTCTTGTCGAAACAGATATTTACGCAGAAAATTCTTGTCGTTTAATGCTCGATGGAAAACAGTACTCTCGCGCTATTCGAGGCCTAACATTAGCAGCCGATGCAATGTCTCGATTATTTTACAAATCATTAAATAACTGGTATGAAGAAAATAAAGGACAAATATTTTGGACCGACGAGCTGAAAGAGGAAATAAACAGAATCATACAAAAAATTGACAAAACAGGTAACTTAGAAGATCTTTTTCAACTACTTGAAGATCATGACAAAATAGTAACAGAATTCTTAAACTTGGGTTGCGATTCATCAAAAACATTTAAATATTGGCACTTTTTTTTGGAGACAACGGATTTACTTTGGAGAATGCTAAGTGCTGAAAGAAATGGAGATTTTCAAAGTCATTTGGCAGCGGTGTATGATGTTCTGCCTTATTTATCAGCTGCTGGACGAAATCTATATTCTAAATGGCTTCCAGTTTACTTGGCTGATATAGAAGATCTTAAGCAGCGAGTTCCTTACATGTATACTTTTCTGGCAAATGGTAATTTCGTGGTAAAGAAAACCAATGAAAAACGATTTAATTGCGTTGCCTCAGATATGGCTCTGGAACAATCGATAAACCGGGATTGTAAAAGTCGTTCAGGAATTATTGGATTTTCGCGAAAACCATCTGCTCTACTTCGGTGGATCGTTACCAGACATACTTTAGGGGAATATTCTCAAAACTTCATAGGTGCGTATGTATTTTTTAAAACTTTTTTAGATATATTAGCTGAATTTATATACCACATATTAGGTATATAAAGATATTTAATTTATTTCAGAATCGATGTCCCAAAGCGAATTGACATATAGAAAGGAAGGAAATTCATTACAGAAAACAAACGAAAGCAATGTACTTACAATAATGAATACTATTGAGCGTGATTGGTGCAACCCGTTTGACGTTAACAATGCTCCTTTCGCTTTAATAAATATTTGCACGGGAAAGGAGGTAAATACTGATATCGAACTAAGCCTAAGCAACTTTATTAATGAAACGCAAAACAATAAAGAAGTATTTTGGAAGAAGACCGACCACTTAAATTTCTGGAAACCTAAATCAAGAAATAAAATTTTTACATTTAAAGAAGGAAATGTGAAAGTAAATATTAAGAAAGGAAAGGATATTATTGGTTCGGAATTAATGTTTCGAAGAATATTGTGTGCGGCACAAGTCAATGAAATTGATCTGACTACACTATTATCTCACGAATTGACACTAGTACCAACGTCCTTATTTTATGACGATGGTTCTATGAGAAAGGGAACTAAATCTGACCTGGCAAGAAAAATTGAGGACGAATCAAAAGCAATCGTTGATTGTCCAATAGTACAATCGCTGATAATAGATGGAATGGTAACCATACAAGAACTAAATGAAAAAGAATTTATAACTTTCAACGATTTAGGTAGCATTTTCTTAAAATCTGTAGTTAACGCTGTTCGCAAATGCCAAGCACTTCGAATAATGGTAGTTTTTGACACCTACAATAAAAATTCAATAAAAAGTGGTGAACGTTTAAGACGAGGAGATACTAATGTACCGCAATTCAATGTTATTGGTAGTCGAAAAATACAGAAATATCGATTTTTTTTAAAGTCCTATAAAAACAAACAGTCTCTTTTATGTTTTTTGGCCGAATATTTAACACAAAACGCTGCACAGTACTTAAACGAAAGCGAAATATTAACAATAGCTGGAGGATTTAAATTACCAGAAAAAGTAGTTTCACTACATAAATATCATTCAGAAGTTACCAAAAATCTATTTAGCAAACAGGAAGAGGCGGATACCAGGATTGTTTTGCATGCAATATACGAATCGAAATTTAGCAAACAAATATTGGTGAAATCAGTTGATACAGATGTATTAATTTTACTTATACACTTTTTTTGTTCGGACTCCGACTTGAATGAAACTAATTTGTTTATGCAACTTGGACATGGCAATAGTAGACGATTCTTATCAATAAAAAAGATAGTGCAAAATTTAGGAACTTCAATTTGTTCTTGTCTTTTGGCACTTCATTGTTTTACCGGTTGTGACACCACTAGTGCTTTTTTCAAAATAGGAAAAAAATCTGCGTTTGATGTGCTTAAAAAAAATATTGCCGTTCTTAAAAAATTATCGGAATTGCCAGTGCTGTCTAATAACGAAGCTTTAGAAATCGTTACAAAATTGGTTCTCCTACTATACAAAAACAGAGATAAACAAATTCAGAAATTAAACGATCTAAGGATTAAGTTAGCAACAACAACAAACAAACCATCATCAGAGTTTCCCCCAACTGAAAGCGCTTTTTACCAGCACTTTTTAAGGTAAACGATTACAGGTATTTAAATATAATTTCTATTAATATATTTTCTTTTGCTCCTCCAGGTGTATGTATCAACTTAAAATATGGTACACTAGTAATATACCAACATCACTTATAAATACAGATGGTTCAGGATGGAATTTAACTGACGACATTTGGACTCCAATATTTTCCAATGATAAGCCGATTCCTGATTTTGATCGCCAATCATTAAATATTTTTTGTTCAGATAAAAATTGTGAAAATCGAAAATGTGGTTGTGTTAAAGAAGGCCTAAAATGTTGTACCGAGTGTAAATGTCGATCTTGTAATAATGTTCTTAGAAATTTCGAGGAAGATACAGAGGAAAATGACGAATTAGATTGCTTTTAATGTAGAATAAAATATTTTTTGCTTACGTTTTTAGTTTAAATTAAATAAAAATTATTAATTATATTTAGCTACCTATGGTTTGGATTTTTTTAGGTTAAAACTAGAACACCTTAGATCCGTATCTATTACACCTGAACACAACGACCAGGTCAGATTAACATTGTAAGCGGCAGGCGTAAGCAGTGTAATGAGAGCGCAGTAATACAGCTTTAATTCATTAAAAAAAAATCACTGGCTCCATGCTATAGCTGGCACCTGAAAAATTATGATTTAAAAAACTTTTCTCATATATTGGCTTTAATTTGTTCGCAGTATGTATAAACATATTTTCATAAATAAAAGTTTTTCTCGATTGTTGAAAAATACAATCAGGAAAATAATAAGTTAAAGTTTGCTATTATTTTAACAAATTAAAAATACATATTTGATAACCGTGTGGGGCGTTGTTAGAGGCGCTAATTTATGTACTTTAATATAAAAAAAAAATCGGCTCGATAGCACAATTATTTTCAGAGATATATCGTTGGAGACGTTAAAAAATATATTTCATAAAAAATCGTTTTTTTTTAGTTTTTTTCGAAAAAAAAATTTCCTGACCACCACAAAATGTCGTAAAAAAGAAATTTGGGTACTCAATCACCTAATTAAAGAATCGCACCAAGTCCCATTTGGTTCTACGCCAGTTTTTTTTTTCTCGAAATCTAAGCGACTTTGCTTCCCAATTTTACTCGACTATTAGCTGTTTACCAAATATGGACGGTTGAAAGTCGGGTATTTTGACAGGCTCTAAAATCTAAACCACACAAGATCAAAGAAAACGGTTTGCACACTCCTGTCTTGAGTTTTCATAAACTATCGAATGATAGTATCTTCGAATTTAACCCGCGGATAAAATTAACCGGAACTTTTAAACTTCCGGTTAAATTCAAAGTTACTATCATTCGATAGCTTATGAAAACCCAAGATAGGAATGTGCAAACCGTTTTCTTTGATCTCGTACGGTTTAGATTTTAGAGCCTGTCAAAGTGTCAATATGCCCGACTTTCAACTGTCAATATTTCGTAAACAGCTTCAGATAGGCATAGGATATTAGACACGAAATGTGATTAGTTTTCTCTAGAAAGTCCAAAAATGTAATAATATACAGGTTGTTACATTTAAAAAAATATAAAGTAGGCTTATTTGTCAGAAAATTGTTAGTGTTTTGATTTATCTGTAACTTAGAAAAAATCTTGGCCACCAACCCAACATTTTGTTTTTTTGTTTACCTTGATATCTTTAAAAACAAAAAAGTGACAGCGAATCAAAATGTTATCAAGATAAATTGAACGCACGGTACATAATTTCAAACATTTTATGTTTATGAAGATAACATTTAAATGGATCTCTTTAATCGTTTTCAAGATAAAAAAGAAAGAATTTTTCTTATCTCTATCGTTTCCAAGATAAAACTGAAGAAAAAAATAAAAAAAAAAAGAATTAAATTAAAAATTTGTAGGTGGATGATCTTTTTCATTTCTAATACTTTAGGAGGGGTTTTTGGATTTGTCGAGTTTGATTTTTGTATCGAGAAGGTCGTACGATTTTTCTGTACCTACCAACATATTTGGGAAAAGGGGAATTTTTTAAATATAATTTTCTTTACCTCCCTGTACATAATTTCAAAAATTTTATTTTTATGATGATAACATTTAAATGGATTTCTTTAATCGTTTCCAAGATAAAAAGGAAAAAAAATCAAAAAAATTTTCAAAAATTAAAATTTTGTAGTGGATGATCTTTTTCATTTCGAATACTTTAGATGGGTTTTTTTTTATATCGAGAAGATCGTACGATTTTTCTGAATCAACATATTTGGAAAAAGGGGAATTTTTTAATTATAATTTTCTTTACCACTCTGTATATAATTTTATAATGAGATCATTTAAACGGATCCCTGTGATCTTTTCCGATATAAAAACGGAACAAAAATAAACGAAAAAATCTAAAAATTGAAATTTCTTATGTGGCCGATCTTTTTCATTTTAAATACTTCTGGAGGGGGTTCCTGGGTGTTCCGAGTTCGATTTTTGCATCGAGAAAGTCGGAAGATTTTCTGTACCGAAATATTTGGAAAAAAGTGGAAAGAAGTTAGATTACAGCAAAAATTTCTATTTTCAATACGTCCTGTGAGCGAAATAATACTCAATTTTATGCACCCAAGACACATTTCGCAAAATTGTTCCTATAATGGGAGTTAAATATAAAGCTCAATACTAGTACTAAAACAGAGAAGGATTCATCCCGTACTGGGAATTGATGAATTTTATATCCTAACCGAAAGTACAATTGTAAGATCTTTTATCTGGATAATTTAGCTCTATTACTTATAGAATATTTTAGGTTTAATCCCAATATGCTACGAAAAATTCAAGGACTTGCAAGGCCTGAATGTGTTCTGTTCCAAAGAAGCTCAAAACTACTATGATAAGTTACCTCATGCCATGAAAACAGATTAAAAAGAGAAAAATAGTGATAAAAAAGCAATTTCACGCAATAAGTAAAGTTGAACAATTTTCACTCTTTCCATTGGAATTTTACTTCTTTTTTGAAGATTCCTTCTTTTTGCCTTGGAGAAATAGTTTATTATTACTTTATTGTGTAAATCTCATTTAAATCGATTTAAAGTTGGTAAAGTCGGCCAGGATCTGAGAATTTGAACATTTTCCAAACGATAAGCACCGGTTTCTGCCAATTTTATAAGAGATTGCGAGATAAAATTTAACTTTAAATATGGTAGTTGTTGCAAGTAATTTAAAATAAATACGTGTATGTCATAATATTAATATCGCATTGTTGATTATATCGCGTGGTCTTAAGCACAGACCGTTTTATTAAGTTTATAAATTTTGGAATAGTAATTATTGTTTGAAAAATAAAACTTATTAATTCTGGCGACCGAGCCTTTTCTGCACGTGCTTCATGGATTGATCCAGTACTGATTCCTGTATAATTGACATGTTATCATAAATTGCTTATTCTATAAAAGATAAATATGCTCGAAAAAATCATCGTTTCGAAAGCCGTAAAGAAAGTGAAATTCGACCCTCATTTTAATCAGTACGGTCGCGACTTTATTTCCCATTTATGGGCGCAGTTCCCAAGGATCGCTATTTAATTGAAATATAAGTCCGCGCTAAAACTTATTCAACCACCCGGTATAAGGACCGAAATTAACGGCGAACGACTTACTATTTATTAAAATTTTGGTTTCGAATCGATCGCCCATTGAACCCAAACATATAATTACCACTCCCCAGACTTTGATCCGAAGGACAAACAGTTGTCCTTTCCAAGGACCAAGGACTCTAATTCAATAGCATTTAGTAAAGTCGCGTGTCGGACGTAACGCTTATCGAAAAAAGGGTCCTTACGCACTTATTGTAACCATTGTCGATGTAACAGATTAAAATCGACTCGAAACGTGCTCGAAAATAGAGTGGGCAGATTCCGTGCACTAAAAGGGACTGGTATAGAGCGGTATGTGTACATTAGAGTCCTTAGCGTTAGGGATTAGCGAAGAGGGCGATAATGCACTATTTGTTTTTTCAATTTGTTTGCGATTGTTTGCCGACAGTCGGAAAGTCTATTTTAGTGAGTTAGTGTTTGATATGGTTTAGACACTAGTGGAAGTCCGAAAAGTCTTGTTAGTATGGACTAAAATCTTCGATTAGATGACAGAAATTTCAGAAACTTGGCCTTGTTTATATAATAACTTATCATCTGATCTAAATCATTTAATATACTGAGGGAATTCATACCATTCTACATTTAGATCACTTTTTATTTTGTCCTCTGATGTACAACGACTACATTCGATATGTAGAATAAAATATTTAACACTATGATATCTGCTATGCTCATTTCCTAATCAAATGCGGTTCTTAACCCAAGTTTCTTCAGATTTCAAGTTTCTGTCAAATGTGTGCTTTGTAAAAATGAAAGGGTTTAACTCCTATCCCTTAGAAATCCCCTGAGCATTGACTCTAATTTAACATTTTTTCCTCATGCAGTGGTGAAAATATACGGATATGAACCCAATGTTTTTTCTACGCCATATACTAAATTCAACTAATTCTGTTTAAATTCGACGTCAAGCGTAGATAATTCCACGTAATGAAGTCCCCAAGGAGCGCATCGGAATATTGGGAACTAAATTAGGCCGTTGCATAGACTAAAGCAGCCGTTCCCGAGGGATGATGATTGAAACTGGAGGGATGATTTAGGTATTGCGTGCGACCACACCTGTCTATGTTTCACTATTATAGTGTTTTACCTGCTGCTATTGATATGAGGGATTTTCTTTATTAGGCACAGAATTGGAGTTAATAAACGGTAAGGAGTCTCCGATCGATATCCAGGTAAATTCATTTCATTGTGTTAACTTACAGCGTTTCAAAAAATCGCACTTCATACTTCTTATAAAAATTACCTTTGCTTAAAACATTTTAGACTCTCACATAGTAAACAGAGACGTCCGCACCATTCTATAATTTTGAATCTAAGAGATATTAAGGTTTAAAATTTGTTCAAGACAATAGGTCTTCTCTGTAAAATGCGGACGTAAAATGAGAAATGAATTTAATGAAAATCCTATGAAAACAAACATAATGGTCAAACACGTCGATTTTTAGTTGCTATTGAGCATTTTGTTTGTTGAGATGCGTATACAAGCCTATCCAAGATAATTTTATTTAAGGATAATACATTTAATGCATTCTATGCATTTTGTACATTTTAGGGGCCATAATAATGTCATCATTGCAGATTTTCAGCTGAATTTCGCATTACGTCAGTACGGACTCGGTAAAATATTAATTTCCCCGATAGATAGATCGATAAACGATATCTGGCCTGTCAGATCTCTGGATATGACCCCACTTGCCTTTTTCTTCTTGTGTTATTAATCATCTCCTGATGATGCTAACATGGTTAGGGAAACGCGCGTCGAGTGCAAATATTCTGTTTCGGTATTGTGGATAAAACTCTGTTTTAGTGCATGTTGCCGAAGGTTCCAAACCCCAACGTAGTTCTTGTGTTATATTTGAACTTACTTATTTATAAAACGCAACCTTATGTCGTCGAAACCCTAAAACAAGAAATTACATGACAGTATACCCTCAATACCATGTTGAGTAATACTGCTTAGTAAATAATGGCATCTAATAGCCATAGCAAATAATTACTTGTTAGCAAGAAATGGCCCAAAAAGTGCTTGTGAGTATGGCCTACCGATTCCCTGATCTGACACCTATGCATATACTTTTGTGTGGTGAGGCTGGTTATCGAATAGAGAGGGTTGGGCTGAATCCGTGTGAAAAAGGAGTTACATTATTTAAACAAATCAGGCAAAACGTTGTTGTCCTTAAATTTAGTTTCTCTTCGCTTTTCTAATGAAATCGCTTGAATTTGGACTTACCTGGCCCAATTGAAATATTAGTTATTAGTTACAGTTTATCAAATTGTTGTCTACACATCAGTTGTAGGTTTTTTGAAAAAGGCCGCTTCGGCTCTGGCCGCAGGGTGTAATTAGTACAAGTGCTAGTTTAGTGACCCTAACGAAGCTGAAAAATCTAAGAGAACTGGAAAACGCTCGACGCTTCGAGGAACGAATTTGCCCCCGTTATCAATAACGAGAAATCTTATTTCTAATTTATTTCTTACAATATTTAAAGTTTTATCAACAGGTACATTTCTAAAAAGCCTAACAACATCATCAAAACTCATCAGGGTGTCGTTAGGATTTAAATTAATTTGTGATAGTTTTTCTAAAAAATGTTGTGAAATTCATGTGTTCTATGCAAGTGGATTAAGAATCTTGAGTAGATATTTAGCCAAAGGGTGTGTTTTTTGGTGAAATTAGGTATATATAGTTTGCGTATTTTTGGAACTCCATAAAAAGGAGGTGTTATTCTATTGTGTGGTGTAAGTTTGAATCTTTCTATATAGGGGCTGCATTGTATTGGCTGGCAGGAACGTCAAACTGGTGAGAGGAGTTTGATTATGGGGAGTGACGCCCCCGCTATTCCGAGTTGCCATGGGATATGGCCCATCAAATCCCATCGTTCTTCCCCAGGCTGGAGAACACCAAAGTACAAAGTCTGGAGCTGATCAATGACAGTTTGTGACAAGAGGAGCTGCATTGTATTGGCTGGCAGGAACGTCAAACTGGTGAGAGGAGTCTGATTACGGGGAGTGACGCCCCCGCCATTCGAGTTGCCATGGGATATGGCGCATCAAATCCCATCGTCCTCCCCCAGGCTGGAGAACACCAAAGCACAAAGTCTGGAGCCGATCAATGACAGTTTGTGACAAGAGGAGCTGCAACTGGTGAGAGAAGTTTGATTACGGGGAGTGACGCCCTCGCCATTCCGAGTTGCCATGGGATATTGCCCATCAAATCCCATCGTCCTCCCCCAGGCTGGAGAACACCAAAGTACAAAGTCTGCACCTGATCAACGACAGTTTGACAAGAGGGGTTGCATTGTATTGGCTGGCAGGAACGTCAAACTGGTGAGAGGAGTTTGATTACGGGGAGTGACGCCCCCGCCATCCGAGTTGCCATGGGATATGGCGCATCAAATCCCATCGTCCTCCCCCAGGCTGGAGAACACCAAAGCACAAAGTCTGGAGCCGATCGATGACAGTTTGTGACAAGAGGGGCTGCAACTGGTGAGAGAAGTTTGATTACGGGGAGTGACGCCCTCGCCATTCCGAGTTGCCATGGGATATGGCCCATCAAATCCCATCGTCCTCCCCTAGGCCGGAGAACACCAAAGTACAAAGCCTGGAGCCGATCAATGACAGTTTGTGACAATAGGGGCTGCATTGTATTGGCTGGCAGGAACGTCAAACTGGTGAGAAGAGTTTGATTACGGGGAGTGACGCCCCGCCATTCCGAGTTGCCATGGGATATGGCGCATCAAATCACATCGTCCTCCCCCAGGCTGGAGAACACCAAAGTACAAAGCCTGGAGCCGATCAATAACAGTTTGTGACAAGAGGGGCTGCATTGTATTGGCTGGCAGGAACGTCAAACTGGTGAGAGGAGTTTGATTACGGGGAGTGACGCCCCCGCCATTCCGAGTTGCCATGGGATATGGCGCAGCAAATCCCATCGTCCTCCCCCAGGCTGGAGAACACCAAAGTACAAAGTCTGGAGCTGATCAATGACAGTTTGTGACAAGAGGGGCTGCATTGTATTGGCTGGCAGGAACGTCAAACTGGCGAGAGCAGTTTGATTACGGGGAGTGACGCCCCCACCATACCGAGTTGCCACGGGATGTGGCCCATCAAATCCCATCGTTCTCCTCCAGGCTGGAGAACACCAAAGTACAAAGTCTGAAGCTGATCACTGAAGAGTGATCCAACAAACCCCATTTTTACCCCTGTCAGACTAGGGACCGCCAAAGGAATGAGTCTGAGGCCGATGCTTCGAGTGGAAGCGGCCCTAGGTGGTAGATGCATATGCCTACTCGCATCGTCCGGTGAAAAACCACCCCACCAGAATTGGGAAGCGCTAAGTGGTTTTCCCAAATCACGTTTTGCTTCCGCGCTGGTGGTCCCGGGTTCCACAGTAGGAATATATGGACATGATGGTGCTTCCAGGATCAAAATATTACGGAAGTAAACTCCCCGGCCATTCGGATCTCCGGGCGCTGGATGGCCCTGGGAGCCCGTCATTCCGCATTTCACAGACAGCAAAGATACCGAACCAATTTAGAATAGATTCCTGCAACATAAGAGGCCTAAATACAAACATAAATTCGGTACACCAATATCTACAAGCAAATAGACCACACATACTAGCCCTTACAGAAACACAAGTATGTTCTACAAAACAACAGTGAACTACCCCTATCCTGGTTACGACTTACATACCCGATTTAGATATAAGTTCGGAATATGCCTTTTTGTCCGAAGCCGCCTTCGAGGAAACACTCGAACCAAACAACCTTGACGTCATGTGGCTCAAGTTCACCGCCAAGAGACTAACCAAGTTTATATGTTGTCTCTATCGCCCTCCGAGCGATAGAGCCTACCAAAGCTTTTTTTCAACAGTATCTACCACTTTTGACTCAATACAGGTCGATCACCCCAGTTGAGAAATAATCGTTCTGGGAGACTTCAATGCCCACAACACCAACTGGCTCAAACATCACAACAAGACCAACAACGAAGGTAGAGAAGCTGAAGCATTTGCCATCAGCTGCGGGCTTACTCAACTTGTAGACGAACCAACTCGAATCTTAGAGAGGAGCAAATTCGCCGCTCTCCTGGATCTTTTTCTGACCACCAATCCTGACCAGTACAAGGTTACAGTTGGTCCGCCATTAGGTACTTCCGACCACAAACTTATTACAACGGTTTGTAAATTGCCACTCATACAGAAGGATCCACCATTGCCTCGAAAATCTGGAATTACAATTCTGCAAACTGGGACGATCTAAGGGAGTTCTATCTAGATTTTCCTTGGATCGACGTCTGCTTTGGCACTGACGACCCGTCAGTCTGCTGCAAAGAGATCACACAAGTAATCTCCTCAGGAATGGAAGCATACATCCCAAATTCCATCAAGTTACCATTAAAAGGAAAGCCCTGGTTCGACAGAAGATGCGAAAGAGCTCTAGGTAGGAAACAGCAAGCCTACAAGTACTGGCAGCAAAATCAGACCGCTGAAAATCGCAATTATTTGATCGAAGCGAGAAACGAGTGCAAGCTGTGATCGACGAAACTAAGGACAAACACAATCAAATGATCAGGAATAAACTTTTGCAATGCCTCAGTGGTTCCAGGAATTTATGGTCGGTAGCAAAGGCAGTAAGTAACAACTTTACAAAAACGTCTCTCCCACCCTTGACGGACGAACGTGGCATCACGGCGGCTACAGCCAAGGAAAAAGCAAACATGCTCGCCAAAATGTTTTCATCGCACTCTACCTTAGACGTCCTCCAAGGCAAGACTCTCCCCACCATACCGAACATCGACACTACCATGGCAGAAGTCAAGTTTTCTCACCGTGATATTCGCAAAATCCTTAAAGAACTAGATACGCAAAAGGCATCAGGACCGGACGGAATACCTGCCATCGTGATAAAGAACTGCGCCAACGAACTAACACCCGTTTTTTCCAGGTTTTTTTCTCTGTCTTACGGAAAAGGGGTTTACCCACCCTCATGAAAAGTCGCTCGCGTGCAACCTGTTCCAAAAAAGGCAAGAAAACCACGCCCTCAAACTATCGCCCAATTGCCTTGGTTCCAATAATCTCCAAGGTCATGGAACGTGTAGTCAATCAGCAGCTACTCAAGTACCTCGAGAACAACAGAATAATCAGCGATAATCAATACGGTTTTCGCAAAGAGAGATCGACAGGAGATATTGGCCTATGTCACTCATATATGGAGTAGAGCAATTGAGAACTACGGAGAGTCTCGAGCGATTGCGTTGGATATTTCAAAGGTATTCGACAGAGTTTGGCATGACGGACTGCTCAACAAACTGCCGTCCTTCGGACTGCCAGCCTCTCTCGGCAGCTGGCTTGTCAGTTTCCTAAAGAACCGATCTCTGCACGTTACAGTTGTTGGACACATCTCGGACACATTCACCATCAACGCGGGCGTGCCTCAAGGCGCAATACTTTCACCAACTCTGTTCCTCATCTATATTAATGACCTGCTGACCGAAACGAATAACCCTGCTTACAGTTTTGCAGATGGCAGTACCCTTGTCACACACTTTAGATCAGAAAAACCCTTACCAGCGACTGAGACTCATCACCGCTGACAGGAGCAGATTGCAGCAATTAATCAAGACCTGGAGAAAGTTCAAACTTGGGGCGATCGTAATTTAATCCAGTTCAATACAACAAAGACCCAAGCAGCCACCTTTACCAAGAGGGCCAATACAGCTGACCCTGACATCATTATGGCAGGATCGACCATTCCTTCATCCTCGTCAATCGGACTGCTGGGTGTCTCGGTCAACAGCAATATGTCCTGGCATGACCACGTTGCTAACATCGCAAAGTCAGGCTCCCAGAAGCTTGGTGCGCTATTTCGCAGCAAGAAACTCTATACACCGCAGCAGTTGCTCTTGCTCTACAAAGCGCAAATAAGACCGTGCTTAGAATATTGCTCACATATCTAGGGTGCCGCACCAAATCACACCCTAAAGCTGCTGGATTCAATTCAGAAGAGAGCTGTGCGCCTCGTCGGCGACCCGGAATTGATCCGGAATCTGGATAGTCTGGAACACCGCAGACATGTTGCCGAGATGTCTCTGTTTTACAGATACTTTCACGGCAGATGTTCCCAGAATTTGGCCCACCTCATCCCGCCCCTGGCAACCCCTGTCAGACAGTCACGACAGACGACAAGAGCGCACCAGTTCGTCGTACAACTGGAAACACCTAGAACATCGGTTTACAAAAACTGCTTTGTCTGGCGCACTGCATCACTGTGGAATTCACTCCCAGGACATCTGTTTCCCACTAATTCAACCTGCAACTATTCAAGGGCCGTGTCAATCAACATCTTCGCACACACACCGCTGGTCGAGCGCCATAGGATCTGCCTTTAGTGTGTGTGACTCTGCCATAAAAAAAAAGTTGAACAGATTTTTGTATTTCTTTTAACATATTGTATATCTGTCTTTATTTTAATACGTTCTGTTGGATTTTTATTTAGTATTGAGTAATTACCTCATTTAAAAGAGATATTACATTTTCATTGTAAGTAATGCAAACCATTACTACGGTAAAGTGGGGCAAGTGCGGCCACATTTTTTAATATTCAGAATTGATTCACCGACGCCGACGTACCCTGAACGGATAAGATAGAAATGCCACAATATTTTTTTAGCATCACATAATATGATAGTTACCATCATAGAAAAAAATTGAAATACATTAAAATTCATATATCCTTAATTATTCAGATCTTTTAATGTTGTTTAGTCAGTGTTTAATATATTAACTATCATATTATGTGATGCTAAAAAAATATTG